>JARHVA010000500.1:840000-1235000 GCA_037957365.1 Torreya grandis
ACTTTGTAAGGGAAAATTATATGAAAGATATTACTAGAAACCTCTAAGTGGTCTTGGATGTAATTACCAATGGGTTCCACTCATATTTATTTTATAGTGATCTAATCTTAGATGTAAAGATACAATAAATGATTGATTAGTCTAATGCATGTTTGAATTTAAGTTTTGAGGATCCTATTTGTAATGAGATGTGTGCCTCAATTTTAGATGGTTATCAAGATCAAGTAAATCAATTAGTCTTTCTTATATTATCAAATCAACCATAAGTAATTAATGTAAATGTGAAGGGATTTATTATGTTGTAATCTCATACTATGTGTTGAAGGTCAGAAATTTGTGTGGATCTATTAGTGGTTTTCAAATCTTGACACTAACATGGAGTTTAAAATTTTAATAAGACTGATCTTATGCAAATAACTTTGTTTCTTTAATGATTTTGTATAAACATGTTTGAATTTGTATAATATAATAATTTTAGTTAGATCTTGGAACAAGCTTCTATTGGCAAATTTTTTCTAGTGTAGGCATAATCAATTTTTTCCAAGTCTTAATTTGTTTGTAAAAAGTGGGGTTATGACATTTGGTATCAGATAATTTATTAGGATAAATTAGAAACATTTTGTGAATTTTTTATTTAATAACACATGTCTACTTTATCAGGAAGCTTAAAACTAGAAAAACATGAAACCCTCTAAATGATGATAGTGATCTTGTTGATAATCATGAACTAAATCAACATGAACATGATGGCATATAAATGGAACATAGTGGTAGCAATGCAACCAATTGGGATAATACTAAATATAAAGTTCCTAAGGAATAAAATTTTGTATTACATGACATTCTAGGTGCATTACATGACATTCAAGGACAAATGAAATGTTTAGGTCAACGATTGACCCCCTAGAAAAATTTTAAGATGGAGGGAAAGAACAAAGGCTTCCTAATAAGCATCCATAATGAAAAGAGGTTGTGGATCCCATCCTTAAATATCTAAATAATCTTCCTACTCCCACATATTACATTAAAACCACTGGTGATGTCATTGAGGCATGAATGATTAACTTGCAAAAGTATTTCACTTTGCGTAATATGAGTTCCAACATCAAAGCATGCATCAAAGCTTAATAGACGATACATGATGCAAATTTGTGGTGAAACCATATATGTGATCTCAAAGGGTAAAATTACATGATTTTTATTGTGAAAATTTTTAAAATTAATCTAGAAAAAGGTATTTGAATAACATCTACAAAGAGCAAAAATCATAAAGAGTTTTAGCTACTAAAATAAGGAACTATGCCAATTTTTGAGTATGAGAACAAGTTTGTGGGACTCAAGTGTCATGTCCATTACATGAAAGATGAGGAAAATAAATTAAATAATTTCAAATTGGGGTTACTCAGATACTCATGCATTGGAATTAGCACACCATGCTAAATAAAAATATAAATCTCACCAAAGTGAAAGATAAGAGAAACAAGAAACAAGGAAAGTCTAAGTCAATAATACCTACAATAATTAGAAATTTCAAGAAGAATGACTCCATAAAATCTATTGGGAAGAGTTATAATTCTATAAATAAATTTTAGAAAAAAAATTGAGTCCAATTCACATTCTTTTATAATAAGGATATTGGAAACAACAAATAATAAAACTTTTGTGAACCAGCCATAGGAACAAACACCTACTCTTCCAACTAAAACTTCTTTAACTTTATGTGAATATGGTAAAAAACATTATCATAAGGATTGTCCTAAGCTAAAGGAAAATCATAAGGTCTACATAGTTATAGATAATAGAAACACTAAATTTTAGTCAACATTTATTGAGTAAGAGGTATAATTTATGAATATTTTTTCTATATTCTAGTTAATTCAAGAACAACATACAAATTTATTTATCCTATTAATAATTTTAAATTTAAAATCAAACCAAATAGACTTAGATAAGGATGTAAGATATATTTTGACACTGAGAAGAAGGTGGTTGTCAATGAATATTTGGATTGACCTGGGTTGAACTTGGGCATTTTAAGACTTGTGTAAACCTACTCCTTTTAACTTCGGGATCATATGAAATTATCATAGGCATGGATTGGTTACAATAACATAAATCTAAGTTGGAATTATCAAATAAAAGAGTATAATGTTTGGATGATGAATGAAATCCTAAAGTTATTCAAAGAATCAACAAACCTTTAAATCTATGAATACTTTCAATTATATAACTTAGAATTTTTTTATAAAGGGGTGTCATTTGTATTATATCAAGTTGAATGAAATAACTAAGGGAAAAACCACCATAATCCAAGATTACCCAATTTTGGAAGAATTTGTGGATGTTTTTTTTGGAAGAACTACCATGGTTGCCTCTAAAAAGGATATTTGATTTTGCTATAGATGTAATACTTATAAAAATATCTACATCTAAAGCACTATACTAGATGAATGTGGTTGATTTAAGATAACTTAATTTTTAACTTCAAGAGTATATAAATAAGGGAATGATATGTCCTAGTGTGTCACCCTGGGGAGATCTAATAGTGTTTGTTAAGAATAAATATGGGACACTCACATTGTACATTGATTATAGAATGTTTAATAAGGTCAAGATTAAGAATATGTATCATATTCCTTACATAGATGAATTTTTTGATCAAATGAAATGATTAGCTATATTTTCAAAGATAGATCTTTGACTGGGGTATCATTAATTCCACATAAAATATGATGATATTTATAAGACTACATTTAGAACTAGATATGGAAATTATGAATTTTTAGTCAAGCCCTTTGGTTTAAAAAATGGTCCTACAACATTCATGAATTTAATGAATAACATATTCAATATTTTCTAGACAAATTTGTGTTGGTATTTTATATGACATTCTAATATATTCCAAGAATGAACAAGAGTATGAGTAACACTTAACACTGGTGCTACAACATTTAAGACAACATTAATTGTATGGGAATTTATCCAAGTGTTATTTATTTTAATCTAAAATTAATTACTTAAGGCATGCAATTTATAAATAAATAATTAAGGTAAATCATTTAGATATTGTAGTCATTAATGAGTGGCTAGCTCATAAAGATGTACATGATGTGAGAAGCTTCATGGGGATTATTAGGTACTACTAAAGGTTTTTCCAAGACTTTTCAAAGACTGCTCACCCCATAACTTCATTTTAAAGGAAGGTAAATAAATTTTATTGGTCTCCTAAGTATGAATATGCATTTAAAGAGATGAAACATTTATTAACTACATATCCTATTTTGAATATACCAGATCAAAATGAAAATTATGAAATATGGATCGATGCCTACAAGGTGTGAATTGTATTTTTGACTCAAGATGGCAAGGTGGTTACCTATGAGTCTAGTAAACTCAAGAATCATCAACAAAATTACCCCACTCATGATTTAGAACTAGCTATTACTATTCATGCATTAAATCAATGGAAACTTTTTTTTTTAGGAAAGCACTTCAATATTAAATTAGACCATCATAGCCTTGTGCACTTGTTTACTCAAGATGATTTGAATGCAAGGAAAATAAGGCGGTTTAAGTTTGTTAGTAACTTTTATACTAATATTTATTATATAAAAGAGAATAAAAATAGAGTGGTTAATGTATTAAGTAGGTAGACCTACATTACTTCCATCTCTATTCTATATTTTGATTTTAAAATTTTTATCCTTAAAAAATAAAAAACTAATTCTTAGTGCCTTAAAATTTTTTCTAAAATTAAAATAGTAAGTTTTAATTCTAATTTTTTAGTTGATTTAAATGGTCTATTGAGACACAAAAGCATAATTTTTATTTCAAACTTAGGTAATTTGAGAGAAGAAGTTTTAAATGAAGTGTATGTTGCACCTCATTATACACATCCTAGTGTCAATAAAATGACACAAGAGATGTATTTATGGCCTAGGATAAAGAAATATGTGGTTGTGTATGTATCCAAGTGCTTGGAATGCCAACATGTGAAAGATGACCATGGTCATCCTAGAGTCTTACTTTATCCTCATGCCATTCCATAAAGGAATGGGATGTTATATCTATGGATTTCATCATAATATTTATTAAATATCATAATAAACATGATTTAATTTTGGTTAATGATTGAAAAACTCACTAAAGGGGCTCACTTTATTATTGTAAATATCACAAAAGAAGTTATCATCCTTTCCAAAATATCTATAAAAGAAGTGGTGTGTCTTTTTGGTGTATATGAAGTGATCACCTTAGATAGAGTTAAATTGTTCACTTCTTGGTTTTGACAAAATATGATGGTTACTTTTGGTACAAATCTAAATTTAAATTCAACTTATCATTTGAAAATAAATGGATAGACTGAAAGGTTGAATATGATTGTTGATGACATCTTGTGAATGTATGTCATGGATCAACAATAAAAGTGGGAATATTTCTTGTACTTGGTATAATTTTATTATAATAACACCTACCACTAAATAATCAATATGGAAACATTTTAAGCATTATATGGGAAAAAATGTATAACTCCTTCGGGTTAAAACAACTTGGAAAAATATGTGTTTTCAGGTCTAGACATTTTTCAAGAGTATGATGAAAAAATTAATATTAGAAGATAAAGATTAAAAGTTGCCTCTAATTGGAAAAAAAGTTATGTGCATCTGAAAAGATCATATAGAGAATTTGAATTTTCAAAAAAAAAAAAATTCTAAGAGTAATACCATGAAAAATCTAAATTAAGTTTGCCAAAACTACTAAATTAGCACCACACTATGTTGGACCATTTGACATAGTGGAAAAGTTCATCCTAATGGCATATCATCTTGTTCTTCCTACTTATTTGTCTATAATCCGTGATGTTTTTAATGTAGAATTGATAAGGAAATATTTTTTTAATCTATCACATGTTTTAAATTGGGATAATATTCAAATGGAGGATGAGGAACAATTCAACTAGATCCCATCAGTATTCTTACTTAGTGAGACATTGAGATGCAAAAAAGAAAACTATAATAAGTATTAATCCAATGGGATAAAATGAGACAAAGGTGTGATAAGGGGAAGATGAAAATATTTTCCATAAATATTATCCTCATTTATTTTATTGCCCTGAAGATGATGCCATTCCTAAAGGAGGGTGGATGTCATGACCACACATGCCCATGACATGGACTTTGACTATTTATTGATACTATTTTAAACATTATTTTAGTATGTGGACATTTATTGAAGACATTATGAGGCTTATAATACATTATTTATTATTTAAATGATCTTTAATTATTCTTTCAATTTCATATATGTGTAAATGCTGATTTTTTAATTCATAGTTTTATATTAGATATTGTTGATGCCTATGTTGTCTTGATTTCAAGTACACTATAATTAAGTTTAGGTTGGATTTAAAAGCTATGGATCTAGTAACTAGGGTATGGTACATAGGTAAACCATAAAAATGATACAAAAATGTTTTTCTTCCTCGAGTTGAGTCTTTTTATTTGGTTAGTTTATAGTTGTGATTGCATGCATCCATTATGTGTGGTAGTTTTATACATTTTTATTTTATGTTGCTTAATTATATTTTATGTTTTTAATTTTGAATAAGCAACTTTTCAATAAATGAATAAGAAAATGATTAATTCTAAGCACCATTATTCCTTTAAAATGTTGTTGAAGTTTGTGAGACCCTTGACATGTTTCAAAGGTTCACATTTAAGACCTGTTATGATGTATGATATATTTACAATATGATATTTGTAAAGGTGGGTAAAAAATTATAATTCTAAGAGTAAACTATCATACAGGGCATTAAACATAAGATTTATCTTTAAAATAATTAAATGTAGATTTCCTTATATTATAATCCTCAAGGGATAGGGTGACTATGAACTAAAATTTTAAATTATTTAAAATAAACCATGGCAAGACCATGGTTATTATAATATTCATGGATTAATTATTATAATACTAAATTTTTGAGGGACTTTGGTCATTAAGACTATTAGTGCTTGGAGCTCGAGTATGAGATCATTTACTCCTTTTGATGCACCTAACATATGAACTTGGTCTTAAGACCATCTACATTGGACTTCCCTTGGAAGTTTCAAGACCATGATAAAGGAAAAGGTATTGGCTAAGGTAACTAGGGAAATGATGGTTTTGATTGAATTTGGAAATAAATATTAGGATTATCATGGTTTTTGAAAAATACCAATGTATTTTTTTGCATGGAGACATGGATAAGGTCAAGATTTTGAATGAAAACTTTACAATGGTGAAATTAAGTAGAAACTTGGAATTTTCATGTAATGATGTATGGGTAGGAGTGGGAGTTATGTTTACTATAAATCAAGGTTTTATGGAATGTAAATCCTACTATCATGAAGTATTAGGGGGTAGAGGGGAATAAAGGAAAAAAAAGTGAAGAAGAAAAGGAAAAAATAGAAAATAAAAGTCAAACCTTTCTTGGTATCATATTTTTCATAAAACAAGTAAAATTGGCTTTGTTTTAAGTTATACCATGATAATGGGTGATTGCATTCTCTGAGTTCAAACATTATCTATGGACTATAAATTTAGATTCTTGAATAGGACTAGAAAATAATTTATGGGTTTGTATTTAGTAGAGGATACCTAGTAGGGTTAGACTACAAGTTTTATTCACCCTTAGATGGCAATGGGAAAAATTGGAAATATAATTCATCTACTTATAAGTTATTTGGTCACATTGGAAGAATGATTTTTTTAATGTTTCATACTTCTCTAGTTATAAATCTTGATTTGGTTTCCTGGTTTAAGATTATTATTTTTATTGTTGATATAAAACCCTATTTTATTTTAAGCTTGTTTGAGTAGCCATACATATGAAAACCTTTTAAATGGTTAGGAAATTATTGCATCACTATTTTGGTTTATTTGACTTGCATAGCCTTGTTTCTAGGTTCCTGGTTCCTTCTCCAATTGATGGTTTGGGTGGATAGTAGAGCCTATCTAGGTTTGGGCTTATTTGGATCATGTGGATGGGTTTTTATTTTAAAATAAATTCTCTGTGGATCATATTGTGAAAAAATATTCTATGTTTTATATCAATAGTTGAGGGATTACTATAAGACAAAGTTATTAGAATGTGATTATGTAAATTATTATATTAATTATAAATGAAAGTTGCATTGTAGAATGTAAATAGTTACTTGTCTTGATGTATACTTTAAATCTTGGATGAATACAATATAAAATTTAGGTGCCATTGTTTATATTTAAGTTTTTATTATTAAAAATACCTATAGGGTATGAATTTGTAATTATAAGATGTTCTTGTTTGGGGAAAACGTATTATGTATCATTATTTTTGTCTCAAATATAGAATAAAGGGGTTTATGAGATCTATAAATGATTATAAAGGATTTATACATTCATTTTATTTTTTAAAATTTGATGCATTGTGTATATTCATTATTATTTGTGTAACTAGGTGTAATAGTTTATGTATTACATGTTGTATTAAGGTTCATGTTAGATCCAAGCTTGAATAATATCTATGGCATGGAATTCATATTGGATTTGTACATTTTGGTTATGTATGTATATGTTATTATTGTGTGGCCATATTAAAGTTATTAATGGGGTTAATTAGTTTTATACATAGAATTACTATAGAGGGAATTATGCTTTTTGACTGTACTAGCTGATTATAATTATATATGTAGAGTAGATGGGAAATTATTAAAATTTTAAATTCTAGTAAGGTTATTTATACATTTTAAATGATAGTGCATTTATTCTTAAATTTTATGCATGATTTTTTATTTGATAGTGTGAATATCAAGTTTTATAGGGACCTAAAACCATGATTTTAAAAAAGAAGTATAGTTAAAAAAAGGACAAAACAAAATGAAGCCAAGCAAGCCAATTAACCACTATAATTCCAGACACTTACAAAAAAAAATAGGACCAAAAAGCAAAACACTACTAAAAAAATAGGACTCACACTATATTTCCTTCAAGGGCATGTTGGAGACATCTTGTTTCTTAGTAGGCACTGAATCCTTCTTGTTATCACTAAATTTTTGCTTGATATTGATAGATTTTCCTATGGTTTAGATATTAGGGCCTTTTGGGATTCTTATTTTCTATTCAACTACCCCCTTGTGCTTCTTGGGTCTTGTCTTATCTTTATTTTGGACACTTGTATAGGATTTCACTGAGTTCAAAGTTATGGTTCCTTGCCTTTTTTACTAGGGGTGTCCTCCATCCTATGCCTTCTACCTTCAGTCACCTTTGGATTTCCCCAAACTTACCTCAAAATATCTAAATTAAAATACAAGGTATTATATTTCTCCATAAGAGGGACCAAATATCATCCCATGATCTAAAAATTATCATGGAAATCCATTAGCTTCTACTTGATTCTTTTGGGGAGATCTGCTAATTCTTTATCATATCCAAACATCTTAACTTTAGCCACCTTCATTTATTGAATTTAAAATTTAGGGTTTTTTTATACCTTAGGTAACCTCCATACATATTCTAACCTTATTATCAATTTTCATCTCTTGGGAGGAAGAGTCACAGGTATTTATTTTTTCCTTCTTGTCATCAGCTCAGTGAAGGGGTGGGGAGATAAGGTAGGGGGAAGGTAAAGATGGCTCTTCCTCCTAATCTTTAGTATATTTTTTTGGGACCTCCCATGAACCTTTTTCCTTACTAATTTCACTTGGGGTGATCTCAATGTACCTCAATATCTTTGATTTTTTGGTGAGGATGAAGGTTAACCACTAGTGTATCAAGTTAGAGGAGGATTTTTCTTGGAATGTTAAGATAGATCATTCAAGGGACATGATCAAGTATTAAGGTAGGGTAATATGATATACCTTAAAGTGGTTTAATAAAAATAATTTTTGGAAAAATATTTGAGTATATTTCAACTCTAAAGTTAAATATTTCATTACTTGGAGATAGATGTCTAGACAATGCCTTGGAAGATTGTCTCTAGGGTATCCCTTCTTATCAGTTTGGAAGGTTGATTCCATTTTGAAAAATGTATGTATCAAATCATATTTTTTCCTCTTATCCTTGAAGTATTTGTTTCACTCATAGGACATGCATGTAGCTTACCAGACCAATTCCTCTATAATGTCAACTTTGGTGCCCCTAAACATGACTTGCCTTTTCTTCCACCCCATTGAAAAATCATTATCCAAAATTTCATCAGGGCCTTCAATGTGAAGCATGAATTATATAAGCCACCCTTTTTTTATCTTCATATAAACCTTATGATTCATTTGAACCTCAATACATGAGATTATCTCACACACGTCCTTATCACCTCCCATGGTTTTGTTATTCTTATTGATCAGATAGTGTGAAATGTAGATTGTGGAGTGAAGGGTTGAGATGATGTAATTTTGATTTATCCAACTAATATAATTATGGTGATTTTTAGGATGATGAATAACATCCAAAAATTTGAAATGAGCATCACCATCATGACACTTAGTGTGAGGTGAGCATGGCTTAGATGTGATTTTCACTCACACATGTGATTTCAAACCTTCATTGGGAAGTTTTATAAATCATGAATAATTAGGGGGGAGATTTGGAGGGTGTATGCAATAATAAATAAATCATGTCTATAAATCAATCCTAACTCAAATAAGATAGATCATACCATACACTTCCAATTCAGTACACATTTGTTAACTGGGAGCATGACCAATATAGGGATTTGTTAGACCCAATTAGGGGATCTCTTAACACAATACACCATGCTATGGAGAGTTCCAATTCCTCTAGTCTAACATAATCATAAAATAACCCTAAGGGGGTCCTAATTTTTGATATTTCACTTATACTAATAATTATTAAAGTAAATCTAATCTAGTGCTCACCAAATCTTGTGGCACAAAGTGGGGGTTAGAAATAAACAAAAGTAAACATGCATAAGATATATATACTCATGTCAATGTATATGGAATCTTAATTCATGGAAAAGAAGAACAAATTCATATCTATCTACTCTTACAAAAGAGAAACAAAGTTAGGAATACTTACCTTTGAAGATGAACCCGTTGATCCTCAATCTCTCCCTTGACCAAGGTGCTTCACAAGAGGTTATTGTGGTATTTAAATATGATAAAGATATATCAAATCTAGGCTATACAACCTACTAATGCATCCAAAATACTTATCCATAAGATAATATTAGTATCTTAAAAAAAATTTTAAAACCCTAATCTTTGCTTTCAAAGTAGAATGGTCAATAAGTAGATGTTCATTCACTCTTACTTCTTCTTCTTCTCAAGATAAATGATGGAAATGAACTTGTATATATAGGTAGATTTGAACCTAAACCCTTATGAAAATCTAGGCCAATAGGGTTGACCCAATTAACTTAGTACAATTTCAAAAAATAATTCACTAGGTCATGAGCTAGGTCAAGCAAAGGTCAAACTAACTCCTAAGTGAAAAATACCTAAAACTATATAGGGTCAACCCAATTGACCTAGTACAATTGACTAACAAAATGGGATTAAGTTAACGAATATGAAGATAAAATGTAGTAAATTACTAGAATGGGTTCAACATAGGATAAAATGATTAGGGATAATGGTTTCAAGAGACAAGTGTGTAGATAACAAGTTGTAAAATGGGTAGCAATCTTGTGAAACACCAATGGTCTATCCACCCCTTTCTCCATGCACCCCTTAAGGCATGCACTTAGAGATATTGAGACTTAATGGGTTTATTTAAGATATAAAGTGTCAGTAATTGATAATTTTTTTAAAATATTAGTGTCTACATATGCCCCACTACAATCAAATCACATGTTACATGAGTGCAACATGGATGGCACTTCAAGAATTGAACATGATAATACATAACACTAGTGCTAAGTAAAGTGCAGTAAGGATAAAATAAGATAAATGAAAGGATAAAATTGAAAAACACATAAATTTAACTTAATTTAGTATTGTAGGTAAATAATTAGATTGAAAGAGAAGTGAAGGAATCCAATGTGAAGAACATTAGGAAAACCTGTAGAAGTTAGTGCAAAAAAATAGCCAAAAATTGAAAATTTTGGAGGATAGGCATATATTAGTGTAAAAGATTCTCTACGTCATCATAATTTCATAACATTTTATGGTTTAAAAAATGAATGATTATAAACAAAGATATAGGCAAAATAAGGAATCTACCAAAAAATAATTGAAAGATTTAGATTTTTGAAAAGTGATTTTAAATAGGGTCAAAGGGAAGTCATTTGTTATTTTTGACATGTGGAGACAAAAGATCTCTGAGAGACCAAATGAGCTAAGATGGTGAGGAGATGATATGATAGGTGAGAGGGACCTCCAGAGGTGACAAAGAGTGTAAGACAGGTAAGAAACTAAGAATCTCAAACCAATTTGTGAATATTTTATTGAGTTTAAGTGTATTTTTAGAAATTTGTGTTTTTAAGCATTTTTAGACATTGGAAAGAACCCAAATTAGATTCTAAGGGTACAAAAAAAATTAGGGAAATGGGTTTGAAGTGTTTGGGGAAATAACTATTGGAAGGCACTTATTTTGCATAATGTAAGGGATCGGTAGGGAAAAATAATTAGGTCAACCTAGTTGACCTAATAAGTTTAAAAGTGACAAAATCCATACTATCAACTTAGTATATATGTGCCAACCTAGTATATTTTGTAGACTACTGACCTAGTACATTGTTGTTAATTGAGAAAAAAATTCTAGTATGATAACTTAGTACTAGGGGGAAATAAGAGGGTTGAATTATATTTTTAAGTCAACTAGGTCAAAAGAGAGAAATTTTGGTGAAACTAGTGTTTGAACAAAAGATTATAATAGTATGAAAATATGTGAAATAGGTTGAAATAGTGATATAATGGAATGATCGACTAAGGGCTAAAATGGTTGATTAGGCTAGGCTAGAAATGGGTTCAATCTATTAAAAATAAATAAATTGAAGCATTTTAGGCCTATTTTTGTTAATTGAAAAGAGTGTATTTTGATTATACATGACATGGAGGATCTAATAAATATTTTGTTTCTTCTTAATTATAGGGACATCAAATATTTTAGCATTTGGTGGATGTAACATGGCTCCCAGACTTACTAGAATACCTATTGATAAAGGATAGAGATAGATTGATTATTTTAGGCCTAGGACACATATCAGATATGTGTAGGATACCCCTAAGTTCATATCTATTAGTCATGATTCTAGGATGATGGGAATGATTTAATAACACCTTCAAGTGGGAGGTGGATGGGGATATAGAGGTGGGTATCACCTTGGAGAATTTGCATGGCATCTTAGGATTGCCCATAGTAGGGACACTTGTAATCATAGGAGTACCTGATAATGAGGAGGATAAGAGAGATTTATCTATATGGGTGATAGGATCAGAGAGGATATAATCAAGATTGAGGGTGAGCATGTTCAATGTGTATAAATTAAAAAGTTTAGACATCTAGAAGGCTATGATAGGATTTGTGATAACATGAGTGTTGTGTGACAAGTTAGATGGCAAGGTAACACTCTTTATGATAGCCTTGAGATAAATGATATTATAAGAGAGGGTGATATATGACTTTGGGTCTATCATGTACGTAAAAATTGTACATGATTTGTATGGATCTATGAGAGGTTTCACATGTATTAGTTGATTAGGTTGTCCCATGCTAGTTATGATAGGTCACCTCAAGTTTTGAGATAGAGATGGGACTAGGTAGCATGGGTAATGTCACATGTAATAATGTTGTAGATAGTGATATAAGTGGATATATTATGGAAAAAATATGGGCACATCACTATGATATGGCTTAGTTGGGACATAGTTGCACTAGCTTTGGTAAGGACATAGGTAATAGGGCACTACACTTGGTAGATGGAGCCACATCTAGTATCACAGGTACCAAGATAGATGGGCTTGACTCACCTAGTGGTGATAATAGTGGTGCCCACATTTTGGTCCCAACATGTGAGAGAGTCATGGGGGAGAGGAGGATTAGGGCCACCTATTACAAGGCCAATGCTCAGGCCATATTGTGAGAGACCATGGACTGGTCAAGCATGCTAGGCAATAGGTCAGGAGGAGATGGATGTAAAGGTAGGAGTACTATAGGTACCATAACCAGATAAATAATATTAGGAGCAACAAACACCATAGATGCAACATCAATGAATAAATTAAGAGTAAGAGATATCAAAGACTATCACCATCTTAGATGGCCTAATTGGTACACCAAAAGAAAGTTGGACTATATATAGACCACTCAAACATAACTAGAGATGGGTATGAGTGGTAAATCCAAGCTTTATTTTTAGGAGGCAAATGATAAAGGAGGTTTTTAGAGGCCATGTAGATGGGGAGATCATGCTTGTTGGTTACATAGATGGTGAGATAATAATGGCCAACATACAAATAGGTAATAAAAGATGGTTAAAGTTCACTTAAATTTACTTAAAATATACTAGATATAGATAGATTTTTAGATATATCAATGATCTAATATCTATCTAGTTTTTTTTTTAGGTGTGGTAGAGGATGAGGAGATCAGATGGGGGTCCCTAGTGAGGGGAGAAATCCATTATGTCTAAGATGAGGCACTGATTCCATATGACCCCACTACATTAGAGGATCCTAGGGTACCATCTACCCTAGCTCAAGTAAGCTAGTTTAGATTAGTTAGAGAGGATAAGAGGCAATTTTAAATTCATAAAGATGGGATGCAACCACAAATAGATACGGGTATAGGAGAGGCATGATCATGGTAGGCCTTTATTGAGGAGAGAGATGCACATCTAGTTATGGTGACACCAATGGGATAGGTACATGCCTAGAAGTGAGTGAAACATATAGTGACTCTAACCTATATGACACAAGTATAAGAGTATGAGATAGTGACAAATATAGTAACCCTAGCCTAATTAGCATAGGTGAAAGCTTAGGTGGATCATCTACAAGGGTAGACATCATGATTGAAATCTTAAATAGCCTCTTTACAATGTTATGTTCAAAGGAGTAAGATCGAGGCATCTATAAGTAGTATGGCTAGACCACGAGATAGGTAGGATGGGGCCTATCCATAGAGTTGGAACATTACATATGGTTATTTTTATTATATTAAAACTCATGATATATATATATATATATATATATATTGGCATTTTGGATGTTGATTGTATGTGTTATCATTATGGTTTTGGATGTTGATACTTGGATATATTTATTTAAAGCACATGGATCTATCCATTTTATATATATGCTATAATAAATATAAGAGTTGTGGTTTCTTGTATATCATTATTTAGAACACATGCATGGTTAAAAATAAACAAGAAAAAAGGATTTGGTAAAATATAATCAATCAAAAATGTACTACACACTAGTTCAAGTTGGGAAATGTGTAATAACAAGAATATTACTAAGTATAAATAACCAAAAAGGATTGTAAACAGTATGGTAAAAAGTTTGTTTTTAAACCAAGAAAAAGATTGGCACCAAATTAAAATAAGTAAAATCACACTAAATCATGTTGGGAAGTATGAAAATAATGTAATAAAGTGGAAAACATGTAAAAGGACAAATGGTATAAAAAATTAATTAATTCATTCAATTGTACTAAATCACATTGGGAAGTATAAGAGAAAAACAAAATTGATATAATTTGGTCTTAAATTTATCACTAATTCAAGTTGGGAAGTATGAAAAATTCAAACAATGGTTGGATTCTTACATACAATAAAAAAAATAAGAAGATAAAAGAGAAAGATAAATTAAGCATAAAAAATACTAAATCAAGATGGGAATAATGTAAATGATGTGTAACTTCATGATCAATAACATCTTATCTCATATTTGACACATGTAATTTTGATTGTGACTTAAATTAATGGAATTTTTTATTAGGAATGCCAAGTCCTATTTGTGGTCTTACACTGCAACTCCAAAGGGAACACCAATCAGAAGGAATAATGTGAAAATTTTGTAATAAAGGATTTGGGTAATAGGAAGGTCAAAATTATGGTAATTTATGAAGAAGGCTAGGTCCTATCCATGGTCTTATAATTCAACTCACAAATGGAATCCCAAGGGGAATGATCAGCCAAAAAAAAAATATTTCTCAAGAGGAAATATGATGAATGTAAGGAGTGAAAAAGGGAATGTAAAAATCATAACTTAGGCATCTTATGAGAAGACATTAGGAGATGTGAGGCATACTAAGGACATTAGAAGACACTAAGTGACTAGTGCCCATTAATGTACAAAGGAAACATGTTTGTTATAGACACAAAGATATGTAGGCAAATAAGCATGCTACTAAGATGAGGTTAGATTGGTACAAGAAAAACTAAAATGGACCTACCTTCCCACAACATGTTCCCCACTCCTCAGGACCCCTTATAGATTCATCAGTCTACTATAAATATTAGGTACTTGCGTGAGAAAGTAGGTACCACTAAAAGATTTTTTATTCTCCTTTTCTAATTTATTGGCCTACCGCACCCCAATGGACCTCAACTCTATCATGAGGCTAAATGTGGAGTTTGAGTTTTCACTATAAAAAAAAGATGTGCTTTGAATCATGTATTTTAGTGTGATTGAACTTTTAATAATTTTGAATATTTTTGCCTTTTGTATCACTACATTTTGTTAAATGATTTGTATTTTGAATGATTTAATTATTTTTAATATTCTTCCTCCATATATACTTGGAATGACATATCATGAGAGATAAAGTGATACACATGAATGAGTTGTAGGCTTAGGCTAAAGGAAGCTAAGTAGCCAAAGACAAGACTAACTAGGATACTTAGTATTAACAATGAACTAACATGTTATGTCAAGGCTCAACCATGTATATGCTTAGTTTTTAAAAAGGGTAATAAAGGGGATAAATAAAATATAAAGTAGACCAATATGAGGAGAATATAATGAGATTAACTGATCACATGGTATTAATAAATGACTAGAGGGAACCAAGTTTGTATAACTAAGTCAAAATGATAATTATCTATAAAAAAATAGAGATAAGAAAGGAAACAATCATAAATAAACAAGAAAGAAATTTTTAAGAAAGAAAATTCAATAAATAAAGAGAAAGAAATGATAAATAATATTCCCATAAGTAAACATAAATGACAATATAAGCAATATATAGTGCAAAAGTGAAGTCACCATATAAGATAAATAATAATTTGACACAATGTCAAATGATATAAAAAATAGATAAAAATAATATTGGAGTACATGTCCAATCCAAATGAAATGTAAAATCACCACACATGTGCTCATAAATATTGATAAATTTTCCCACACACATTATCCATAACATTAGATATATCTCTATGAAGCTAGAGGTGAACTATTGCTAATGTCTCATCTATCTTTTGTGAAAAATAGGAAAATACTTCTCATCTAAGCTCCTCAATATAAAAATTAGGAATGCTTGATGGATCATGTTGAGGAGGTAAATCATGTAAAGGATGCTTATGAGAATGCCTAAGATTAGACTCTATAGGAGATGCAAGAATAATTGGTGGGGAAGGATCCATAGGTGAGGGAAGGTCCACAGGTGAAGGATTCATGGGTGAATGCATAGAAGGTGGAGAAGGGACCATAGGAGGGGATGGAACTATAGGAGGTGAAACCATGGGAGAGAAAGGAAGATATTTATTATAGTAATGACCTATGAGATGAATGGTAGAATGTCTAGGAATAGATATGAGGTGATCCTTAAGATGTTGCTAAAATATGTGGTAACGATAGGTGTGATGGGTGCCACATTGGTGCCAAATATAATACACCTCTCCATATTTAGGAATATATTCAAGTATTACCTTCAAAGGAGGTATGGGCTTATTTAAAGACTAAGGAGAAGAAGGATGAAGAGTATCAATATATTTTTACATCTTATGATAGTGCATGGAAGAATGATTATCCATTATATAGAAGCATTAGGTATTACTATGAGTAGGATTGGTAGAGATATTCATAGGAGGAGGTCTAATAGGAGTGGAAGAATCCTAGGAAGATTCATCAACCCATTTGGTGGGCAGGATCCATCAAAGGTAAAGGAAGCAAACCATTACCAAGAGAAGGTGATGATGGGGAAGGAATTGGATTAGTCTCAATATAAGGAGTGATTAGATCATAAGTATGGATAAACTAAACTAAAGGATGTGGGTATGGGATCAACTATAATGGGAAAATGCATGGGCTCAACTATAGTGGGCTCTAATGAGGGAAGGTTTGGATCTATAGAAGGTCAAAGAAAGATCACATGCATCTCAGGGATAAACAAGCTATAGTAGTTAGGTTACCTAACAAAGTATTAAAACCCAATCATAACACAATCCATGAGCATACCCTACAAGGTTCCTAAAAAAATAGAGGTTTTGGCATCATCTCTACCCTTAGTGGGTTATAATATGTATATAAATGAGATTTTAGTTAAATAACATTGATAAATTATTTCAAATATTGATAACTATGTTGACCAGGTTGACCTAGCTTTATAGAATCCTATTGTTGAGTGTTTGAAATGTATAGGGTTGACTAGGTTGACCTAGTATGCTGAGCGGAGTATCTAAAAATATACAGGGTTGACTAGGTTAACCTAGTTGTTTGAGCTAGATGTTTGAAAGTATGAAAACCTATATTTTGTTGATTGAGTCAACCTAGTAGCTTAAACCTAGAAAATAACCTGCAAAGATAAAATAAATTCATATGGACACAACTATGTTAAACCTTCCCATAGAAGTTAGAACTATGTCAATACAGTTGACCCAGTATTGCAAATATATGATAATACAAATTATAAAATAATGAAATAAGTGAAACAAATCTTGAAAGGGTTAGATTCAAATTGGGTTCACCAGAATGTATGTAATCAAAAATGCATCATGTCTATAAATTAATCCTAACTCAAATAAGATAGATCATACCATACACTTCTAATTGGGGACACATTTTTTAAGTGGGAGCATGACCAATATGGGGATCTGCTAGAACCAATTAGGGGATTTCCTACCATAATACACCATACTAAAGAGGGTTCCAAATCCTCCAATTTAACATAATCATGTAATAACCCTAAGGAGGTCCTTAGTTTTGATATTTCACTTATACTAATAATAAGTAAAGTAAATATAATATAGTTCTCGCCAAAGCTTGTGGCACAAAGTGGGGGTTAGAAATAAACAAAATTAAATATGCATAAGAGATATATACTCATGTCAATGTATACAAAATTTTAATGCATGGAGGAAAATCACAAATGCATATCTATCTACTCTTACAAAGGAGAAATAAAGTTAGGAATACTTACCTTTGAAGATGAACCTATTGATCTTTAATCTCTCCCTTGGACAAGGTGCTTCACAAGAGTTTGTTATGGTATGCAAGGATAAAAAAGATAAATCAACTCTAGGATACACAACCTATCAATGCATCCAAAAGACTTCTCCACAAGATAAGATCCATATCTCTAAATAAAGTATGGAACCCTAAACTTTTCTTCCCAATTAGAATGGTTAATAATTAGATGTTCATTTGATCCTACTTCTTCTCATGATAAATTATGAAAATGAACTTTTATATATAGGTGGATTTGACCCTAAACCCTTACAAAAATCCTACCTAATGGGGTTGACCCAATCAACCCAGTACAATTATGGATAATAATTCACTAGGTCATGAGCTAGGTCAGTCAAAGGTTAAACTAGATCCTAAGTGAAAAATACCCAAAACTGTACAGGGTCAACATAGTTGACCTAATACAACCTACTGATAAAATGGGATTAAGATGAGGAATAAGAGGATAAAATGTAATAAATGATTAGAATGGATAAAATAGATAAAAAAATATTAGGGATAATGGTTTTAGGATACAAGTGTGTGGATAACAACTTGCAAAAGGGACAATAATCCCGTGAAGCACCAATGG
The DNA here is from genome assembly GCA_037957365.1 of Torreya grandis. NCBI lineage: Eukaryota > Viridiplantae > Streptophyta > Pinopsida > Cupressales > Taxaceae > Torreya > Torreya grandis. The sequence continues at coordinate 858,961 of JARHVA010000500.1, forward strand.
TCTACCCACCCCTTTCTCAATGTATCCCTTAAGGCATGCACTCACAGAGATTGAGACTCAAAGGGTTCTTACAAGATACAAAGTGTCAATAATCAATAAGATTTTGAAAATATCATGTGTATACAAGGGGATGTTTATAGGACCAATCCACATGATTAATTGGGGCTAGTGACAACAATGTTTGTTAGACCATCTATTATAGCATTTCCCTCCCAATAGATGTGTGTGAATGGACATTGACTAGTGGTCTGAGCTAGACCCATGACATTAGCAATAAGTTGGATAATATAATGAGAAGTATTTGCTTTTCTTGAAATGGCATTAAGTATGTTTAGTGAATCTCCTTCATTTTCTAACTTGGAGATGTTAAGTTAGACTGCAACTAGATGCCCCATAGAGTAGCTTTGGCCTTGGACACATGGTTAGTTTGTACCCCCACTAGGCTCACATAGGAAGCTATATCCATCCTATATTCATCTATGATGACTCCACCACCTCTTACCCTTCCTATATTTCCCTTGGATGATCCATAAAAGTTCATCTTCGACCATCCTAGAGGGAGACATGACCATTTCATGATAGTTTTGGCCAAGTTTAGTCTAGGGGTAAGATTCCACTTATTGAGGATGACCTGTTTAACTTCAAAGGCAATTGTTTTGTCATTGGGGATCACCACTCTCTAATTATTGATAATGGAAGCCTCTAACCAATGAAAATCACTAAATTAATTACATTTTTTTATCAAATATATGGGCATTCCTATTAGTCCTATGTTTCTATAAAAAATGGCAAAGGGCTAAGAACCATAGGAAATACAAGTAGGGAATCTTTTAGGGGCGTTTCCACTAGATTATGAGATCAATAATTAAATTGGGATTTAACCAAGACATGTTTAAGAGTTGAAGAAGATTATTCTAGATGGTTTTCTTATAGAGGTAGTCAAGGGAAAGATGTGTCATAGATTCTAGGGCAGATTTTTAGAGCATGCACTTATTAGGGATGGTCATTCCAAAATTGTCTAGATTATCCAAAATGATTACTTTATCCTAGGCCACTATCTAAAAATATGTTTATCTTATGGCTAAGGTGTTTGATCTATAGATTTATCCATTAGGTCCAATCCTCCTCCTGTTCAAGGTTGATGAGGAATCCAAACTTCACCAAGTATTCCCTAATATCTTCCACTAGCCAGAGAAGGGAGTCTTCCTTAGGGAACATAGTAATGTGAATTTATTTAAGTTAGATATTTAGATTTTGGACTTCCTAGATAAATTCCACATTATCTAATTATATGGTCAGGGTCTTCCACCTTGTTCTCCCTTCTGAAAGTGAGCAATAGTCCTTAGCTTTATGGCCTATGTAGGTTTTAAAGGTCTCACATGGGTTGTTATAGAGAGGGGATGAGGCTAAAAGATAAATTTTTAGCCATTGATATTCCTAAAAGTATACCTTATCACCATTTATTACCTACCATATGCTTCCCTTTATGAGTATAAACTTTTAGCTTGAGATGGATTTTTAGAAGGTGAAGCCATCTAAGGGTCCCTCTTCTCATAGGAGGTTATCTTCCTCCCTTCCCTCTAGGTACTTATATTTAATGATCTAAGTCCATTGATTATATTTTTTCACTTCTATCCAACCAAATTTTGATGTGATATCTTGGTTCATGCTTTTGACTCTTCTTAGTTTGAGTCCTCTATAGGCCTTAGGGAGACAGTCTTTTTCTTAGGCTACCAGTAGGAATATGAATTTGAATTTTGTACCTCTCCAAATTAAATTATTTTGAATGTGATAAATTATCTCCATTATCTTGATAGGAATGCATAAAAGGTCATGAAGTATATTGGTATGATTTAAAATGAACTTTTGAATAGTTGGAGCTTACTCACCTATGTAAGGAGTGTGCCTTTCCACCTGGCTAGTTTCTTCCAGATTTTATCCACAAACAGGTTCCAAAATTCCAATTTCATTTTACCCTAAAAAAAAGGCATGCCAAGATATGTTTAGGGGAGGTTTCTAAGCTTTCATCCCATTATACATAATAGTTTTTTTTGGAGGGAAGGTGGGGTATTTAGGAAGAAGACAAAACTCTTGGTGAAGTTGATGCACTATCCTAATTCATAAGACATGATTTTTTATGATTCGTAGGACTTCAAGTTTGACTATTTCTTATTTGATGTGAAATTTATGATTAGATGTATTAACATAAAATAATGCAATTCTAAATATTTGAGTTGGGATTTATAAATCAAAATAATATATATACTCCATGTTGTTTTGAGGAACCCTTTTGGGTCTAAATACGTAAAGGAGTAAATAAAATGTCAATCTTAGGTAAAGACTGAGTATTAATAAATTGATTCCCTATTTTATATCCTATCAATTCAACTTATAAATATATAAGACCATTCAAATAAAAAAAGGATATAGATGCAAGTTTTGTAGTGTTAAATAGAAAATGTGATATTATGATAGTTGTATCTATGAAAATGGATATACATTTATATACTTGCATATGTATATTATGAGTATATATACACACACACATACATACACATGCATACATATATACATATATATGTATAGATATGTATTTATATATATACATACACATACACACACACACACACACACATGTGTGTGTGTGTGTGTGTATGTGGGTGGGTGGGTGGGTAGGGGTGTGTATGTGGGTTTTTATGTGTGTGTTTGTATATATATATGCATATATACATGTACATTTACATTATATTCATAATGAGACATAGATCAATTTATTTTTTAATCTATATGGATTAAGAAACAAAATAGTTTCTATTATTTAGGTTCATATTGTTTTAATATCATTCTCATTCATAAGAATGTGATATGCCTTATAATATATTATAATTATAAGTGAAAATCAAAAATGTTATTTAAATTGATTGGTTTTCATAATTTGTATTTAAATGTGAAGTGTAATTAATGTGGAAATCATAATGATATTATAGGTGTATTCGGTGGTTTCATGAAGGCACTAATTCTTATCAATCTGTGAATAGGATAAATGTTCTTGGAATCATGTGTTTATGATTCAAAGAATGGTTATAAATATGCATATATGTATGTAAGAACACACACACACACACACGAGCATACCTAACTACATTTATATTTGTTGAATAAATTTAAAATAAAATAATGTAATAAATGGTGTTAATACCTTAAAAGGCTGAGTATGATTTGGTATAAACAAATGAAGGGCTTACTAAATTTTATCATCTTATCACTTGAACATTAAACACAACTATAATTATGGATAATTATTTGAGTGAGGATCTCATGCTAATATTGTAATCATGAAATATTCTCTGAGGATTGATAATTGGAAGTAGAAATTGTCATAGGGCAAAATGCTATATTTGAGTATGTTTGTTGTTTATATAAGAATGAATTCAACCTAAACGTTGTATCAGATAAACACAATAGTGTTCATATTTAAGATTATCATTTAGTGACTTTTTAAGGGTGTATTATATGAGAGATATGACTAGGAACCATCTAGGTGGTCTTGGACACAATTACCAATGGGTTACACTCTTATTTATTTTATATGAACTCATATTAGATGTGCATATCCAATACATTATTGATTAATCAAATGCATGTGTGAATTTAAGTATTGAGGTTATTTTTTAGTATCAAATAAGTGACTTAGTTTTAGATGGTTATCAGGATTGGGTAAATAAATTAGTCTTTCCCATAACTCTAAAATAAACTACAAGGAATTAATGTAAATGTGAAGGGTATTATTATGTTATAATCTCATAGTCCATGTTGAATGTTAGAAATTCATGTGGATCCATTCATGGTTCTCAAATATTGACACTAACATGGAATTAAAATGCTAATAATATTGTTCTTATGCAAAGCACTTCATTTATTGAATGATGTTTTTATAAACATGTTTGAATTTGTATAATAAAACATATTTGTTTAGATCCTAGAAAAGGCTTCCATTGGAAAATGTTTTCTAGTGTAGGCATAATCACTATTTTTCTAAGTCTTAATTTTTTTGGAAAAATTGGGGTTGTGACATATTTATAATGATGGATGATCCTAAGCGCTTCCAAAATGTTAGACAAAAATATCAACCTACCTCAATATAGTTTAAAATTTATATTTTACCATCAAACTAGGTCAACTTGGGCTGACCTATGGTGAAGCATGTACCATGACTTTTAGACTACAATAACTTGGTCTGACCTAGTTTGAATTTTGATGGGATAGAAGTATACTACATTAACCCAAATCGATATATTCAAAAATGATAGGTATTGGATTAGTAAGGGGATATTAGGAGAAAGATTAATTAGGGGATTAAGTATAGGGAAATATAATGTATATAAGTATGATAAATAAATAATAATGTCTCTCATGAATCACCATCAAACTACCCACACCTTTCCCAGTGCACCATTTAAGGCATGCGCTGAAAGAGATTGAAACTCAATGGGTTATTAAAAGAGAGAAAACATTAGTAAATGATAAAGTTTGAAAATATTGTGTCTATACAATATTGTGTGTATACACGTTTTTCCTCATTTATGCATGTATCTGTAATATAAATTATGGAGGTGCAGACATCTAGACCAAAATCATAGCTAAAACATTACTTTGTAGTTGAAAAGTATGCACTAACTTCCAAAATAATAATTATTTTTCATCATATTCCTCATATATGTCCTTCCTAATATCCTCCAACATATACCTATAGAACTCTTCTATAGTGACCCTCAGATGTTTCAAATCATATTGAACTATAATTTTTGGTGTTTTATCACTTAGTGATGGATTCATGTTACAAGTATTATTTGGTAGTGGTGATGATATGTAAGATGGCGGTTTCTTATTTCATGGAATTTTTTTTAATTATAAATAAATGGATTAATTCATAATTGTGGTTAGGCTTGTACTTTAGCTTGTGTTTGCAGTAACATTTGCTCTACTATAGGTGGCATGGATAATAATGGTTTCATTAACATTATAAGTAAGACCCTTAAATTATTACTTCTACCCTTACTGGAGTCAAAATAAATGATATGGGGGGGTGTGAATAATTTTTCAAAATATTTCTTACCAGTTTCCCTCAATCAATTATGAACCATTCAAACAAGCATATAGATTTAGCAAGCATAAACACCTATCCACATAAGCAAGAAACACAAGAACATTTCACATATGTGGGAACCATAAAAGGGAATAAAACCCAATGATATATTCAAATTTAATATATTCATATAATACAAACACCAAATTTAGTGAAGAACCAACTCCACATGGAATACCAACCCCAACTATTTAAGCACCCACTCAACTAGGCTTTAGCAAATACCAACTTGAAAGGAGGTACCAACCCCATAGCTGAGTTAGAGCCAACTCAGCCACATGATTTTTTTGATCACATTTAGGACACCTTTTTATTAAAAAACTAATGAAGACCACCTCTTTATCTCTTCACACTCTTATCCTTTTCAAACTACCTTTTAGGCCTCTTCACTCAATTAGATCTCTTCAAGATAGATTAGGTCATATGACCTTGATTTTCATAAACAAAACCTATATAAAATCTTCATTATATATTATATAAACCCTTAAAATTGTCTAAAATACCTCCTTATACTTACTAATGAGCTATATTCTTCTCATACTCTTTCACACACTAATAGGCCTAAAATTACCTTATATTTATACAAGCCTCTTGCTCATATCATTATTGGTTGGACATAAAGAATTACATACTTATATTATAATTTAAATATGTCTTATAAAATTTTTCATAAATTAATCAATAATTGCATTAGTTTTTCCACATCTTAAAATACCAAAACCTCATTTAGACCTTAAAGAGACCTAATTCAATTAGGCCTTCATTAGTGCACATTACCCTCTAAACTCCTTAGAACACTTTAAAACTCCATAAAAATAAGGAAAAATTAATATTAAACTTAAATATAACCTTAATTATCTCATTTTATGTCCATGACACTTTTTATTTCTAACCAACACTTGAAGCACACCATTAACACTACTCATAATTAGGCCTATGAACCTATAAAAATTCTATCTTGAAATACTAAGGATTAAACACATATTATCTCAAAAACCATGGAAATAAAAAAAATATACAATAAATAAATGACCTTAGGAGAATAACCATGTAATTTATACTTCATAACTCAAGGCAAAATGACTCAAACACTTCTCTGCAAATAATCCACTTAGAATTGCCAAAACCCTTCAAAACCTAGTCATGAAAAAATTGATCTTCAACATCTATAAGAACACAAATTATACTTTAAAAATATCCTTTGAAATATATAAAATAATATAAAATAAAAAAATCATAAGTTTTAATGTCAAATATCGGTCTTGTAGATCAATCTTGAGATCTCAGTGCACACAGTCAATCCAAAATTTGACAAGCCATTTTGGATTCAACATTTCAAACACTTTCATTGATTATAAAACATTTTAAAAAGAATTTATATAAAATAAAATTCCCAATAAATAAGACCATGTGTATTCTATAATTTAATTTAGGGCACAGAGCCTCAAATTCATCATTAAAAATTGTTTACCCAAAACTGTTAGTTTACCTTAAAGCACAATCATGGTGATAATGACCATCAACACCTATATGAACGCTTTCAAAAAATTTAAATGCATGTATATTATATTATTATATCATTAAAAAATTAAAAAAAATAAATATAACATGTTCAAATAACAAATATTGGTCTTGTAGACCAATATCATGACCTTACATCTTATTGTCTCATCTGCACTAGACAGGATAACGTGTGAGCAAATTTTTCACTATAATCACTGACCTCAAAAACTACTACAAAAATGAACATTTATTAAAAGTAATAAAAAAATCTCCATGAACTTGGATTTGTCCCTATTTCATGATAACACATTCCTAAACCTCTTCTCTTTGATGCCTATGTTTTATATTGTTTCCACCATTAGGCCTGTTAGTGATTGGCTATCTTGGATGACTGGTTTATCATACATAAGTGATATAAACTATATAAAAACCATTTGGACATAAAATAAAAGTCTCAAAATTCACCATCTAGTTATTTTTCATACTTTGACTTGGTCATCTCTAACTTTCATAGTAAATCTCTGAGAAACTAGCACTTTCTTGTAGGGTCTACTCACACACTTGACAACTCAATCATACTTGGAGGATCTTAGGAGAGTTTAATAAAAGATTAAATAGTTTTTATATTAATTTTAATACATTATATAATATTTTGAACAATATATTTTACATTGGGTCCTTGATAGGGTTTTAGAGAGGTTTAACAGAGGTTTTGGTGTTAACTATTATTCATAAAGGATACCCCCTCAATCCAAAAACTAATGCATAAAATTTTGAGATTTTAACCTTACCAATCTACCATAAATATAATTGGTTCCCATGTATATATTTCATGTGTTAATGAACACTTAAAATTCCTTTTTGGGTTTGCTTTCCTTCATTTTATGTACTTGAGAGACATCAAAACCACTTTTCATGCCTTTTCTTGTAAACCATGACTTAAAAATTTGTGAACATACTTGAAATAACTTATCATACATATTTAAATTCTAAAATACTAACATTTTCATTAGAAACTAATCTGGATACCCCTTTAGGCTTACATTCTCTCTATACACCATAGTCTTCATACCTTGTTAGGCCTTGAACTATCATTCATGCCTTCTTCCATGCTCTTAACACTTCAATTCCATGCAAAAAATATCACTCTCATTCAATAAAAACTCTCTCATACTCAAACATAGCCATATATCCTTCATATGCCTTGAAAATAGCTCATGATGCCTCATTAGGTTAGGTAGAGTCTATAACTAGTCTAATTGTAGACTTGGATTGAAGGTATTACCCATGTAGGCTCACCTTAAAACTCTCCGTCATGTTTATACACCTTTATCACATGCCTTAAATTCTCCTCAAACAATTTCATACCTCTACACATCCTTTTGCACATATATCTTCATGTTCACCATGCACATGCTCATGATATGACTATGCTTGCTATGACTAGACTTCTCAAGACACCTTGTACTCAAGAAATAGTACTCAAACATTCTTATCTCAGTGATATAAAATAATGCCATTCATAATAAAAAAATATCACACCACTACAATAATCTCTTTCTAATCAAGATGCTCTCAAGACATCATGTAGACTAGATCCTTATAATTATGCTTATATGCTCACTTGACCATCAAACCTCTTTATGACAACATCAAGTTGACCTAAACCATGATATTGAACTTGACATCAACCAACATAAAAATCAATAGGTTGTTTTCAAATTCTCTCTTTTCACATGGGTTCTTTGTCACATCAAGCACATAAGTTCATATCTCATAGACCAATCATCGTGTATCTTCACAAGATGCACTTTGACATCAATGACATCAACCTTGACATAGAATGACGTAAACATTGACATCAGTGATAAAATTTCTCAATAAACTCCCTCTTTATCATTGATGGCAAAACATTATTCAACCTAATCACTCTCATCTCCCCTAATTCGGTCAATCTTCCTTCTTGAACTTTATCCTCCTTTGACATTAGTGACAAAGGGTCATACATAATAGAAATTATAGAGCCACGCCTTATTTCAACAAGATCTCAACACATAAATATGAATCATTAGAGGAACATGCTCCCCCTCATTCCATGCATACCTCCTTTAGATCTCAAGACCACTCACCTTGTCCTTGATATGATTGATATAATATAAATCTTAGATCACACACTAGGACACCATATTCTTGATATCAAATGAAGAATTAAGGGTTCCCCCTTTGTATTCACATCTTGGACTCTTCTATGCTTGTCAATAACTACACTTAGAGCTTATGAACAAACTAAATAGATCTCCCCTAAAATCAATCACCCATCATGCTTTTGTTGACTAAATAGTGTCTCCATGAAGCCTAATAGAGTCACCCCTTTCCATAGATCACTAAAACAACACAAGTTGAGGGGATTCTAAAATCACCATGTTCTCGTAAGATGAATATTTTTCAATATCTTTTTAGGCTTTATTGGCACTATAGGCTTGACCTCTTCATCAACCATTTGATCATCAATATAAGCTGATAATAGACATTCCTAACTTGATTTATCATTTGAAGTATGCTCTACCATAACAAATAGTCCATTTGAGCTTTTAGACATATCTTAACTAACCTTTATTGTCTTTGGTTTCCACACATTCATTTGCCTTCTCTATTTCACTCTAGTCGATTCAAACCTATTTTTTTGACTTAATGACATTCTAACTCTATTATAGAAAAATATTGTAATGTGTCCCAGACCATGAAAAATATATCAAACAACCTCATGCATACCTCTTGAATGATGATTCCTTTCATATCCCATAAATATTAATTTTTGGAGGGTATTATATACTCTCTTGCTCTATATACAAATTAATTACATGTAAAACAGTAACCATTTAATGAATTAACATACCTCATAGCATTAGGCTGTCAGATTGATCTTTTCATGCTGAACTTCTTATCTTCATTATATTTATCCTTGACTTGAGTTGCCTCCTTTTGGTCTTCTTTGAAACCAAGACCTATCTTATCACTTACAAACTTTTGACTACTCAAGATGTCATCTAGAATATCAGTACTCTTTTCAAACTTCATAAAGGTATTAAACTTTCTAGATTCTTGATCCAATCCATCTTTCAAATATTTCATTTCATTTCCATACCTAGTGAATTCTTCCTCTTTAGCCTTTAGACTTGTAGTAAATATCTCCATATGTGTTCCAATTTTATTGATGATGTCATCATATTCCTTAGATTTGTTAATAAATATCTCCTCAAACAAACCAATCTACTCTTCATAGTCCTTAACTAATGATTTTAGTTTGTGACTATTATTTTTTTGGAGCTTCAACTCCTCTAGAACACTCACTGATTTTGCCTCAAGGTTTAATTCAACTTCTTCTTCATCTGATTATTCATCAACCATAAGGCCTTTCTCATTTGAGAAACCCTCATTATTTTTTTCTATGACCAGGAATAAGGTTATATTATTGTCATGTTTAGGTTCATTACTATCATCATCACTATCAGATGTACTTATGTCACTTGCATTAGATGAGTTATTATCTTCTTTGGTGTATAAAATTATATTATTATTATTGAATGACCCTTTCCTACCTTCATACTTCTTGAATTATTTCATGTTCTTTTCAGGCTTGTAGACCTTCCTATCATCTCCATGATGTTCATCATTTTATTCATTATTCTTAGTTTTATCCTTATTCAGACATTTGGATGAAAAGTGACAAATATTACCATAGTTAAAACATTTTAAAGGAAACTTAATATTGTAATTATGAGATACAAAACTCAACTTCCTATCAAACATGGCTATTAGTTCATCATCATCAACATCTGAACATACCTCATCCTTGACCTTCTTGAATTTTTACTTCTTAGTTTTTATTGTTACTTCCTTGTTAGGAGGTCTTCCTTCATTTTTTATCATCTCATAGGAAGTCAATATTCCATGAAGCCCATCTATTTATATTTTATCCAAATCATGTATCTCTTCTACTTTAGACACTTTAGAATCAAACTTAGGAGTTAGTGTGTTAGAGAATTAACCTTAATTTGGGTCCTTCCTATAAGTTTATAGATTTATCCTAAGTCTTAGTTTTATGTGAAATTACATTTAAAATAGATCACAGAGGTGAAAATAAACCCCTAGAATAAGCAAAAGGAACTTTAGGCACTAGGCGTAAAATTCAAAATTTTAGGCTATATATTCACCCAATGGGGTGAAAAATGATTAATTTTCACTCTAGCCCTTATTTATAAATACATTTTATTCCTATCTTTATGAGGTGTCACTCACCACCCTAATCCACTTATTAGATTTAGAGTTACTTGTGTGTAACTCTCTCTTCCCCACATGACACACACTTCCCTCTCTTCATAAGGGATTAGGACACAAGTGACACACACTTAGAGGGATTTTAAGGTCATAATGGGGTTCTATGTAACTCCCATTTTAATTTTATATCTTTATAAAAGAGATCTTCCTCTCCTCTTTTCATCACTAGAATCTCTAGCTATCTTTCTTCTCTTGTGCTTTTGATTCAATTTTGTACTTGTGAAGATTTTGATAGAAAGTCTTCTAATAAGATCACATAGATTTTTATTTGATACATTCAGTTTCAAACTTTAAAATATGTCTCATTTTTGGTTTTCTCTATGAGATTTTTCTTGCTTTCACTAATTTCTAAACTCTTTTTTGTCATTGTTAAACATTTTTGGCATAAATCCTAATATGGTATAAGATCTAGATTCATATTTTTTGACATTATTTTGAGAGTGTATAGGTTGGGAAGAATTTTTGGAATTTATTTCCTTCATAGTTTTGTTCTTTTTAATATCTTTTAATCTATGTTTTCCTTGTCTCAAGATTGTTGGAGTTGTTTCTATTTTTTTTCTTGTGGTGACCCTGATTTTGCTTTTTTTTGTGTATTATGTTTTTTTCATTATTCTTATTTTGTGATTTCAGATGTCCTTGGATTTTTAGTTATTGGTGTCTCGTATAGTGCATTTACTTATGATTTCAAGGTAGTAATTTCTTTTGTCATAGACACTTTTTTTTAGAGGTCTCTATGGTTTTCTATGTCGTCAACTTCCCTTATTGGTGCATTTTTTTTGTTGTGTGTTTTTTATTTGCAACCTTCTTTTTCCTTTTTGGTGGTTGCCATAACACTTTCTATGATTCTTGGAATTCTAAATTATTTTTCAAATTATTCTCTTTATTACTAAATATAGTGACTTGAGCTAGTAATTGGTAATTATTTCTCTGTTCATGCAAAGTTTGTTATTTAACTTGGATCTCTTTACCTTGGCTCTGTTATTACTAAACAATAGGGCTTTCATGCAATTAATCTTTAAATTATTTAAATTTAATTTTTATTTTTTATCCAAGGCATTTTTTTAATTCATATAATTAAAGTTATACGCTCTTCCCTCTTAAAAAATAAAAAATTAGCATCATTCTAAATAGTTTTTTTAATCACTTTCCTTCATCTTTTTCATGGACAATGCCAAATTTAAAACTTTTTGGTATTTGTTATTTTGGTATTTGTGTATTTTTTTAAATCAATTCATCTCAAATTTAAGTTTATTTATTTACTTTACTAGATGGATTTTTAGTATGCTAGTTCTTTTGGTTAGCTATTCATGCATGCTTTATTTATGTTGAGCAATGTTTTTTATTTACTCAACTCAACTTCAATTTGTATGGTAAGGTTTAGTTTTTTAAAGTGATTTCACTTTTATATCATTATATGTATTTTATTAATAAAACAAAATCATAAAACTTACTTTCACTTTCCATTCCATCATGTGGAAAGATTAAAAAAAACATTTTATACATATATGAGCATCTAATATTTTTAAAATATTTATCTTTTAAATGTTTAAATCCACTACTCCTCCCATATGGAATGATTCTTTTAAAATTGATTTTTGTCTTTAAGTGACATAATCTCAAAGAAGTATTATTTCTTGTCTTTAATAAGAATCTTCATATGGAAAAATAAATTTAAACAAAGATTCTTTTTATGATAATTTGTTCTTTAGTTTCAAATTGGAAAGCTTGTTTTATTATTTTTCAAAAGTAAAACCACAAGCTTAATTGTGCACATGTTATATTTATTTTATAGGTAGTAACCTTTCTTAGTAAGATTATTTGAAAATTAAATCAAAACTTAAGTTTTGGTGTGGTCTTAATTTTACAAGTTAATTTATAATTTTGTGTAAAGTTCATTTTTAATCTTTATTAGTTTTTTTAGAAATTGTAAGAAAGTTATATTACATTATTGTTTTAAACAAGCTTTAAAATGTCTTTCAAAATTGAATTTTTTTTAGCATTTGAAAATGATTCACATCAAACTAATTTTAAAAATGATGAGATTATTTATCTTAAGCCACAAATTACAAGTCAAAATTTTATAACTTTTGCATTATAAAATTTATTTAATTCTCATGCAGAGAAAATGCAATCATCTATTAACACTGTTAATGCTAAATTTGCATCTTCTGATAATATTAATAGCTCTAATTTTTATGAATCTCATTGTGATTAGAAACAAAATCAAACTCATGTGCACACTCCTATCAACCTCAACTTAAAAATCATGTAAAATATGGGTTATTCGAGTGGTGCTCTTGGTAAGTGTGAAGATAGTATTCTTGAAACTCTTTTGCCTACTTCCAATGAAAATTATAAATATCTTGGTTATGTTTATTATACTAATTCACATGCTTCTAATGAAAAATTAAAATATTTTTGTCCTCCTCATTGAAGGACTTATAATGCAACTTATTTTGATTATATTTTTTATAATGCTCATGCTTTGGTTAAAAATGTTAAACCTTATGCGCATTATGGAAAAAATAGGCATCATATCTCTAAATTTAAGAAATTATACCCATGTAAATATTGTGTTAAATCCATGAATGATACTTTACATTGTTGGAAAATAATTATATCTCCTACCTCTAAGGGTAAAACTATTTGGATTCCTAAAAATGATGGATCTTCTAGAGACTTTGATATGTATTCTTACAATACTTCTTCCAATGCTTCACACAATATATCTTTTGCAAGTGACACATCTTTTTTGTCTCCATTTTGATTAAAATCAATATTTTATGCATTCCTTACTTTATATTACAAATGATATATGATTTATTTAGAGATTTTGTTACTAACTTTTTTTCATGTAGGTTTATGCACTTTATAATAGAAGTTGTCTATGCTTAAGTTTGCCTAGTTGTACATCTACTTATATGCATATAGATCATATTTTTGGCATAATGGTTACTTAACTTGAAAGATTAGTGTTAGCTTGATTGTTTTGAAGGTTTGTGGATCATTACTCCTTTTGTTTGGTCTTTGTTTCATGGTAGATTGACCACCTTGTATGAATAGGATTTTTTGGATATTCTTGGTGATCACACTTTCTTCCTTGTGACTTTTGGTAGCACCTTCTCTTCTTTCTTCTCTTTAATTTTTTTGTAATTACTCTTGAAGGAATTTTATATTAATAATGAGTATTATGTAATTTCAACTCCCTTATTATTTGTAAAAGGTTCTCTCCACTTTTATAACCCCAAATTAAGCTTAATGGGGAATGTTGAAAAATTAACCTTAATTTAGGTCTTTTCTATAGGTTTCTAGGTTTATTCTAAGTCCTAATTTTTTGTGTATTTATTATATTTATAAATTTATTTTATTCCCACCTTTATGAGGTATCACTCACCTCCCTAATCTACTTGTTGGATTTAGAGTTAATTGTATGTAACTCTCTCTTCCCCACATGGTACACACTTACCTCTCTTTGTAATGCATTAGGACACAAGTGGGACACACTTGGAGGGCTTGTAAGGTCATAATGGGGTTACTTATAACTCTTATTTTCCTAATCTATATCTATAAAAGAGCTCTTCCTCTCCTCTTTTGCTCATTAGAATCTCTCTCTCTATCTTCTTCTCTTATCTTGATTCAATTTTATACTTGTGAAGATTTTTGTAGAAATATCTTTAATAAGATCACATGGGTTTTTATCTGATACATTTGGTTTCCCACTTTAAAATCTTTGTCTCATTTTTGGTTTTATCCATGAGAGGTAATATTGTTTCTTGCTTTCATTAATTTTTATACATTTTTTTTATCATTATTAAATATTTTTGGAATAAATCCTAATATAGTGATCTCAATACCTTTTGAAAAACTTTAGACTTTTTCAATTCTTCTCCTAATCCTCTAATGACTTTGACAAATTCATCAACCTTCAACATGTAAGATGTAATGGTTTTGTATTCATTCATCTTTAGACTTTCAAATAATCTTTGGTGGGTCTACAACTTGGCCATATTCACCTTGGTGTCTCCTTCATAGATAATCTTAAATTTTTCCTACATTACCTTGGATGACTCATAATTCATCACTTTCACAAACTCTACCTCTGATAGGCCACATAGAATGGTATTCATTACCTTAGAATTGCTCTCACTTTCCTTCTTGCCTACTATATCAATTGGTGGTATAGGAGGTGGAGTGTATCCAACCACAACTAAAATCCATATGTCATGTCCCATTGAAATTAAATATGTCCTCATTCTAATGCTCCAAAAATCATAACTAGTCCCACTAAATAATGCAGCTTTACTAGTAGAGAACCCACCCGGAGCTTGTTGACTAGCCATCCTTGCTTCTAGGATCTCCTTTAGGCTATTAGGCCTACTTGAAAGGACTTGATTTGATAATACTATAATAAAAATTATTGAGGGAGGGGTGAATAAATTTTCAAAAACTATCTTACCAATTTCCCTTAAGTAATTATGAACCATTCAAATAAGCATATAGATCTAACAATCATAAACACCTATACACATAAGAAAGAAACACAAGAACACATAACATATGTGAGTAAAAATCAAGGGGAATAAACTCTATTGATATTTTTTTATTGAATATATTACTATAAGACAAACACCAAATTTAGTGAAGCATCAACTCTACATGGGCCACCAACCCCAACTAGCTAAGTACTAACTCAGCTAGGCTTTATCACGTGCCAACTTTCAAGAAGGAACCAAACCCTTAGATTAATCATAAAAAACTCATCCACTTTATTTTTTTATAAAATTCAAGACACCTTGTTTTTCAACCAACTGATGATGACCACCTCTTCATCTCTTCACACTCTTATCCTTCTCAAACTACCTTCTAGGCCTCTTCACTCAATTAGATCTCTTCAAGATAGATTAGGTCATATGAACTTAATTTTAATACATATAACCTATGTAAAATATTTATAATATATTATTTACACCCTTAATATGGTCTATAATAGCTCTTCCTACTTACCAATGAGCTATATTCTTCACATACTCTTTCACACACTAATAGGCCTAAAATTACTTTATATTTATACAAGCCTCTTGCTCATATCCTTCTTGGTCATCAATACATAGTTTCATACTTGGATTATAATTTAAATAGGTATTATAAAACGTTTCATACAATAATAAATCATTACATTATGTCATCCACATCTTAAAAGACCAAAACCTCCTTTAGGCCTTAAGGATACCTAATTCAATTAGGCCTTCATTAGTGAATATTACCCTTTGAACTCCTTAGAACACTTTCAAACTACATACATAGTAGGAAAAATTAATATTCAACTTATATACCCACACTTATATAATATTAGGTCCATGACACTTTTTAGCTCCAACCACCACTTGAAGCACACCATTAGCACTGTTCACAATTAGCTTGTGAACCTACAAAAATTCTATCTTGAAGTACTAAAGATTAAACACAAATTAGCTAAAAAAATGGAAATTAAACACATATAAAGTAACTAAATGAAATTATTTTCATCACCATGTGATTTATACTTCACAACTTAGGGCAAAAGGACTCAAACACTTCTCTACAAATAATCCACTTAGAACTACAAGAACACTTCAAAACTTAGTCATGAACAACTTGATATTAAACATCTATAATAATAGTTACTATAGCCAATGATAATTTAAAAATATAAATTTACATCTATATAACACTTTCAACTACAAAAATAACAAGTTTTAATGTCAAATATTGGTCTTGAAGACCAATCTTTTGATCTTAGTGCACACAATCAATCCAGAATATAACAAGCCATTTTGGCTTCAACATTTCAATCACTTTAATTAATTATAAAACCTTATAAAAATAATTTTTATCACATAAAAGTACCAATAAACAATACCATTCATAATATATACTTTAAATTAGGTCATAGAGCGTCAAACTTAGCACTATAACTTGCTTACCCAGAACTACCAGTTTGCCTTAAAGCATAGTCATGGTGACAATGATCTTCAACACCTATATGACCAATTTTAGAGACTTAAAATAAATTTATATGATCTTATTATATCATTATAAAATTATAAAATATAAATATAACATGTTCAAATTATAAATATTGGTCTTGTAGACCAATCTCATGACCTTTAATCTCACTGTCTCATCTGCACTAGACAGGTCAACTTGTGAGCAAATTTTTCACTATAATCACTGACCTCTAAAACTTATACCAAAAATTAACATGTAATAAAATTCATTAAAAAACTCTCCATTAAAATTTATTCATCCTAATTTCATTATAACACATTCCTAAACCTATTCTCACTGTTGTCTAGGTTTTACATTATTTCCATCATTAGGCCCATTGGTGACTAGCAATATTGTATGACTAGTTTAACATACTAGAGGGATAAAATATATCCAAAAAACATGTAAATAAAATAAAATTATCAATCTTCACCATCCAATGATTTACATACTTTGACTTGGTCAACTGTGACTACTACAACAAATCTCTAAGAAATTAGCACTTTCCTATATGGTCTACTTACACACCTTACAACTCAATCACACCTGGAGGAGCCTATATTTGAATTAAAAAAAAAATTATAGTAATTTTAATACATTATTTTCATTTATTAACAATAAATTTCACATCAAGTCCTTGTTAGGGTTTTAGAGAGGTTTAACATAGGTTTTGGTATTAATGATTATTCATAAAGGTTTTTTCCCTCAATCCAAAAAATAATGTATATAGTTTTGATC
Organism: Torreya grandis; assembly: GCA_037957365.1. NCBI lineage: Eukaryota > Viridiplantae > Streptophyta > Pinopsida > Cupressales > Taxaceae > Torreya > Torreya grandis. The sequence continues at coordinate 876,713 of JARHVA010000500.1, forward strand.
TAGGATCCTTACCATATTAAATTAATATATTTTGTTCCCATTTATAGGTTACATGTCCAAATGAACACCTAAAAGTCTTTCTTAGGTTTGCATGCCTTCATTTTATGTACTCGAGATACCTCAAAACCATTTTTCATGCCTTTTCTTACAAACCATGACTTAATTTTTTTTCAACATACTTGAAAAAACATACAATACTTATTTCCATGCTCAAATATTCAAATTTTCCATTCTCAAATATTCAATTTTTCCATGTAAATTGATCTTAATACCCCATTATGCTTACACACACTCTCTCTCTACACCATAGTCTTAATACTTTGCTAGGCCTTGAACTATCCTTCATACCTTCTTACATGATATCAACACTTAAATTTCATACACAAAATCTCAATATAATTTCATAAAACCTCTCTCATACTTAAACATATCCATGCATCCTTCATATTTCTTAATAATAGTTTATGATGCCTCATTAGGTTAGGAAGGGTCTAGAACTGGTCTAGTTGTAGACATAGATTGAAGGTCTTAACCCTATAGGCTCACATTAAAAATATCCTTGATGTCTCTACACATTTATCACATGCATTACATGCTCCTCAGACAATTTCATACCTATACACATCCTTTTTCACATACATCTTCATGCTCACCATGCACATGCTCATGATATGACTATGCTTGTTATGACTAGACTTCTCAAGACACCTTGTGCTTAATAAATAGTACTAAAAAATGATTACATCAATGATATAAAATAATAAAATTCATGAGACAAAAATCTCACACCATTTCAATAATCTCTTTCTAATCAACATTATCTCAAGACTTCATACAAATCTAGAGCTTTATAACTATGTTTCAATGATCACTTGATGATCAAATGTATTTAAGAAAACATTGACAACATCAAGCTAACTTGAACCATGATATTGACATTGACATCAACAAATATAATAATAATTAGTTTTCATTTAAATTATCTCTTTTCACATGGCTTCCTTATCACATCAAGCACACAAACTCATATCTCACATACCACTCACCATGCATATTCACCAGATTCACCTTGACATAAAATGACATCAACCTTGACATAAATGACAACACTTATCAACAAAACTTTCATCCATGATTTTTAATAATATTTAGATAGGTGTGACTAGTGGATTTATGAGCTCATGGATTCATATTTGAATCCAATGATGCATTTTAGTGACTATGGTGAGTGATTTTAGGTATTAGAGAACATCTATAGGCTATCAAGGGTGAAAGGATATCAACACTTGAATTTATATCCACCTGTTGACCTTAATAAAGGGATACTCCTTTGATGGTCCTAATGTATTAAAAATGAACCACAATGGATGCTAAATAGAATGATATATGGCATAAGATGGATGACTCAATAGAGGATTTATAGCTAGGAAAAAAATTAGTCATAAAAATAATCAACATGAATAACATGACAATGTTTTGAAAACCAATAAACATTAGGACTTTCCTAACCTAATAGTTTTAGTAAAAATCCTAGAGGATAGTGGTGGAGTTAATATTGACAACATGATTCTTACATATAGTACAAGGATGAATGCAAATGATGGATTAGCTGACCTAGAGATGAATTACCCATTAATTACCATATATAAATGAAATTGACATTAAGTTTTTATTGGTGGTAGGTAGAATACTAGGTATCACCCATAGTTGCTCAGATGCCTATAATTGAGAAGGAAATAAAGAAATATGATAATAGAGTGCTTCTATATTATAGAGAGATAGTAAAAATATTGATAGTACTAAGGAAAAAGAGGTACCTTTTGTAATCACAAATCCATGAACTTAATATTAATGCTATTTTTGGTCCATTTTTATTTATCCCATGTGATTATTTACCACTTTTTCTTAGCTATACCCTCAAAATTAAACAAAGAAGGATCTCTACTTGCTCATATTATTTCCTAGCTAGTAATGCAATCTAGTTGTGTTTACATGATTGGTTGATAATTTCCTTAGTTATACCATTTCAAATTAACCCTAACCTACCATAAATTACACTCTTTACACCTCATGTGAGTGTATGAATATCCATGCATTTGATATGCCAATGTATTAGGTGTTAGGATGGGAATTAAGTGTGTAAGGAGATAAGCACATTGGTTACCACTTGATTTGTAGAATAAAATTTTGGTTTTATTTATAATACATGTTGAATTTTTAGGCATAATGATGAGAAAAAATTATGTACCATATCTCTCCAAAAAACATTGAGCATTGATTAGATAAAATAGAACTAAAGTTTACAAAATACCACTCTAATTCTAGTAAATGAAAGTTGAATAAATGGGCCAAGGATAATTTACAAAACATTATTTATGAGGTATTATTATATGAGTTACTAGGACACTTGAATGCATGTATTTTATATTATTATCTAGATAAGATAATGAATTTTGTGTAGAAGCATCCATAGACTAAGCAATGCATTAAGTATATGAGGATCTAGATGTAGTATAGACCAAATCCATGGATGTTTGGTAGCATGTTACATTAAACAAATACATATTATAATTTTCTTTATCCATGTACTCTAGTATCAATGAAGATAAGTACCATTTATTTCTTGAACCAATTGGTTCATACTTTTGATAATTTCCATTAGAGAAAAATAATTTGATGGTAGATAGTAGACCATAATACTAAGGATTGCAATATGGTTAGTGAATTAAGAGATTGATGTGTAAAATAGGTGATGGTAAGACATTTGGACCAACCATATGCAAAATTATCCCTAGTATCATAGGAACACAAAAATATAATTCACCCTATTAAAATATTTTTGACACCACCATTCATAATACTAAGGATTGCAATATGGTCAGTGAATTAAGAGATTGATGTGTAAAATAGGTGATGGTAAGACATGTGGACCAACCATATGCAAAATTATCCCTAGTATCATAAGGAACACAAAAATATAATTCACCCTATTAAAATATTTTTGACACCACCATTCATAATACTAAGGATTGCAATATGGTCAGTGAATTAAGAGATTGATGTGTAAAATAGGTGATGGTAAGACATGTGGACCAACCATATGATGGATTCATGTATAATTCTAGATAAAGAGGATGTGGGGACCAAGGACATTTTGGAGGAAGATACCCACTATGATTTTATTTCATATGTAGATCACTAGATCATTTTTAGAATAATTTTCCCATACACCCCACCTACTCATACATCTGAAAGAACCATAAGGTCTAGGATTGTACAAACCTATATGAGAAGCTCACCACCAAGGAAAGGCCAAAAAATGGTGCTATAATGATTTAATATAGATAAAAACCCAACTAGTGGGACCCCAAAACCTTGGTTACATATAATTCAATCCCTAAGGTTTAAGTAACAACAAGAAGTGACCTAACCACTCAGCCAACCACCATTCACACTAAATATGTCTATCCAATATATGATTTGAGAAAGGATGAGGTATACTCAGGGCACCATGAATCCCAAGTAGTATCATACCCTAATGGCATGAATTATAAGGTAGTATTATAGGAGGACATATGTGTAATCCATAATATACAAGGGGAGATTCAAGTTTCATATGAATTAGAGGAAAAATAAATAAAATAATCCCATCCCCAATTCACCAATGACACATGAGGAGAAGATATCACAAAATTATTATTGTCTCCTACACCTTTATGAGATGTTCCCAATGTCAAAGAAACTTCTTTCCAAGTATTATGAGAAACAACCCATCAATGTGACATTCCTTAAAATGGATGTAGGATGGGACTTGAGAGTCACCATGAACCTAGGTTATGATAAAGAGTTAATTTTGAATGTAGATATAAGTGGGTGTTAGGTTAATAATATTATTATAAACACTGACATAGAGATTAATATCTTAATAGGGGATGCTTAACATAAAATGGGTAGTCCCCCACTATGAGACCCCCCCCCCCCCCCCACCAATTCCCACATGTGTTGTTTATTGCAAAAAAAACTAAGGCCCACCCTATGGGAATTATTCCTAAAACCAACATGGATATATTAAGCATGAAAATTCCTAATGGATTTTGAATTAATTAAACTTACAGAGGCTGATAATTATCCATTATTATTGGGTAGAACATGGTATTATGAAAATAATGTAGACATACAATTAAAGTAGCTCTTTATGAGTTTCTAAAATGGTAAGGAGTGCATAGTTATCCCATTTCAGTATAATTTAGGCCTCCATACATAAAAAAAAATTATCTTTATGATGAAATCAATAATATATAACATTATTATGCTAGGAATGGAAAATCTAGAGCTTGATGTGGAAGTTTTCCTATACTAGGATGATGTGCAATTAGTTTAAAATGCTACTATTGTTTCTTATGAATGATGGGTACAAATATATTATGAGGAGATTGGATATAAGTGTGGCATCATAATGTCAAGGATCCACTCTAAGCAAGCATGGACAAAAACTTGTGCCATTTATATGTTCAATTCCCTAAGTAAGAATATTTGGGTACAATGCATTGTGATTCATGTTAATCACATTATGTGAATAAGTAGAGGAAATTTTTTCAAACTAACCTAATTTATCATTTATACTAACCTCAAACCTTATGTGTAGGATATGAAGGCATGTGTCCCTCAAATATAGGATCAGATTGGTTCCCTTGTGTATACTCTAATAGCTGATGTGTTTTAGTGGCCCACTCACAAACTCAATCTTATGACATGATCAAAAATCAAATATGCCATGTGTTCTCAATTTTATCAAAGAAACCATTGGCCAAAACTACCAATTTATAATGGCATATCTGAGCTTGATACACATTTTTAGGCCTATAAAACAATGGGTAAGAAGGCTTCTTTACATACCAATTAAACTTTGGTTTTATGATTTATATTGGTCATTAAGTTATTTGGCTCATGTCTAGTATATTATGAATGAAAAATATAGGGAAATAGGTGACTATAATACTTTGATAAAATTATACTCTCTTTCTCCTCCCCATAACAAAGGTTATTTGAGCCTTTCCAAGTCATCCTTCATATTGTGTTTGAATATTATGCCATCATGTAGGAGTAAGTTATGTGGTTACACAATGAAAATGGGTAAGTATTACCAAATCTCTTTAGGGAACAAAGAGTGAACAATGATTCGAGTGAAGAAGATGTGGCTATGTGGATGGCATGCAACTAGAATTATATATCTAAGAAGAAAAATATGGTGTGAAAAGTGGAAGAATATTTTAATGAAGGGGAACCTACTCAACTATACATGGAAACCACTCAACAATAACTAAAATTAGTTGACACACCATCTGAGCAACACTAGTGCTATCATGGAGATTTGAATATGACCAAGGTAAATATTGGATTAGAAGAAGAACCAAAGATTAATACTATTGGTTACTATTTTTAAAATGTAGAACTCTTGTGCACCATTGGGATCCTTGAGGAATTTTAGGGTCTCTTGCCCAAAATCTACAAGGAAATTAATTTAGTACATCCCTCCTTAGGGAATATTAAAATCACTTTGGTCAAAGATGCATGACCCATAAATAAGCAACCATACTAGATGAACCCCAACCTGCCCACTATGAGTACAATTGAAATTGATAATATGTTGGTTTAAAGTTTGATCTATCTAATAGAAGAGTATAAATGGGTAATATATATGGTTATTAGCATTAATAAGGATGGGTGCATTAATAAATTCATTGACTACTCCTTACTTAATGTTTCATGTGTAAAAAAACCCTTTCCCACACATTTCACCAAGGTAATCCTTGAAGGGGTGGTAGGATGTGAGATATAAACCTTTACTAATGGTTTCTATATATACCACCAAGTTTATATTGAGGAAGAGGAAAATACAAAGACTACTTTCATGAAAAATTTGGGCTCATTTTCCTATAATGTGATGCCTTTGGATTAAATAATACTCATTTAGTCTTCTCTTATATAGTTTGTGTTGCCTTCAAATATTTTTTCCATTGTTTCCTACAAGTATATCTTGATGATATACTATATATGGCATTTTCAAGGATCACCATGATAGATTTTGGCTCATATTTTAGTGTTGTTAATAGCTACATATTTCCATGAATTTTAATGAAACAAGTATATCTTGATGATAGACTATATATGACATTTTCAAGGATCACCATGATAGATTTTGGCTCATATTTTAGTGTTGTTAATAGCTACATATTTCCATGAATTTTAATAAGTATATTTTTTCCACACACTTCAGCACACTTCTAAGACATGTTATTTCTAAGGAAGGTATTCTAGTTAACCATAAAAAAGTGGTGATTATCATTCAACTCAAAGATCCTAAAAATCATTAGGAGTTGTTCACTTTCTTAGGACATAATGGTTAATACCAAAAATTCTTTTGATACTATTCTAAGATCATTGTTTCATTAGAAGAAATCATATGGAAACATCAACCATTTTAATGGGGAGAAGCGAAAAATGAATCTTTTGAAACATTAAAACAAAAATTAGATAATGCACCCATATTACATTTCTTAGATTAGAATACCCCATTCTATGTCCATGTTGATACATCAAGAATAATAATTACCACCATTTTGGCCTAACTAGGTGAGAACAAGATCAACTACCTGATCTATTTTATAAGGTATAAGTTCACCCCTACTAAATAGAACTACACCACAGCTAAAAGAGAGGATTTATAAATTATCTATGCACTTTATAAATTTATTCAATATATCCTTTCCACTCTTTTTATATTTTTCACTCACCACGAGGCCCTAAAATACTTAGTTAATAAATTTATGCTCTATGGGTGCATCTATCACAAATAATTATCCCATAATATTATCAATGGTTGTAAATATAGGGGACAAAATTGGATCTTGATCATATTTCCTAAAAAACCACTAGGGAGACCATGTTACCAATATAGGATGACATGTTATATGTTTAATTATACAAATTACAACACATCTTAAAGGAACTTAACAATATTTCCACTTTCCTCACCTTTGGCTTTGTGCTTATGAACATGTCTATAAAGGATAAGTAGTTTTCCATGTAATTAGCTCCTTATCAACTCATAAGATGTGATCTGTATAAGTTGGACCATAATTTTTTTTATGATGGTACATCCTCAATCATGAACATGAAAGGATACTTCAAGAGGCACACAAAGGTAGATATGAATAACACTTCACCAATGAGGCAACCACACATAAGATTATACTATCTAGCCTTTGGTGGCTTACTATATTTCATGATCTAAACCATTAGGATGAGTTTAGTTCAATTACCATCCTTACATAGGAACCTTTTGAAAAATGGGCCATTAATTTTTAGGCCCCATTTCTCTAGCTATGCAAAGGACCAGTACATGCTACAACATTTTTGTAACAAACTACTTCAATAGATGGGTGGGGCCTCACCTACCAATAATTACATTGTATCCAAAACTAAATGTGTCCTATGAGATGATTTCATAAGTCATTATGGATGTCCCCTTGGTTTTACCAATGATATGGGTTCCCACATTATTAATGAAACTACATGAATTCTACTTTCTAAATTCATGATCATACACCACAAGACAACCCCTATCACCCTTAGTCTAATCGGACTAAACAAGCCTTTAAAAAAATATTGGGTAACTACCTCACTAATATTTTTTACATTATTTTCAATGATTATGATGATAGAGTATCTAAGGTACTTTGTTCTTATTTCACCAAGTACAAAAGACTAAATAATTCCACTTTATTTCAACTCCTATTCAAGATGGAATTTATCCTCCCCATGAAGGTTTAGGTGCCTTATCTACACATTTACCAAGTTTTTAACCTAAAATATGTTCATTTTTTGATTGATCACCTAAAAAAACTAATAAAATTGGATGAATGAAGCACCATTACTCGATGGCTCCAAACTAAAAAAAAAGGCTTGATAAAAATCCTAACATGATAAACACATTAAGGTAAATATACTAATTTAGGGTGTCTTATTTCTTATTTATGAATCCAAATATATAATACACCCGAGTAAGATTCATATTTATTAGCTCAAACCCTATATTATACATAAATCTTAGACACTGACACATGCGAGTTGTACACTTTAAATGATGATATGTTCCTTGGTTATTTAAATGTAAATTGGTTCAAGCCATATTGAACTCATTATGTCTAAGTGGTAATATAATAAGGCATATGAAATTTCCCTTATGTATGGTTTCTCTCTTGTTTTAAATTTTAGGATAGTTTATATTTTTTTATCCCTTAAGAATTTTGTTTTTGGTATGTTATCATGAGAACACATATTAATATCTAGGAGGGTAAGTTGAGTAGGGGATTAGAAGTCATAGCCACTTGACATCCAAGTATTTTTGGTGAGGATTGTCATGCACACTTTTGTAATATATTTCTAAATTATCTTGCATAATGATTGTAGTGTGATCCATATTCAAGAACTTGAAAATTTATCTCTCCATTAATTGTCATTGTAAAATTTTAAGGCTCACTTCCCCAAAAAATCATGATTGTACAAATTATTGTGATAGAGGAATAGGCACAAATTTTAGTGTAAGATAGGGATAATATGAAAATTTTGTAATAATAAAATAATTAATAAACATAAAATGATAGGGAATGAAAATATCAAGAATATAATTTCACACAAGGATAAAGGAAGCTTAATGCCTGACAAATCAAAAGTAAAAAGTTTGCAAAGAAAAATGACAATAGAAAAAATTGAAATTATGATATCATTATGATAAGAAAACTAGCATGAACTAGCTAATAATGAAGGGATGGATACATTAAATGTTCATGTGTAAAGAAAAGAGATGGTTGTATGATACAACCCATCTAAGGTATAAACTTTGGAAATACTCTATGAAGCATAGAAAAAGGAAAAATACATGGCACCTCACTAGCCTACATGTGTTAGCCCAAGTAAAATAGACTAGTAAGCTACAAGGTGTTGAGAATAGAACAATAAGAAACCTTGATTTATAGAAGTATACTGAATAGAAACAAATATTGAATTATCAAGAGTTTAAGGTATAGTGTAAATGGTGTCACTTAAACAAAAGAAACATACCAATCAAAATTCAGGGATTTAGTCAGGTAGGGAAGCTAAGGGTAAACCAAAAAGGGTTCTATCAAGGTATGAGACCAAAGATGAAATCATTAAAAAAAATCCAAAATTTGTATATATAATTTGGGACCCCCATAAATGAGGAAATAAGAGTTGTACTATGTAACACATGGTCTAAAGGACCATCAACCATGATCAGGGAAGAAGTGGTGAAATGACACTAGGCATAGGGGTAGGAGAGGCTTCTAATAGCTATAGGAGAGAACAAGGGGAGAACTATGAATTAAATGGTTTCAAAACAAAAAATAAAATGAGACTTTAGCCATGAATCATATAATAAATAGGTCAATAAATGTGAATATTAATGTTGTAGAGCAATACCTTAATAAAGTATAACATGACAAAGAGTGAGAGTATATGGTGAAAACATGTAAGGTAGATGATTATAATAGTTTCACTACAAAAAATGAGGCAGACCTATATAAAGTTTATCGAGTAAATTATATAAAGAAGTGTGTTGATGGTATTTTCATCTATGACAACCATGTTAGAAGACATATGGAAGATGTTTGAGTCTTCCAACTTAATGAACTCCCATACATTGGAGAGATAAAAGAATTGGTAAGGTTTATTATTTCATGTGTTCATAAAGATATATTTTATTTTTTAGGATGAATGACGTAGATTAGACTTTCCCATATATATATATTTATTGGGTTAATTCATAATAGAAGGGACATTAAGGATTCATTGGCTAATATAAAAGAGGCTAATTACATAGTGCATAAAATTGAGTATAAAAAGGAAGGGTTTAACTTCCCCATCCCCAATGTAAAAGAGAGAACCACTAGGGTTGTGGTATGATTAGTAAGCACCAAGTTATCTCTATCTAGATAATGGGGAGATATTAATCTAAGATTCATTTACATCACACATGAAATATATAGAGGAACTTAGTTCAACATCACCAAGTTTATGGCATATTCCATTATTAAAGGTGTAGAAAAAGTGCACATATAAGGAGAGAAGTTCACATTGGGTACAATCCTAATGGTGCTTATATTTGATGAAATTAAGGTACCAGAGAGTGATCAAGGAGGAGGCTAAACATTTACCATTTTTTATAAGTCTCTAGTCATCAAATATCAAGATTATACTTACCTTAGAATGATCAACACCAAGTATAAGGCCAAAGTTAACCAATGGTTTTCATTATTGAGGGAATCCTTAAAATAATAATGACATGTTTAAAGGATGTTACCATAGATAGTAAAGAATTATGCCTTATTAATCATGATGCAATATTTTTATGTGGTAAGGATTAGGCTAGATGACAAAAAAAATTACCTCTTGTATAGAGCTGTCATATGGGTTCATGGTGTAATACTTTTTTGATGCATTCAAAAATGTAAAAAATTAAAATAGAATAATATTGGATTCCTTAAGGTTCGATACATACATCCATACCCTTATTATAATTTATGTATGCTCATGAAAGATTGTATTGAAATAATAAGATGAAATGGATGGTTATAAGTCTGATATTAGACTATTCCATATTGTCACCATTAGAAAATATTAATATATGTCATTTTATTACCTAAAACGTTTAAGGTGAAAATAAAATGTTTAATCACTATATAAATAAAATACCTTACCAATGCCATCTAATATAGGTATTTTGGGCACCCATATATCCAAATAGAAGGAAATCAAGAAGAGAGGATCAAGTCTTCCCTATTTTGTACTAAATAAGTTTGGGGAGGCCAAACTAGATGAAAGTCCTAGGAGAAAAAGATAAAGTATAGATTGGTACACATCCACCTCCTATTCAAATGGCATAGGGGAAGTGGATATCCAACCTCCTCCCCACGTACACAATAGTTCAGAGTAAGTGGAGGCTAAAGAGTAAATATTAGGAAGACAGGAACAAAGGAGGAGAAGGATGAGAAATAAAGATAAATAATTTCCAATACCTATGGTAGAATGAATAAAATACCCTTATTAAAATTAGGCACCCTTGATAAGAAAGAATATGGGGTAGCGGAGAGATCTTGATCACCTTATTGAAGGATGGAATAGTATCCAATACCATTAAAAGGGTTCAAGGTATCACCCTTCTCCTAGTAAAAATAAAAAGGTAAGAGGCTAGTCAAGGAGGATGAGGTGGGAGGATACTACATCCACAAAAGGGAAAGAGAATAAGCAGCAATAGAGGACCACATTAGACCTAAGCCACACTTAGATGATGAACCTAAACATGCATTACCTAACTAAAGGGATTAATTGGTAAGGGTAGAACATGGGGAGAGTGTATCTAATCATAGATAAGAGAGGGTACCATCTTCAAAAGAATTTCAAGAAAAACAAGAGATTAATCAATTATAACTAGAGGAAGAAGGAGATGAGAAAGAAAGGAAGGTAGAGGGAGAGGTCACCCTTATAGATTATATCCCCCCATAGAGGGTGAGAGGTGAAGAAGAAGAATAATCCAAAGGTATTATCTGAGATAGGATTTAAAGGGGAGTACGAAAGGAGAAATTTTACCTTTAGGATACAATGGAACCAAGTCATACCTCACACATGACACACAAATAGGTATCATTTTCCCTAACCTATTTATTAGAAGAGGCATATTTTTAATATATGAAATCAAAAAAGAAACCCCTAGACAGAAATGATCCCTAAGGTTGGATACATTTTTTGATAATAATATATCTTTAACTAGTGTACAATATAAAAAAACCTTAATTAATATAGTTTCCAAGGTAACTAGATAAAATACCATGGGTTCTATGGATCATAAAGAATAATAGGAAAACATAATTGAACTGGTTTAGGCTATGGAGGATGAATAATATAAGTGTACCTCATTCAAATAAGCACTCAAATAAGTTAGAGAATAAAATACTAAAGTAGAGCATATACTCAAGGAGTAATATGAATAAAATAGGGTAGAGTTTCATTTATGTAGCATACAGGTCAAAACTTTAAATATTTGTGAAAAAATATTGAAGGATTATTCAATCTAATTAGATGTACTTATCACACCCTGAACTAACCCTATAGAAAATTTGGAGACCCATATGATGAGCTAAGGAGACCCAATTTGAGTTTACCTAACACTTGAAGGATTTTTAGGATGTATTATAGAAGCTCTTAACTAGTGTAACTAAGATTGATTTATTATTTGCCAATTTCTCAATACAATTAGAGATAATTATCTCATTCCTCTCTAAAGATGAATAAAATTAGAATGTGATAGCCTTTTCATTTTTTACAAAAGATAATGAAAAACACACATCATTTATTCAAGAAATAAAGGGATTGTAACACACTATTGGCCTCAAGAGGAGGGAGTTATAGAAAAACTTCTTAGAGATATAATAAAAAACATTAGATGAAAAAATATTCCTCAAAGAGACTTAAAAGGAGGCTATTGAGAGGCTAGATGGGTTAAAAAAACACATAGAATCACTATCAACTTCAATAGTAATTATCTATGAGATTGGTATAAAGGTTATGGTGATTATAGAATAAATTTAGATGGTACTATGCATATGGATTGATTTAAAGAATGAATTGATGATCAATACCTCATAATTCTTTGTTTCCTCAAAATAGTTTAGTTACACAAGGAAAAATAATACACTAGTTTATTAAGGATAGATAATTGAGTTAGTTTAGGATTGATGTTGACCTTAGGAAAGGGATGTTCCCTTGATGGTTTTAGTGTATTAAAAAATAACCACACAAAATGCCAAACATAGTGAGACATGATGTGAGATGGATGAATCATTAGAAGATTTCTATCTAGACACAATGTTAGTCAGTAAATGAGTTGACATGAAAAAAATGACAAGGCTAAAAGTCAATAAACATCAAGACTCACCTAATGTAACAGTCGTAGTGTAAATCTTGGAGGACAGTGATAGAATTAGTAATGATGATATGATTTTGACATTCAGTGTAGGGATGAGTGCAAATGATAGAATAGTTAAACTAGATTTGAATTCTCCATTAATTACCATATGGTCAAGAAAAGGACATTGAGTGTTGAGTGGTGGTAGTGGACTTCCAATTGTCCCTCATAGTTGTTAAAATGCATATAAGAAGTCGAGTCTTGATTGGGAAGGAGATAGAACAAGCTAGGAACATAGTGTCTTTAGATTATAGAGAGATAGTCAAAATCTTGATAGTAATAAGGACCAAGGGGGAAATTTTTTAATCATGAATCTATGAACTTAATATAAATGTTATTTTTGATACATTGTTATTCACCCCATGGGAGACTTTCCCACTTTTTTTTTGTTACACCCTTAATAGTAAATAAATAAGGAAATATACCTACTCATATTATTGTCTAACTAGTAATACACTCTAGGTTACGTGATTGGTCGATACCTCCATTAATTATACCATTTCTATCAAACCCATACTTACACTCTCTATGACTCGAGTGATATATTGGCTTAGGATGGGCATTAAGTGCACTAGTTACCACTAAAATTGTAATGCAACACCACCATTGATTAAAATACCAAAGCTACATGTAAGGTTGTCAAGTTCTTGTTCATGTGAGGTTCAAAATTCATTATAAGGCCTATGGTCAACATCTAGTGTGATTTATATTTAAGGTGATTTCCATCGCATGAGAAAATTAGAAATACTAAAAAATAGCATTTAAAAGTCTATAATGAATTCAAAATGACCTTCTCAATATTATCAATTATTTAATCTACTAATAAATCTAATCAATCAAAATATTCTGAGTTCGATCATGTGATGTGTGATGTCAATTACTCCCTTAGTTTCTTTCCATGAACTTTTCATGGTCTGCCAATATCTCTTTATGATACATTCTATGAGTACTAACACATGGTAATAATTTACTAAATTTATGGTAATTCCTCTAGACAATCATGCATATACATCTTTTATATTGGAATACATCACAGGGATCTTGGTTTTGTATAGTGCCAAAAAATTACCCCTTTTAAGTAAGTCAGTAACCTACACTATGGTGTTGGAATTAATGTAGATTTTGACATCCTTCAAAAAATGTATAGCCCCTTCATTATAACAACTCAAGATATTCATGACTACTTCATCCAACTATCCAAATGTGAGTAACCTTATTAGGCATTCGACATCTAATCCATGTATACTATTTGGTAGGGCTAGGGATATTGGATATGAAGTTACCATTGGTGCTTGGGGGAACCATTTCACATTAACAATGTTAATTAATTTTAAGGGATCATGATCATGATATCTCATTTGTCTCCATGCTAACCCAATACCCATATCTTCCTACTATGATTCTAACAATGGCATGAGAATTTGAGACCTCACCATTTTTCTCTATGTTATGGAAGTTGCATCAAAACTATTATTCAAACAAGTTGGTGTAAAATGGATCTCAAAAGGTGATTGTTTAATTTTAATTACTCAATTATGTTTTCCTCTCTATGCCCTAGATTTTATAGACTTTCCTTCCTTAAATCTTATCCTTTACTTCACATTTATTTGTTTATTTTATTTTTTCATCATTACCCCTTTGCTTTAAATTCCAATGGTCACTATGATGTGACATTTACCTTTTCAATGCATATATTCAATTCTCTTTCTAAAAAACTTTAAGGATGTTGTTTATGTGGGATTAATACACACTGAATATTATTATGATAAATTCCCTTTCATTTTAGGATTGATGGGGATTCAATCTAAGGCATGATTTGTAGGTCTAATTTTTTTAAATAATTATGTGGTGGAATAGTGGTGAGTGAAGGGTTTTTTTACCTCAAATGGTTCAAATATGATGGGTTTCTAACACTCAATATAAAATTATAATATCTGGTTTACATTGGATGGGTGGATCTAAACTAAGGTGGATCTAATAAAAAAATAAAAAAGAGGGAAAGGTAAGGTAGAAAATAAAGGATTCAATGGTCTAATTAAATATTAAACCCTTCCAAGTTGCCTTTTTTATTTGATTGGGTAAAATACCTAGTTTTAAAAGGACTAGGAACCATAGTTAAAAAGTTTTATAGAAAAGAGTAGCAGGCCCCATGGGCTAGAACAACAAAAAGAAAAAACAACTAAGTATCCACATGGAAGGAAAAATAATAGACAAAAATAAAAGAAATAGTTCAATAGGAGGGGCCATCCAAAGTATCCTTCTCTTCTTTGATCTTCTTCTCTAGTTCACCCTGATTTTTATTTAAAACTTTAGCCCTTATTCTTTTACCAGGTCCTTCAGTGTTATCTCTGGGTAGGATCATCTGTGGTCTTTTTGGTACCTATTCATGAAATAGATTTCTCTTAATGGTATTAGTGATGGGGATATTAGGATGAGGGATATCTACCAACATCAAGTGTTCTTTCCTAGGGGTCCTATCCACCTTAGTAGAGTGGGTGAAGGATTGGACCATTTTTTTAGCTTACCTATTCACAACATTCCATTTTTTCATGAGTCTCACCCAAATTCATTTTATCCTCATGTAGTTTACTATTGAAAAGTTAAAATTGTTATTTATTGTGTTTTATGTCTTTTGTTAGGTAATATTTACCCTTCTTGACTGCCTCCCAAAATTCACCCTCATCTAGAAGGATAGGTTTGGTTTTAGGGATAATTAGTTTTAGAGGGGGGTCATCAGAAAATATTTTTTATAAAGGGCTAGCATAAGGGGTACTAATTGACAATGAGTAGGATCCTTGGGTAGGGTATTCTTCTATGGAGTCATAATAATCATAAGACCCCACTACAGGAACCTACTTGCCAAATAGATTTTGGCCATGCTTCAATAGAAGTAGGGTGAGACCTTGGTGCAATATAGGTTTGGCATCATTAACCTGATAGGTGAGAGTGGTACTCTCTAGAGACTTTATAAGATAAAAGGGGAGACTATTTTATACCTGTAAAAGTGGTTTAATAATAAAAAGTGATGGGAGAAAATTAATTTATGATTACCTTCCAGTGTCAGGTATTTCACAACTTGAAGGCACTCCTCAGGTCATTGATAGGGGAGGTTGGCATGGGAGAATCCTTTCTTGTCTATTTTGACAAACTCATATGTGTAGAAGAAACTTTGAATTAGCTCCTAATTTTTTAACTAGTCCTTGTACACCTTCTCACCATCACACAACATCCCCATAACTTCTTTGATATACGTCCTCTATGACTAAGATATTAACTCCTCTTATCTCCACCACTCTCTTATTATAATTGGAAACAAAATCCCTCACTACACCTAGATCATGCTCGATTATCCTTAGCATCAATTTTGTAATCCCACCCTATTGGAGCTTTTTTGATACTTTTTTATTGCCTTAGACATCAAAATAGAAAGTCGTTTCTAAATTATCCCTGCTACCCCCCATTACCATAGCACATATTGAACTGAGTATGTAATTTGGTAGGTTTTGTAAGTGTTTTATTTTAATGGTTCAAAAACTATTTGAGAAGCATATTTTTTCCCACCTTGTATAATAAATTTGCCTCACATTTTCATAATGATATATCATTAAATTTAAAATCCCTCTCTTGGTGAGATATGTTTATGTGTGTGACTTCCCAATCATCCTATCTAGATGTACTTTCATTACTAATGGCATATGAGACGATTTTAGGGATGTGGCATCCTGTGTGCTAGTTGGTTAAAAGAGGAAGGCCTAAACCTATATTATCAAGTAGATTTAACACCTTGTTCCCTTAATGATAAGTGTGGACACTGTGGAATTGTGCCATTCCCCTCAAATTATTCTTAGAATCATCAATTATATATTTTATTGTATGGGAGGGGGTTATTTTTCCTTCAAGGGAATTTAGTATATTGGGGGAGTCCCCCTCTATAACAATTATTTCCATCTTAAGGTTGGAGGCAAGCTAGATGCCCCATAAAGTCACCTTAGCTTTAGCTACATGATTTGCCTGAGTTCTCAAGGGGGCTTATGTAGGTGGTAATCAACATCCCCTTAGAATACCTTATGGATAATCCCCTACCTATAGGTCCCAAGTTTCCTTTTGAGGATCCATCAATTTAACCCAACCTTTAGGTGGGGTATTCCATCTCATGTGTTTATGATTTAAATCTTTAAATGGAGATATTATTCTTTGAATCACATCCTAATTACTAAAGATTGATTATGTTGAGGCTGGTCCTAGAGTTTTATCTATGGGTGGGAAGGCTTTCCAATTCTCAGTGATGGTATGGCATAGTCAGAGGAAAAATCCTTCTAGATGGTGCCTCTTATTTGAGAAAAGGATACCATTGCAGGATTTCCAAATATTCCAAAACCAATGTGGGAGAGCCAAATTCCATAAGAAATCTAGGGACCAGATATTCCAGGATGATTTTCATTATTTAATGAGATCAAACACATTATTGGGTTTAACCCATGAAATGTTGAATTCATTCAAAATCTAATTAAATAAGGTTGTGTTGAATGGATAATTCAAAAATAGATGATGAACTAAGTCCTCAGCTTTCTTGCATAATGTGCATCTGTTGGGGACTATCAATCCTCTTTTTACAAGGTTATCCACTATTAGGACCTTATTTTGGGTTGCCATCCAAAATAAAAATTTGACATTGGGGGTCAAGTTTTTTATCCATAAATACTTCTAGTAGTTCCACTCATTTTATAGGTTTAAATCAATGGTGTTTCTTGAGGACACTAAGTACATACCATTGTCATCAGATGCCCATAGAAAATGATATTCCTTAGGGAATAAAGGGATGTGAATCTATCTAATGGAGGAGTTAAGATTCTAGATCACCTACCCTTGTTCAGATATGTAACCTTATGAGGGAAGGAATTTCCAATTCTTTGAGCTTTCATTCTCAACCTATTAGTCTTTAACTTTTCATCCCCATCTTTGTTTGAAGACTACATAACATTTGGCCCAAGTCTGTTGTGAAGAAAGTGGGCTATTGGGCATCTAGGCATCTTCATAGAAGTTTATTTTATCTCCATCCCCAATTTTCCATTTTATTCTTTTTTGAATAAGGTCCATATAATTGTTGATGTCTTTCCAAAAGGTGGATCCATAATTTGGACCTTCTTCCCATAGGAAACTATCTGCTTCAAGACCTTCTATATATTTATCCTTAATGATACTTACCCATTCTCTATCTTATTTCATAAGTCTCCATCCCATTTTTTTTAGTAGGGCCTTGTTCATGGATTTTATAATTCTAAAGCCTAGTCCTCCATTTAATTTAGGAAGACATGTTTTTTCCTAAGAGACAAGATGAAATCTAAATTGGTCCTTAGTGCCCCTCCTTAAGATTTTTTTTGGATTTGGTCTATTTTAGATGCTACCTTAGTAGGTATTCAAAATAAAAACATTACGTACTCAAGGATACTTTGGATCAAGGATTTGATCATCTAGAATTTCCTTACCTAAATTAGGAGGTGTCCCTTCCATCCTACAAGCTTCCTTTGGATTTTATCAATGAGGGGGTTCCATAGTTTAGAATCTATTTTACCTTTAAATAATGGAATGCCCAAATATATTTCCAAAAATTTTCTCACCTGTCATTCCAAGATTCTTGTGATTTTTTTTGTAGGATGACTAGGGTGTTTATAGAGAAAAGATATTTTTTACAAAAATACACTAGTTTGAGATAGCTTCATAATTTTTTAAGATATCTTTTAGATATTTAGATTTTTCCATAGAGGATTCCCCTAAGATGATCATATCATATAAAAACTATTCATGGGTGATAGGTTATGTATTTAGTACCATCGATATGCCTTTGATTAGTCCCTATGTGAGGGATTTTAGCAAGCTCCTTCCTAGAGTTTATACAACAATGATGAAAACGTATGGGGAAAGAGGGTATCCCTATCTTATCCCTCTAAAGTTTGAGAAAACCCCTTTTTGTACCCCATTCATGATTATGGAGAATTTGGGTGTAGCTATTTAATTATAGATAATTTTCCTTAGGTCTTGATTGAAGCCCAAATTTTATAGAAACATCATTAGAAATTTCCAAGAGATTCAGTCATATGCTTTAACCATGTCCAACTTAAGGAACATTCATTATCTTAGGGATTAAATTATGGAATGGATGGATTCATGCAACAATAAAATCTCATCTACTATCTATCTTCTAGCCATTAAAGCTCCATGTTGTTCCCCAATAACTTTATCTAGGATATGTTATATTTACTTCACCAAGATAATTGAGAAAATTTTGTAAGTGGTATTACAAAGACTAATAGGGTAGAATTCCTAAAGGTTATTCGCTCCTAGATTTTTTGGGATCAAAACCAAGAAAATGTTATTAATTTATTTAAGGATGATTCTAGATTTGAAAAATTCCCTAGCTATTGCCTTAACCTCAATGTGTAATATATCCCAAAAATTTTGGAATAAAAATGGGGGAAACCATTAGGTCTCAAGACTTTAAAACATTCCATCTCGAAGAACATGTTTTTATCTCCTCCTTAGATGGGACTTTATTAAGGGAAACATTGTTCATGTTAGAACAAAGTTATTCAAGGTGATGTCTAGTAGATGTTCATCAGGGAGGCCTTATTTTGTGAGAATATTTTTGAATAATCTAATTATATGGTGGGAGATTTACTCATATTATTTTTTAAGGTTCCCATTATCCATTTACAACTAAGTGATTCTATTTATATTGATATGTCTGGTCACCGAGTGCTAGAATAACTTGGTGTTCTTGTCCCCTTCCATTTGCCAAGTGTACCTATAATTTTGTCTCTAATAAGTTTATTTATTTCCTTGAGATTATGAACTTGGAACATAATTTATTTTTCCCTTTGATAATTTTTCTCATTATTGCCTTATAGATATGAGATCTCTTTGATTGCCATTAATTCTGCCTCTAGTGCCCTTTTTTACAAGAAGATGTCCCCAAAGACGTCTTTGTTCCAAATTTTTATCTTTGCCTTGAGAAATCTTAGTTTTTTTGTTAGAATAAACATGTCTAAACCTGAGAATGGTTTTTTTCACCATTATTTTAAGTATTATATTAGATTTGGGTGATGGAGGCACATACTTTCAAATCTGAAAGGACTACATTTAGGTTTCAAGATTTTATCACCTTTAAAAATCAATGGATTATGATTTGACCTAATTATAAGAAGGGATGAGAGTTTTTTGGATAATTAGATGTCCCAATTTAGAGATATCATAACTCTATCAAGTCATATTTGGATCACGTTGTCATACAATCTTCTATTTGACCAAGTGAATGGGTTACCATTTAGATCCACATCCACAATACCTAATCTTGTAATGAAATAATTAAAATACATCATTTTTTTTTGAGATATATATGTCTCCCTCTTTTATCCCTGGGGGTGAGAGGGGTATTAAATTCCATAGCTACGATCAAGTTTCATCCATCATAGTTTCTTTAAAAGGAAAGCAAGCCTTCCCATAACTTATTTTTGGTAGTTTTGATGTTTGGGGAGTAAACATTGGAGAGGATACATTCCTTGTTGCTATCTAAATATCTTAAGATAATAGATATCTAGTCATTATTCTTTCATATAATATTTCCTTCAAGTTAATTTGGGTTACAAAAAACTACAATACCCCCAGAGGCACCTTTAGAATCTAATGCTAAAACCTGAGCTTTTCTCCATACTTTCTTAGCATATGATCTTAAATATGTTTCATACATTTTTATTTCTTAGATGATTATAACTATGGGTTTGACTCTTTTTCTAAGGTTATAAAATTTCCTCTACTTCCTATGGTTATTTAGCCCCTTAACATTCCATGTTAATGTTTTCATTTCTTATCCCAATTTATTTTGAGGGTTTTCTAGGAACCCTTTGTAATTTATTTAGCCATTTTGATATTACTTATGACCATTTTGGTTGATCTACCCACTAGTTTTGGGGTGACTCCAATATTATTATTTTTCTTTCTTTTTATAATTTTGGAGTTTATGGTAAACCCTTCCTAGATTATTTCTAGGTTTGGAGATTTAGGTGTAGAACATTATCCCATATCTTCATTAGGCTATGTAGTATTTAGGATGGGGAAAAAAGGTGCATCCCTAGAAAGGGGTCTATTTTCATAGTCTATAGAAGCAAAAAGGGGGATTTTTAGGCTATATCTTGGGCTATCTTAGAGAAAGTTTCAAGCAAAAGAGGTTGAATAGGTCCCAAAAAGTGATTGGGTGAAGGTGAATGAGGAAGGTGGGGATAGATTTAGGTAACATAGGGGGAAGGGGTGTGGAAGGGGCATCTAGGGATATAATGAGTGAGGAAATGGAAAATGTAATGGGTTAAGTCTAAGGGGAGAGGAGAGGAATAGAGGATGGGGAAAGAACTAAAACTTGCAGGGGGTGAAGCACTTGGGAATGACCATCACCTAGTGAGAAGGTGGGGGGATTTGGAAGCTTGGGGGTCAAGAGTAGAAGGGGGTCTAGGGAGATTTCTTGGGGAGAGGGAGACTGAGGAAGGATGGGATAAGGAGGGGATCTAGGCATGATCCTTGAGGGAGTAACCTTTTCACATAGGGATATAGATTAAAAAAATAATTTAAGAGGAGTAAAGGAATTTTTTTAAAGAGTACCTTTCAAATTACTAGGAGCAAAAGAACTTGATGGAGCCTTAGGAGATCTAATTATTAGTAGTCTATCAACTTTGTGTTCCATCCTTGGTATATCTTTCTAAGTCCACATGTGTTTAAGGGTGATTAGATCTTGATGCTTCTTTGAGCAGTCTTTTAGCATATGGATAGGAATGTTGTAGTGAAAATAGATTATGGATTTATTCTCATAAGTAATTTTCTATGTACATTCTCTGCACTTATACGTTATTTTCATCTTGTGAAGTAGTGGCTTATCTACTGGTAGAAAGATGTGTACCTAGGCCATAACCAACTTTCACCAAGAAAGTCTTACCATGTCAATGGTTATGGGTTACCCCAGTTCCCTAGTAATACCTTTAATAACTTTTGAGTACCAATATTCGAAGGGGAGGTTAGGGAGAAGAACCCAAATTGGAATGCCATCCATGGTAGTGTTGTAGAGATTCAAACCCACCTTCCACCTCCTAATATCCATGTTAGCTTTGCCCATGAGCCAAGCCCCTTCAAAAATAACCTTTATACAATATTTTTATAGGGATAAGTTAACCATGAAAAATCCCCTAGCCAAGGTGATAACCTCTATATGTCCTTTTAGTTTCCACTTGGAGTTTGTCCAGCTTTAAAAATAATCTATGTTTGGCCAAAATCCATTCACTATAGCCAATATGGATTTGGCCAAGTCCACATTAGCTTGCTCTACCATGGGTTTAGGAACTAGTAGAAATACCTCATCATTTTACATCATTGGGAAAATATGGATATTTGAATGTTCAGGGCCCACCAAGATTTTTCATTTTACTTTATCTACCTAAGATAGTTTGGGGTAACATGAGTCATTCTATTCTTGGGAATTATAGAACTTGTATGTTTGCCACTGAGTGGAATACATTTCTTTAAATCCTTTTTTATCCATTAAATTCTTGTGATGGGCCTTGCATGGGGCCACATTGATGTTGGAGGAGCCATTATTTCTCAAAATATTATGTTCTAGCTTTTAGGTAGTGTCCACATGGTTGTCCTATTTTTCTCGCCCAAGCAAAAATTCAAATTACTAAAGGTCCTCCGTTCCATGCTCTATCATTCTTCTTCTATTGAACATAATTATCACATTTTATGGAAAGGAGATATTAAAATTATCATATTTCATACACCAATGTCTACTATGGGTTATTTTTAAGCACAAAACATAATCAAACATAGTAAATAATTGAAGGTAACAACTATTTTATAACCCACCGATTGTAATCAAATATATTATTAGTACCGGATTGCTATGCATATCCAATGTCACTAGCAAAATATTAGAAGCATATATAAATAAAGAGATGACTAAGACTAATAGAATGTTCAATCTAATCACTCTAAATAAATCACATACATAACCTCATATAGATTTTTAACTTAATTGGAATTCTTTAAAAAGGAACACAAAGATATTTAAGAGACATCACATTCACAAAAAATTAAAAAATAATGGATAATTTTTTCTCTTACATTAATTACAAAATTATCCTACCTTTTATAATGAATTAAATTAAAATATGTATATATTTGGATGGGCACCACCTCATCTTAAAATCTTATTTCATATTTACAAAGTCTAAATTAATAAAAGTCCTTAATTTAGCATGTATAATTTTCATGGAGATAATGTTAATAGATAAATAGGTCTTTATTTAAATTTAAAATATACTTGTACAAATAGATAAATAAAATATAAATAATACTATGCTAGAATGAGCTATCAGAGATAACTTCAAAATTATTAAGTGGAACTACCAATGATTACTGGACTTGAGCTAGACTTAAATCCTACTGAGGTAGTCTGACTAGAAGTGATAAAATTAGGGGATATTAATGTGGTATCTACAATGGAATGATCAAACATTTTTTCAATGACCAAAGATGAAACTATAATTTATGCTAAAGTTGGTCTTGATTGAGAATTCATAAGAGGTGTAGTAGAAGCAATTGTAGAAAACACATATCATATTGAATTGTAGAATGTCATCTATGTAGGATAAGAAGATGTAGTTATTTATGGTTGAGATGGTATGTTTGAAGCTCTTGCCTATGTTAATAATTATAAGTTTGAAAAATACCTAAATTTTATTCATCAATTTCCTATGTAATCCCAATGAATTCGTAAAGGATGAATTGAAATATTTGTATTGTTACTTTATCTCAAATAAAGGTAATTATTTGGATAACTTGATCACTACTCCTATAAAATATATTATCAACCTTTTCTTTGAAACTTTTAGCAATAGTCTGATGTATATTATAAAAAAAATGGCATGGTTATCACTTTCCCCAATGGTATATATATGTTAATGATACACATATTTCCAATTATTCTATGGATTTATGCTCCTGACTGGTTAGTTTCCCAAACAATTCTTTCATTTTATTATATCACTCTCTGAGGTGAATCCTCTTATTATTCAAATAGTTTTGTGCCAAAGTTAAATCTATAACTTTCAAAAAATTGAGATATAAATATTACTTATACCTTACTACTAGGGTTCATTTTAGTGGGCCCTATAAAAAAATCTATGGAGGTCTCAAGGCAAATATGATTCACAATGTTGGTGAATGAGGTTAGAATATGAATTGTTGTAAAGGTGAATCACATGATGTTAGATGATGAATCATGCAAAGCCTACAATCATCAATGAATGCCAAGAAATATATGCATGTTAGTATAATTATAGGTGAGTGGTTATATAGACTAGATTAAAGCCTATATAAATAAGATGCACACTTGTGTAGACCAAAAAGAATGCCTATGTAGATTGGATTTATGCCTATTTTGAATAGACACACACCTATGCAATTTTGACAAATGCCTATTTGGATTGGATGAATACCTATTCAGACCTATATGAATGCCTATATAATTGGATGAATGCCTATTTTAACTAGATGCATAGTTTTGTGGAATGGATGCACACCTTTATATATTAGACAAATGTTTATTTAGATTGGATGAGCACTTGTTTGAATTCAAATGAATGACTATGTAGATTGGATGAACACCTATTTAGATTAGATGAATGCCTGTGCAGACATAGCTACATGCCTAACAAGGTTAGATAAATACATGTCATGTGTGCATGTGTCAATCATCTACATGGACCTTTGACCAAAGATGATGTGATCCTCTCAGTTGTGATACTGGTGTCTCTAGAAAATGCTTGCAATATATGGGCACCCACCCTTTATGACCTAAAGGCCTATAAATATAATAAATGCAACTCATTTTTCACATTTATCCATTTTAACCTCTTTTATAGAATTTAAAAAATTTCCTCTTTTCCCAAATTCCCACTCCTGACTTCCAAAACCCTTTTTTATTCCATGGCTTCCATTTCCCAGACCTCTTTCAACATTGACACAGGGGTAACCAGAAGCCCCAAAATCACTTTTAGAAGTTTGTCATGCACTATCATCCAAAGGCTTCTACAACAAATAGACACATAGAGGGATTGGGTGGAGCCTTGAAATTTCAATGGCATTATCTACATGCCCTAGTATGAAAAAGATATTCCTTTGCTTAATGTTTTATTGCAAAGATTTGATATTTCGTCCTCCATGTTTCACATTAACTTGGACTCCTAGAATATTTTATTTGGAATATTTATAGAGGATATTGAGAGACTGATAGGTCTAACTTCCAATGATGGGGACTTGGTCACCACAAAGGCATTATTGAATGATGATGATAAAAAGTATTTAGATTCCCATTACTCACTATAGGTGGATGGTATGCATTTTTAAATTTATAATTAATAATTTTTGAATAGTTTTACCTTTTTTTATTCTAACCTATTAATTTTTTTTATAGATCATTAATGCCATCATAAAATATGACTAAAAATTGAATGTGTTAAAAATCCTTTCCTCTTGGGAATGATTGAAATTTTCCAAGAAAGAATTATTTTTCAAGGTAAACCATCTGATCTTCCATTCTAGGCTCTTGTTAATATTCTTCATACTCTAGGTGCTTAACCATTAAATTGGTGTGGTTTTATTTCTATTAGAATCAAAGATGATTTAAATTATTCTCTATGCAATAAACATACTTAGTTTTCTTATTGTAATTATATTATTGCATTATACTACAAAGTGATTTTGGATTTTTAAGCATCCTTTGTTCCTTCTACTCTCAATACCAAATTTTTTGTCAATGAATTCTCCCTTGAAGCACAAGAGGTTAGTTTGAGTAGTTGTTTGAATATTTGAGATATCTATCTATTTCAAATAAATACATAAATATTGATCTCATTCATTTTAAATAAAACATCTTTTTCTTGCAAAAAAATTATATGAAATTATTACCTCAAGAAATGCTATAAGCAAAGGATGTCAAACTCTTGAGGCCTCAGAAAAAATAGAGATGGAAGGTGATGCATAATTTATTTCACAAATTCCTAAGTAGAAATTGATAATAAGAAAGTGAATTTAGAATTCAATTACACCTCTAACACCTATACAACACTCCACTCATGTTACTGGTATACCTTCATAAACTATATTTGATTTTATTGAATACTCTTTTATCATTGTAAAATTTTAACTCTATTATAAATTTATATGTATAGTGGAGCTTGTGAATCTATATTACAAACACTAGCTAGGTCTAGTAGAAATTCAAGAGTTCCCTAATAGAAATAGCAACAACAACAATAACAACAGCCACAACAACAACAACAAAAACAAGGTGCAGTAAATAGATATATTTTCCTTAAATGATAATATTATATTATATTTTTTTAATTGGTCATTTAATTGATTTTAATTCCTATTTGTAGCTCATTATTATCCAATAAAAAAATTCCCACTATCACCACCACCCTGTCATGGCCCTTTAACTACTAGTATTGGAAAATGTCTTTTCATCCCAGCTCAAAGTGGTACCATGGTTCAGATTCCAATGTTTGAGTTTCTAAAAATGTTAGTTGGTCTTCCTAGTATGACTGGGACTTTAGTTCTTCATAATATTGATCTAGATGATGAGTATTTAGGCATTAACAGTGGCACACCCATAGATTATTTCAACCCTCATGATATCATACATGGATCTTAGCCTATGAAGCCTTTACAGTGACCTTTTCCACTTGATTCACCACCTAGCGACATTGAAGGTAGTCTTGTGTAGGAGATTCCTCAAATAGATTACTAGCATACTTTTTTCCCATTTCTAATTTATTGGTAGAAAATACTAAAGCTTATGTTCTTGAATTTATTATTCTAAACCTTGATGAATTAAAAACTTGGAAGCATTAAGAAAAAGTATTAATTTAGGAAATAAATGCCTATTTTCACAACCACAATCAATGATATCAATTATACACAATGGTGGAACATGAGCTAGCAAAAATTGATATTATATTCAACCAAGCAATTTTAGGAAGTGTTATTGTGAATAATAGATTTAATGATGATGTTCTTGATATCATGTTAAAAAGGCTTGAGAACTTGAATGCAGAAGCCCAAACATACTATAGCAAATGGGAACATAACAAAAGCCTAGTGGATCTTGTGAATGCAGAAAAAGAAAAAATTATGGTGAGTTTATTATGGTTTTTTAAATTAAAATTTATTTTAAAACATTTAACTAATTAATTTTTTTAATCATTTGTAGTAAAAATATATAAATCTAAATAATTAATTTATTGTCCTTGACATGCATCTAAAGAAAGCACACAAAAGTATTTCTATGGCAATTTCTTTCAAGGAAAGACTTGTATTATTGAATAAGCAAAATAATACATTGAGGAAGATAATTCAAGAAAATGGCTTGGATCTTGATTTTTTGTTTAAAAATAAAGTTGAAGTGGACCCATCATTATTTTCATTGGGAGATGGTGTTTCCAAATAATGAAGTAATCTTGCCAATAATCATTCTACAGTAAAATATCTCCAAGATTCTACGATCCCAATCCACACAGATAACACAACCACTACCATTATCAATGAACAAGTAGTGGAAGTAAAAAATGATCCATAGTGATTATGAGACTACTATAAGTTTAACATTGTTTTGTAATTTCCATATTATCTTTTAATTAATGAAAAGTGAGGTTTGAGCTCAAAGACTCAAGTTGCATTAAGCTTATGTTTTGTAACTATTAGAAACTTATGTTTTATAATTTTTATATATATTTTATAATTATGGATTCCTTACTCATAATTTGTAATAATTTGGTGTAATGTTTACTACTTTAATTTATAGTAAATTTGGTATCAAAGATACTAAAATATTTTTACAATTTCATTTGAATAAATAATGTATAATTTATTCAAAAAATGTCAAATAATTAGAAAAAATAGAATTCTAAACATGTACTATTTTTAGTAACTGAAAATATTAAAAAATTCTAAAAAATACTATTGAAAAATATTGAAGGAAGGATAATATCAACTAAGCATGTAATAAACAACTTAACTCAATGTAAACAAATGATAAAAAATACCATTGCAAAATGCTGAAGATATTTCAATTAGCTATATCAAATAACCCTTTGATAACCTGTACTTCATTGTTAACATTTGTATGGCATGTCTCCCTAACATTTACAGTTTCACTTGTAGTTGTATTTGTGACACCTCTTCTTTCAGTTAGACTGCTCCAAATTGAAATTTCTCTATCATATGGAAACATATCCACTTCATAACTTGAAACATACAACCTTAAACATGTCTCAATATTTTTATCCAATTTATTTTGAAGCCTTGATTTGATAAAACATAATTCACTAAATACCCTTCCATCTTCCACGGACCCCAAAATCATTATTTGGCACAATTCATATAAATGAAAATATTTGGTAATTTCTTCCTATAAAACATTGCTCTGATATATTTTCTTCCATAGCCTGGTAATAGAACCTATTTGTTTTGGTTTAGTTAACAACTGACATTGTTCAACCATTGTAAATCCAAAAATATTTGATTGGTTTTTCAATAATTTTTTTAAAAAAATACCCTTAACTTCCTCTCCATTGATTTCCATAGACTTACTAAATTGTTGGATGAGAGTACCCATGTATTTGATAAATAATTTACTTGTTTATTCTTCACCATCACCACTCCAAAATGTAGGATTCAACATGCACATGGCTTCAAGCAAGTCATCTCTTTGAAAATGATCTCAAATTTCAGCAGTCTCAATTTCATTTGTGTGTCACATATGACATTATCATATATAACCCTTGTTATAGTTACTTCTTCAAATTCTAATCCAACTAAATTTGATCATGTTTGGAGAGTGTGTAATGGTATCTCCTTTCCATTAACAAAAATACAAAGATGATCATGAATATTGAATTTCAAATAGTTTTGAGGGTCCTTTAGATTTGTTAAAGTTTCCCAACTCTCAAATATTGGTCCCTTAAAACTTTCATCTAGTTAGTATAATATATCAATTGATAAACAAACATGTTTCCTCAACTTTATAAAGTCCACAATATATATTGATCTCTCTTGTACATGTTTCGTCAAACAATGAATTTCCCTCAACATGGGTAGAATACCACATAATGTTAATAAAGTTTTAAAATATATCAAGAGGTTCAATAAATCTCTTTCCTTGTCAACCTCCATCATATACTTAAACATAAAACCAATTATTGATATTGTTCAAATATTCTGCATACAGGTTCATACATTGAAATCCATCTAATATATACATCTTTTAATAGTTTTTTTGGTCCATTAGTCACTCTAATTATAAAATTTTGAAACTCTAAAAACCTTTTTGGACTGCATGACATGTACGCATGCAAATCATGGATTATCTCTTCCACTTTTGTGACACTTTTAAATGTGATTACAATTTTGTAAGCAAGATTCATTATATGTGCCATGCAATGGATTGGAGTCATATATGGGGCAATTGATGTTTGCAAGAAAACACACAAACCTATTTTATTCTCCTGCATTACTGATGCACCATCTTCACCAACATAGACCAACTTAATACCTATATCATGGTAAATAATCCTAGCAATATCCATCAAATTAGAAATAACCAATTTGCAAAAGTTTTTTGCATTACAAGTTTCAATCATTTTATGTATAGATAAAATATTAGGTTGCCTTGAATGTTTCTAAAATGTATATACATGCATGAATACCCATGGTGTGTTGTCAACCATTGTTACCTCATCAATGGATAGTGATATGAACCTTGCTAAGTTTACTTTCTCTTTTAAATCCTCCTTTTCAATTATTAAGAGGCATTTTGCCATCTCTTAGGTACTGGTATCAGACCAATGTGAATGTGGAATGTTGTAGAATCTAATCTACTAAAATAAAAGCTTGTAATCTGAATAATTAGAGATTGGTATTCCTTTTTTCAAAATGTGAAATAAATTTAAAAATTGTATATTTTTGGCAAGAAAATTAGATTGAGAAACCTTTCTTAATTGAGCTTAAATTATTCCTCCTTTCTCAATGAGATGTTGTTGATGTTTCTAATGATTATGATACTATGTTGCATAACATAGATGTATGTAGTCTTTTTCAATTTTCCATCTCACTATTTTTTTTATAATTACATCTTTGTCTTTTACCAATTCGTATATTTTTCCATAAATTTTTTTAATTATGTCCAATTTGAGTTGCATTTTTTGGTTCTTAACAAGTTTTCAACTACATATGGTGCATTTACATTCTTTTGGTGTGGCAGTACTATTTTTTGGTCACACAATTTCAATAAATTGGAATTTAGATGCCCACTCATACTAAAATGACCATCTGATTGTCCATGTATTTTTATTTTTCCACAGTTTTTTTGTGCCTATTTGAATTAGAGATTATTTTAGCTATGTAGTAGGCTCATCTGGAGAATGTGTTGTGTGACTAGAATCTGTAGATCTCTCATTTGGTTTTGAGAACTCATCATCAACACAACTACTTATGATGTGATATCTATGTTTCCTTGAATTTAGTGAGACAATGAGTATTTATTTCTAAGTGACCCCTTATGTGCCTTTTTCAACTATAAAATGTGTTGAGTGCGTAGATATCTCATTTGGTGTTGTGAACTCATTATAAAGACCAATATTATTGATGTCATATTTCTATTTGCTTATTATTTTCTAAGTGGCATCTTTCATGGGAAGTATATATTCAAAAGTGTTATACATTTCTTTAATAGTTTTATCACTGAATTCCAAATGCAAAAAAATTGTATGACATTAATTTTTAATAAATGTCAATACTAAAGTATAAATAAATAAAAATCATGAAATCTAATAATATTTATAATATAGTACCTATGTTTGGCATTTCATTGACAAGTCTTTCCAATTCAGTGATATCAATGGGTTCTACATGCAATATTGTTGTAGAGCTTATCATTATTATTGAAACTTGAAATAAATATTTAATTAATTAAAAAATGGTATTTTATGAGTTAGTACCTTTGTTTGGAATTTTAAATTTATGCCCAAGTATGTCTACCTATGGAGATAATTCTTCAAAAAAGTTATCAATGGATTCTACACATGAAATGGTTCAAGACATTTTAATTAGTATCTAAATTTAACATAAGCTAATGAATAAAAACCATTAGTTAATCAAAAATACAGTACCTCTGTTTGATGTCTATCCAAAATAAGATAATAGGCTATTTTTTTTTTTACATTTGTCATAGGCCTTAACATTTTTAGCATATACCATATTATATAGTCTATAGAGCCATGGATAAATGAGGATTAATATCAAAATGAAGACAATTGACAACAAACAAAGACACTTGACCAATGAATAAGGTATCATGACAACAATCAAAATGATGGTGGCTGCCCATAAAATGATCATGAGTGAATGCCAGTGGGTTATAATTGAACATCAGTAGGTTGTAGGTGGATGGCAAGAGGTTTAGGGTGGACACACATAGGCTATATGGATGCCAAAAGACTATGGATGGATGTAGGTAGACTATGGGTGGATGCCCACAGACTATGGGTAGATGCCTAGACTATGGGAGGATTCCTAGACTAGGGGTGGATGCCCATAGACTATGGGAAGATGTTCATATACTATGAGAAGATTCCAATAGACTATGGATGGATGCCTACAAACTATGGACAGATGCTGACAAACTATGGATAGGCATTGATAGACTGTCGATGGATGCCAATATTTTTTTGACATTTACCCCATCCCTATATAGGGCACCTAAAGAGCAATAAATGGAATTAGAGTTAAAAATTACTAGAATATTATATTATAAAAAAAATGTTTCCTACCTTACTATAAACTATTGATTCTTGAATCCCTCATGGGAATTAAAAGACAAACCACCAAAATTTTTCTTTAAGTCACCCAATAGTATGTAGTGAAATCCCCTAGATTAGCTTTTAAGGTACTAGAAAATTACATTTATATAAGGAAATTTATATTCATATATAGTTGAACCTGTCCTCAAAAAAACTTTCACCCTAGAATTTTAGGTGATAATGACATGTCAACCACTCCACTAAAATCATAGATTAACAAAGATTCACTAATTAAAAAAACCCTACTTACTACCTTATAAATTAAATGTAATTTGGCATCTAGTATTTTCAAATATTCATGAAAACTCACTAAATTTCTCCATTGTGGTTGTGACTCTACTTTAGACTGATGTATAAAAAATAGAATGTTATATAGAGTCTCATCCAAACCTTATATTTTATATAATATATCCCTTGGGGTATATATTATACCTTGTGCATCTAATCTCCTATTGGTATGTTGTATTCCATGAAACATTTTCTTCAAAAATCATCTAGTGGCATAGACAATAGGGATGGTATCCTCTTGTTTTCCATCATCTTATCGAGGCCTAGTTTTTCTCTTTTTAGTAAATGATAAGAGATATTATTCTCTTATCAATTCAATTGGATTTCCTCTAATTGTATTATTTTTCTTCTCACTCTTTTAAATTTTTTATAGGCTTCATCAAATTTTATATTTAAATTTGGTTCTTCAGTGATGATTGGGCTTTGTCTAGACAACTGTTGAACTTGCATCTGTTGAATCCATGGAGTTATCACGATTAAATCTTGAGAGGAGGTCTAGGTAGGGAATGATATGGTAGGAGATGAAAGGTTTTATGGAGGTGGCATAATAAAATATGGGTCAAGTGAGGGAGATGAAATGGGGGATGTGGAAGGTGAATGGAAAGGTGGAAACACCATCTTCTCTTTGGAAATCTTGGTTTGTTGAGGAGTCTTGATGTCATACTTTTTGAGATTTAAATATTCATATACTAAGACTAATAGAGGCTCTATTTTAATGTTTATGTCATTTACAACCTTAATTGAGTATAAATATGTGTTTATAATCTATGTCTACCAAAAAAAGACTAAAACACTAAATATTCAAAATATGGGCTATCATTGTGGTATATGTATACACAAAATATTTTTATTCACTTTACCACTTACTAAGACTTTTTATCTTATACAAACCTATTTATTTTCAATCTCTTTGAGTACATACCTTAAAGGGTACACTAGGAAAGGGGAAGCTAGACCATTGGTGCTTCACAATATTGTTGTGGATTTGTATCATTCCTACCATTTATCTAAATTCCTTACACTTTATATTTATTTACCTCATATGATACCTCCATTAAATCCTAAAATATTGAAATATGAATAAGTCTAAAATCCTAGAACCCTAAAATATGGCTAAGTCTAAAATCCAATAAGACCCTCCAAAATCTAGAATTTGCATTATAGCTCTGAGAGGTCCAAAACCACTCTCAAACATCCTAAATGTATCAATATAAAATATAAATTAAAGTATAATAAACTATATATCCATGTCTAAATGTCAAAATCTTAGACCAACTTAGTCCTGACCTAACTTATTTTCTTTCTAATAGGGCCAACTAGGCTGACTATGCTAGCTAAAACTTTGAAAAGGTTTCGGGTTAGATACATCTATATATACACATCATTTTAACCATTCTAATTAAAGAGAGATAAGGAATAATTCATTATTTATTCATATTCTTATCCACCATTATACTTGAGTCACATTGCTTAGGGTTTCAATGCTACACTTGGAGACACGAATATTATCTTATAGAGAGGTCTTATGGATGCATAGGAGAAGTCGTATATCCTAGATCTGACCTATCCTTGTTATCCTTACATACCAAAACAACCTCTTATGAAGTACCTTGTCCAAGGGAAATATTAAGGATCGATGGTTTCATATTCAAAGGTAATTATTTTTAACTCTTGTTCCTCCTTATTAAAGTAGATATATTTGCATTTGTTAGCTTATCTGATTCTCTCTCCATGCATTAGGATTTACTCTAAATTTTATTAAGTATAGATCTTATGTGCATGTTTAATTTTATTTTTATTACCCCAATTTTGTGCCACATGATTTGGTGAGCACTAGGTTATATTTTACTTTACTTTGTCATTTATTTTGTGAATAAGAAAACATAGGACCTACATAGGTTTATCACATGGTATTTATTGACTAAAGGCTTTGTAACCCTCTATAGTGATATTATTGTGGTAAGATACCCCTTGGTTAGGTATGTCAATACATCTTAGTCATGACTTTGATTGTCTAAATGTACCAACAAGTGAAAGGGTAAGTGTGATTTATCTTGTCCAAGCTAGGATTGATTTGTATATTAGCTTCCCTTTCCATTATATATAGTAATTATCCTAGTTAAAAAAAAATGTGGCATAATGGTAGCTTTTGTTATTTTTTATAGAGATGATGAAATTCATGCATACATGATAGTCATGGTGTTAGTGGGAGAATTGTTACTATAAATATTAACCAAAGAATCCAAAATTGTAGTCATTATAATAGTAAGAAAACTAGTGGAATAAATAAAAGGCAAATCCAATGAATTTGAAATAATGGAAGGGATAATTGAAGTAGTTGGGATAACATAGGAAATATGGGAAACATTGTCCTTTTGCTGAGACTTATGTGGTAGTCGTTGAAGTCACCACATGAGGAATAACTCAAGTGATTGATGTAATTATAGGAGTGTCAATGTCTATGCCTTGTGGTCTACATATTTATCCAAAACAATACCTCAGTCTTTCTTTACAACTATTATTTAATATTCATCCTTAACATGAGAAGGACTAGGAGTTTTTCTACTACTTTGTTGATGGTTAACAACATGATTTTTACCCTCTATATGTAATTCATTATGAACATGAGAAGAACTTAGGATGTGATATTTAAAGGTTTTATGTGTAGGAAACTTTTGGAAAACATCATATGAATTCTATTATTTTGGGTCATCTTCATAACTTTATTCTATATTTCCTTATTTTGTAGACTCATCCATATACTCTTCTGATAAGTACTATTTTACATATTCTTATTCTATATCTGAGTAGGTGATCCATAGTGATTCACCTTAGTATTAGGGAGGCATATTATCTTTTTGTGTAACCTCAGAATATTTCAAAGTGTTATAAGAAGAAATTATTACTTGAATTTTCATCAAAGGAAAAATTGAAGTGTATATTGGAAGTGAAGTAGGTGAATGAGTCATAATTGGTGTTGTATGAGGTTAAACTATGGTAACTACCAATTTAAATACAAAAGTGACTTTTGGAACCAAGGGTACCCATGTATAAAGATATTTTTAACCTACATATTTTGTCTTTGTGATGATATTAAGTACCATTAATATTAATTTATCATCAGTATCCTCCTCTGACTTGTCTTCTACTTGAGTTTTCCCTATCTATTTTTGGGTCTCACCCTTGTCTTCTTTATCTATCTTATCTACATCATAATTCATAATATATGGATCATATTAAATTAGTTAATTAATTATCATTTAAATACATACCATTTTCATGTTTGTATATACTTGGGAGTCATTTTTAGTGTTTAGGAAAACAATCATCCCTCTAGGGTCCCAAAATTTAAATTTTGCTAATCTGAAACTGAAAGAACCTCTATGCTGAGAAGTATTAGCTAATTTTTCTCAATATTTGAATTTTTTTCTTACAATATTTAGAGGTGTATTGTGATTTTTTTTAAGTTTAACCCTCCTAATATTCATATTAACACTATTATATAATTGATAGGATACCTCCTACTCAACTAGTTTTTCAAGGACTAGCCTAGGTAGATAGAATGGTGTTAAGAATGTACCCTCTACTCTAATAATTATATGGTCTAGGAAGAACTAGTAGTACCATAATTATTTGAGTGATATATTGATCTTTATATACAACCTTGACATCAATTTTTTATTGATTTATTTGTTTTCAATTGGAAAAAAAGTGTATGCTATCTTTTCTATGTGATCTCTAAATTTTTGAATGTGATAAAAATCAAAACCATTACATATTATTTTGTGTCCTCTAGGTTTCTAGGGAGAAGTTCCAATGGATATCAAAGTTTCAAAAATAGAATATAATAATTAGGAAATAATATTAAAACTATTGGTTTCTCTATTATTTGTGACTCTTTAGGATTTCAAGTTGTAACTTATTATCTACCCTAATGGAAGGATGCCCTTGTTATCAAGAATCATGGATAATAAGGGAACCCAAACTTCATCCACATAAGTAATGGATGGGGATTCATGTATCATGTTTAAAAATTCCATGGTAATTATGACATTAGGCATGAATTGGGAAATTGGTACATTTTTCCTAATGGAAAACTTGTTGGGATTTTCAACCAACCATTTTAATTTTTCCTTAAATTTATTTTCCTTAAACCACTCACTGACTATTTTTTGATTTTACAAAAAGTCTAGTTTAGATAATTGATAATAATTTTCAAATTTTACACCACCTATATAAGTCACTAATCTTTTACTATTATTTTTATGAAATGTCCTTAGTGTATGCACCTATTGTAAATAAATTAAACACTAGATTTGTATTTGGAAATACCTAGGGTTTTATCATTGCTTTATGGAGTATAACATGTTTGATGGGGAGTAAATCATATAAATAATCTCTCTCCAAGAGTCAATTTGTATTTATATACATATGGTCAAATAGCTTCAACCTATACATAAATAAATTAATAGTGAAAAAAGTCATGTAAAAAAATTGGGTCAAACTTGATGTCCTCAAAATCTTGTGCAGTCCTAAAATAGAACATTGAGGGAGATGGTTCTTTTTTCTCAACCTTCATTATCATTCTTATTGAAATCTATGATTGTATTAAAAATTAGGAATATTATTCACTATAAAGCTCTAGATGATAATTAACAAGTTATATTGGTAAATTTAACTTGATTTGATTTGAGAATATAACAGATAACCCATTTTATAGCAGTGAATTAATTTATTAAATCCTTCATTCATGAGAATTAATTAAAGACTAATGGTATATATATCACTTATCTTTACAATTATTTTTTGATTTTAGGACATAAGCTTTTATGGGGATTTGTTTAACACATGTCAATTTATCACAAATTTTGGTAGCTTAGTCATCCTTTTAAGTTTTGATGTGCTCATTTATCTTTTACAATTTTCATGATGTCACTAGGTCACGGTCTACATTTCATTTTTATTTTTTAGTTGACTATATTCATATTAATACATGGCCTTTTAATATTTTGTAATGGTACATGTGGTGGCCTTTAGTCTATTTTCTTAAACATGCCTCTAAATTTTTCTTTAAATTATGTATGTGTATGAAGTAGTGAGGTCATGACATGTGGTGGTTGACTATGTTAGAATGAACACATGGAGTAATTAATGAGTGAAACATGGCCACTGACTATGTGTTGGGAAAAAAATTGAAGTATGTTGCTTATTTTTTTATTTTGTGTTTTTATATTTTGTCAAATTGGTTGTAGGCTTCTAGGTAGTGATATGATGACACATGGAGTGAACTCACTCAATCAGATAACCACTTGTATTTGTAATTTGGCCTTTGGGTTAAAATTTGAAATAAATCAAGATGATGAAACATTGCATGTGTAGACACCTAAAACTAGGCATCAATAACCTCTAACCAGGATTTTGACCAATTTATACCAAAGTGAACAATTTGGCCTAAAACACTAAAACACATTAAATGAATTGAAATTTATATATTCAAGTGCTGATTTTTGCAATGGTATCACTAAATTGGGTAATGCAATTTATGAGATAGATAAATTTAATCAAATCATTTTGAGTTAAAATGGCATTTTCACACCTAGGTGCTCTGGATTACTCTTTTATACCAAATTTATTACATAATACATGTGCCTTTTTTATTTTATATTGGAAACATCCTAACTAGGATAAATAATCTAACACATCTAACATTGTATCCTAATTCCAATCCAGTCAAATTTCAAGCCAATAACGAGACATTTTGGCCAATTTTATTAACTTGTGCACCAAAGGGCCAAAATTTGCACCAAGGTGACTAATCATGCTTAAAGATAATTAATTCAAATCATTAGCCTAATTAAGAATTACATGGAGATTTTTTAATATATCTTTTTGGACATGAATATTGAATATCTGCATCATCAAATGACATAATTTATTGAGAAGACATCCCTAGGCCATAATGCATAAAATTTCTCATCAAGCCACCCCATGCCTCATTAAGACCCTCTATGCCTCTTTATTACCTCTCTATTCCAAATATTTATGAAGTAATTTATTGATTTTTACCTCAAAAATTGAATGGATTCTTAGCCACACATCTTCATCTTGAGATGGACAATTTAGGTTCATTTTGACCATTTTGAAAAATCTATAAATAGGAGGCCTTACCTATTGAATTTTAAGCTATCTTGGTGAAAAGTTATAATGTTAAATTTATTCCAAAATCCATTACAATTATTGTTATAATTATAAATTGTTCAACCAAGCTAAATCCACATGGTACCAAGAGGAGGTAGAGGATAGCCAAGCTCCATTGTAACAAACCTTTTAAAGCACAAAATCAAGCAAGCCAATGAATAAATCTATTGAAGCATCCAAGGAGGGTAAGAAATATTGTGTTCTTCCTTTTTAGTTATGTTTTTTCAAATGGTTTTTTCTTCACTAAGCTCTCCTAGTGTCTAGGCTTAGAGATCTATGCTTGTTAGTGTGTTTCTTTCAATTTGATTTAATTTTATAAATAACATAATAATAATCACCTCTCTTGAGTCAAATTTCTAGATCACATAATGGCCTAGTTGGACCAAATGTATCACATGTATGAAGAAGATCATTATGTAACTTTAAAATCTTCATTTGGATTATTAAAACTCTTTCAATTTAGTTTTCTAACTTCATTTGGCTAGTTTTTTATCTTCAAGGGTTTACATAGAGACCACCAATCGTCAGAAGAACCAATAATGGTTGAGTAAATGGCTAATAGTCATTTCAAATATCACTAGTCAGTATAACTATCACCAATCAGGTATAACCATTGCTAGTTATTATGCTTTTTTATTAAAAACATAGACCCAAGAGCTAATAGACCATTTTAAAATGCTTGGTTTGGGGTCACAAAGACTCTATTTTTCATGATTTTTTTAAAATCATGTGTTTTATCCTAAATTTTCATAATCTGATATCAGTTTAGCTTCAAGTTGCATAGATTTTTTGTAAAATTTTTAAAATCTTTTTAAAAATTTCTAATCTAATGAATTTGCTTTCTTGTAGTTTTGCCTTCAAGTCAATAGATTTTTACCCTTCAAAGTGGCTTGTCTCTTTTGATAAATTAGCTTTAAAGATAAACAAAACTCTAACCTTTTCCTTATATGATCAATTTGAAAATTTTTAAATCATGCTTTTTTATACCTCTGTGAATGTTTAAAATGGATTAGGAACCTTGTTTTGGTGCTTAATGGAAAATTTAGATGCTTAAGTGAATGATTTTGATAATTGTGCTTTCAAAGTTACAACTTAAGAGCAAGGGGTCAAAATAATATCACCATAATTTTCATTTGGTGTTTAAAATTGAACTCATTTATCCAAATTTGTATTCAATAATTGCTTAATTAGAACTTGATTGGAAAAAAGAGGGATGTTGCATGTATGCTCTTCCATCCACCCCCTTTACATAAATTTTGGAATAAAAAACATCATACTTATTGAAAAGAGCCTAGTCCAAGTCATAGAAAGAACACCATTAAAAAACCTCCTCAAAAACTCACAATAGTATTGGGTGATCTTGAGGTGACCATAAAGACTTTCTATTATGTCTTTTATTTTATGCAAATTTTGCTTGTGAGGGGGACTTCAATACCTCCCACAAGTTATATATGGAAGCTTTGACCCACATTTTCATCTCCTAGAATCAAATTCATCACCCCCACTAGAATTGGAGGTTTGAGTAGTTAAACCACCTTTTAGTGCTAGGGTTAAGCACTGGGATGTATCTGCACATTGGACATGGTACTACATTGAGAAAGTGATAGATGTAGTGGTTTAAAAAAGGGAAAGACCTTTTTCAACAAGCCAAGTGATATAGACACCCAATTAAAGTGTTCTTATTTTGCATCATTTGGCATGAAAGTCATTATGCAATTGATCTATCTAGAATGTTCAAAAACTTAATGGTTTAGTTAACCTCACTTTGCCATACCTTGTCAGTTTAGGATTTAAGATGATTAGTTAATTGTTGTGTCTTGGTCTTAGATTACTTGGTCTTGTTTGAGACTTAAAACTTGGTGTTAACAAAATGATATAAACCAAACACATCATCCCTAAAATTATTTGATCAAGGAGGTGTTATGCATCCCATGTAAATATCATCTTTTGC
Organism: Torreya grandis; assembly: GCA_037957365.1. Classification (NCBI taxonomy): domain Eukaryota; kingdom Viridiplantae; phylum Streptophyta; class Pinopsida; order Cupressales; family Taxaceae; genus Torreya; species Torreya grandis. The sequence goes on from JARHVA010000500.1 coordinate 917,148, forward strand.
CTTGTTCAAATTATCTTAAAATTTGTGTCATATTATTCATTTTGGCATAGTTATGCTACCCAATTGATTCTACACCTTTTACCAAGTTTGTTTAAGTCCTTTATTTATAATCTAAATTTGAAATTGTGACTTCATAAGTTCATAGGGTTGATGTGTTAAGTGGGTTTGCCATTTACACTAAACTTGAGGGAACTTAGGTTCACTTTCCAATTTGGGTTGAAGTTCATTTGAGACTCATAATCATTATCATCATTGGTGGACTCAAGTCATTTTCTATAAACACTTGCACTTTGAGTCTCAGAACAAACATTTTTTTCTACCATCTTATTTCCATTTGCCTTGAGACCATTTGAATTTAACACTTTTTTCCTTAGAGATATTTCTAAAACTTTGAAAGTGTGTGTGTCATTTGAGTTGAGAAGGGTAGTGTTACGCTACCACAATTGTGTTGGAACCATTTTGCCTTAGATTTTTTGGAACAAAAATTTTAAACACCTTCAAAGTAGTTTGCCTTTGTTATATTTCTCAAATTATTTTAAGACTTGTTTCATAGACCTCTTTGCATAGAATGCTAGTTTGTCTAAGTTTTAACCATTTTTGAATTTCCTTTGAGAGTCTTTGTCTAGCATAGTTACACCATTCACCTTTGTCTAGCTTATTTTTTGAAAGAAACTATCTCTGTGACATTATTTGGGATAAAATAAACTATCTCCAAGTGCCTTTTGTTTCATACCTCATACTTATCAATCAAGTTTATATGAATAAGAGTCAAATGCCTAGTTTTTGTTAAAATTATTTCAAATTTGTTAGATTAAAAATATTATCTTTTAGATTCTATATTTTGATGCCATTTTGGCCTAAAGTATTAACACATGCACTTTGGTTGAACCTAGATTTTAACACCATGTTTGACCAAAAGACCTAGTAACTTTTGTTTTTTCCCAAATTAGACTAATTTGAAACACTTTGACATATAATTTGGCATTTCAATTTATGGTTCTTTTACTTGACCTTTTTATGTGAGATGTAAAAAATTCAACACTTGAAGTTATCTTACTTTTTCATAAGTCATTGCATAAACCTTTTTGGATATAACTATCCATCCTTTTGACAAAATTAGACCTTATTTGAATATATTTTTAGACATATCATTTTCAAAGTTTGTATAACTCTATTTTATTTTGTCACAAAACTTTCACTATAGATCCCAACATGTCCTCCTACACTCATAGTGGCATCATGTATAATGCAAGATTTAGTAATGTGGTTGCACAAGAAGAAATGGTTCAATACCCTTATATAGATAATGTTTCTTATGAGACAAATGTGTATCCCTCTTATAATGCTAAAATAGGGGCACAAAACCAAGACCCATTAGCCCATTACTTGGTAAACATACCTCTTTACTCATAATAGGATCAAACATAAATAGAGCAATACCTAGCTATAATACCTACTATTGAAGAACCTTTTAATCAACAACCATACTATATTACTACACCATCCATGTATGATCCTTATTTATTTGAGAATCACTTATTGAAGAACATAGATGAGATTTTGTTAGAGCCATAGAGGTAGGGACTAAGTTTTTAGTATACTTCCCCCATGAGAATTTACCAAGTCTAGTAAGAATGACTCATAACATACTATACAATCAACAATATTCTTCTATCAATCCTTTAGATATAGTCTAAATAATGTATTAGGACCCTAGTATGCTTATCAAAGTCAAGGACCCCATGGAGGATAACTTTGTATAGATGTAGATATTATACCAAACCTACTTGAACCTAGCACATAATTTTAACCAGATGACCATGTCAAATAGGTCTCTCATAGATTTATTTCCCTCAATTGTATTATTAATAGAGTTAATTGGTCAAGACAATCAAGATGTAGACCCATTCATGTCGAACACTATGTTTGACAACTTATTTCATACACCAACCATCGAATAAGTATCTTCTACTTCTACATAGAATAGTGGCCAAAATATAGTGGATAATGTGAAAGCAACATCCCATCCAAACCAAAGTGGTGTAAGTATGAAGACAACTAGTACACAAGTAGGTAAATATTTAGTTAACACCATTAGTGGTTATCAAAATCAAGGAGTAGGAGTTTATATGTCCCAACCTCAACCAAATACTACTATTAATCCTCAACCAACTACTTCAAGTACTCAACCAACATGATTACGTAACCAACTAACAACCAATGTCATGCCTCAGCAACAAAATGTGACAAATCTTACTCCTTAATAAGTGATGAGTAGTATTCCACAATAACAAGCATAATAAAACATACCAACACAACAAAGGTTGAATATGTTTCCACCTCAATAGGGGACAACCAATGTTCCACCTTGTCAAGTAATAGGGAATATACCTTTTTCCTCATAGACCAATGTGCCACTTCAAAGCCAAATGATGTCTAGTCAACAATGTATAACTATTGGTCATCAAATGCTGAATCTCCAACATGCACCCACTTCCCAACTATGATTCATGCAATAAATAAGTTTTAATGTTCCTCAAGTAACAATCATGGAACCTTTGCATTTTTTGTAGAACATGTTACTATTTCAAAGATAGGGTATTGGTTTATAAGTACCCCCTCAATAACAAGGTTCAATTAGTCAAAAACATGTCCCTTTTCAACCTCAACAAGCATAGTATAGTTATATCCCTTTGTCCCAACTTCAAAATCCCCAAAACCAAGCCTATATATCCAACCATAACTAGAATATTATACAACCATAAATGTAATTCTAACAATCAAACCCTAATCCATACATGTGTATTCTTGGTCCATTTTCCAACCAAACCAACATATCCCAACAAATACCTCCATCATACCCCAATCAAAGTGTTCCACTTGTGACCACTCAACTATCTACCCAAGCCAATATTCCCTCTAGTTCCTTATCCCAAGAATTTTAATAGATAAAGGATGTGATTACTACCATCCAAGTAGGGAAATAGACTAAATGTTTTAAGTTATATGACATGCATTATTATCCATTCAATATGGAGTACTTGTAGATATCATTTCCTCCAATATATGAACCACCAAAATTTGATAAATATAAGGGGAAATGTGACCCCAAAGCTCATTTGACCGAGTTATTTGTTGCATGCTAGCTAGTGGCATATAGTGACATATACCTTTTATTGTTGTTCCTATGGAGTCTAGAAAGATAAGCCTTGGATTGGTTTTTGAAGTTTCCCAAGAATTTTGTATCTAATTTTGATGATCTTTTAAATAAATTTGTGTAGTACTTTTCATACAATCTCAAGCATGAGATTTCTCTGGTCGACTTAACACAATCTAAGAAGAAGGCTGGTGAGAGCTTTGCAAGTTATCTACAGTGATGGAGAGCCCTTGCAAGCTGATTCACCCATAGTTTACTAGATAAATAATTAGCTACTATGTTCAACAAAAATTTTCATAGCGAGATATCCTATCATCTAAAACTATAGTGTATGCATACCTTTAAGGAGATCATTAACAAATGTTTTTTGATTGAGTGAGCCCTTATTAATAAGGGAATCATCAAGATTACTTCAACTTATCAAAATCAAGGTACTAATCAGGGAAATGGTCAAAACCAACATCCAATCCAAGAACAAACATCACAACTAACACAAGCCAAAAACCAAGATAGACCAAAGAAATTCAACTACAATAAGAATGTTGTGGGAAATGGAGTAACTAAGTCACATCATGTCCAAATAGTATAAAAACTATCTACTCATCCAACACTTTCTTTTCATATCACTCCTACCACACAACCTCTTTAGTATCAGTAGCATGTGCCATAAATACAATAGCATAGACCCTCACAATAGACACAACCAATTTTGCCATTACAAGTCCCTCCACCAAGGAGAATAGTGCCTACTCACCATGTATTTAGTGACCTTGGAGAGCCTATTGAATCTATATTTCATAAACTTTCCATAGCTAATTTGATTAGTTAGCCTATACCAAAACATTATCCTCAAGGCATTCCTTATCGTGATTGGTACGATGAAAATTAATTATATGAATATCATCAGGTCAACAGGCATAATTTACAAAGATGTGTGAAAATTAAACATTTGATTTAAAATATGTTGGAGAATGGGGAGATAACATTGGATAATAGTAATTTCACTTAAAATCAGACCCTTGGAATCTATCAAAACCCCTTTCCCCAACATAATAACCAACCCTAGTTACAATAATATCAACAACAACAATAACAAAAATAATAGCACCAACTAGTACAACAATAAAATCAATGGTATCAAAATCAAAATCAAAGGCTAAACCAATAGAACCAATAATACCAGAATGATGGATAAAACCAAGGTCAAAATGGTAACAACCAACAAACCTACCATGTAGTTACACATGACTATAATAGATTTTTAGGTCATATTATAAGAAGTTACATTAATACCATCTCCATTAATCCTAGACCAAATTATAATTACATGAGACCATTTCTAACCATACCAAACCAATCCAATCACTTCGATAATCCTTCCTTGACCTAGGAATACACACATGTGAACTAGTAAATAGGGATTCCCTTTTTTTGACCTTATATTGATAACTCATCCTTACCCTATGACCACACATAAGTGCATCAATAATTGAGACTTATCCTATCTGGTCCCACACCATCACCATCATTTGTTAGAAATCATGGTCTTGTATTTAACTCTAATTGTGAAATCACAACTTGGAGGTCAAAGATTACTATCCTAGTCCCATAACCATCTACCACTTTTCCCATTATCCAACCAACCATTCAACCTTAGAATAAGCCATTTAACATTGACCAAGAGAAGAAATTTAACATTGTGGAGAAATTATAAAAGATTCCTACACAAATCTCCATTTTATATTTGTTGCATATGTCAACAATCCACAAAAACATTTTAAATAACTTCTTCAGCTAATCCACTATTTCAAGTGACATATTCCCTAAAAAATTTGAAGCTTTGGTTGGACACCTAACTCCATCCCAACATGTCACTTTCAACCAAAGTGATATGTCATCCCTTGGCCCAGTACATAATAACCTATTATACATTGAGGTTTGCATAAAGAGGCATAAAGTGAAGTGTGTCCTTATAGATAATGGATTAGGTCTAAACATAGTGTCTTTTAATCTCATCAAGTTTATTGGGTACACTATGGTAGATCTTCAAGTAGAGACAATAAACATCAAAGCATATGATAATGAGGAAAGAGAATCATAGGGCAACATCTATTTACTAGTTATCCTTGGGATTTTGACCCATGATACACTTTGCCATATTCTCAATCTCGATTTGTCATATAATATGATTTTGGGAAGACCTTGGTTACATGAAATTCATGTAGCCCCATCAACGTTACACCAATGTATCAAGTTCTCCCATTCAGGGATGAAAGTTTGTATACTAAGAGATTTGCATCCATATGAGTACTAAAAGTACCTAAAAGATGAGTTCAAGAGTTATAACTATTAGTTCAGCATGAATCCAATGGCTAAGAAAGATAAGGTAAAAGTAATACTCCTTGATCAATTGGAGGATGATTGCATTGATCCTAATACCCTTGATTCCCTTTCCCACATACCACCTCTTGAAGTATCTAATCATTTTACTATATCACCTAATGGCCCAAGGGAGTATGTGACCCATGATACCTTTCATATTTCAAACCTTCCATAGAATTCAATGTCCTTTGGAAGACCTAAAGCTAAGTCACTTCATCCAAAATGGTAACAAAAGAGCAAAGGTAAAGCACTTGTCATGTTTGTACCAACATCTAGCCTATAACCAGACCCTCTTGAAGGGGATGAATCATGGTTGTGTAATGAAAACTGAGATGATTACTATGATAATGCAAAGTATCCTATTCCCAATAGGATCATGAAGAATCAAGACTATGAAGGAGGAGACCTCAGACCTAGTCAATAGGGAACACTTGAGCCAATTTCCATGACCAAATACAAAGGACCCTATGAACTTGGATTTAAACTGCCTAGGGGTGATTCCATATACTTTACTCATGTTCCATTGCCATAGACTATTGATGAGGATGTTAGTAGTGAAGCAGAGTCTGATCATAGCATTTTTATGACCTAACCAAGACCAATTTGTTTGACACCCATTCCATTTGTACCGTTAACCCAGTCATTCATCACAAACCAATACCATTGTATTATTTCCAAATGATAGACTGAGACCAACAAGATTCAAATGTTATGATTAATGCATTTCAAAATGATGAGGCTTTTTGTGATTTTCTCAACCTTAGAGATAATGTTCTACTAGGGGACCATAAATTAGGGGTCTCAATTAAGTTGGATCTTCCAACATATTTTAGAGATTAGGAGAACACCCTTAGCTAAAATCAAATAATTAAAACATTGAGGTCCTAAATTGAAAACCTCTTTGAGGCACTTTTTGACTAAGGTAAAAGTAAATAAAAATGCTAGTCTAGTGGTGAAAACCTGTTTTAGGTGCCATTAGATGGGGGTGTTCAACCTTCTTTAACCATAACTCAAGAGACCACCAATGATGAACTTATTTTTGAGTCTAAGTTTAGTTTTGAATAATAAGCTTTTGATCAAATAATTCAATAGTTTCCAATAGTTTTTGTTACATGGCCAAACCTTCCATTATAGGACTCTAATTTGTCATGCCTAGGGGAACTTGAAGAGCTAGTCCTAACAAAGGAATCTAATGTTGCCAACTAGTTTAAATCTTTACCCACTATATTTAAAGATGGTTTGACCCTTCTAGTGGAATATATGATAGAGGTTAACATCAGGTCCCCAAATGACCCAAAGTGGATTAAGCTAGGCATTTACCTTTTTTAGAAGAAGAGTGAAGTCCTTACAACCCTTTTAAGGGAGTTTTTAGATATTTTTTCATGGGCATATTCTAACATGCTAGATTTGGACCTTACCTTGGTTATACACCACCTTGTGGTCAATCCTAATGCCAAAATAGTAAAAAAAAAGCTACGTAATATGCATCCTTGCATTACTTTATTAGTAAAGAAAGAGTTGGAAAAACTCTTAAAAGTAGGATGTATTCGATCTATTGACTACTTAGAGTGGATATCCAATGTTGTACCAGTTAGCAAAAAGCCAAAAGGAATCAGAATCTATACTAATTTTCATGATATAAACAAAGCTTTCCCTAAAGATGAATTTCTCTTGCCAAACATTGACATGATTATTGACTCTATATTGGGTTATGAAATGCTTTCATTAATGGATGGCTTTTTGGGATAAAACCAAATCAGAATAGCACCAAAAGACCAACATAAAATATCATTCACCACTCCATGGGGAACATTCTATTATCAAGTTATGTTGTTTGGTCTTAATAATGTAGAGGCCACCTAAAAAAGATCCATAACCTTCATATTTCAATATATGATGCATGATATTGTTAAAGACTATGTTGATGACATTCTTGGAAAATCAAAGACCAAGTTGATCACCTAGTAGTGCTACGTAGAATATTTGAAAGATTACGTGAGTAAAAAATTAGACTTAATCTTAATATGTGTGTCTTTAAAGTCACATTAGGCAAATTGATATGCTTCATTGTGTCTCATTGAAGAATTGAATTTGATCTATCCAAAGTCCAAGTTATAATAGAGATGAAATCACAAACTACTTTAAATTAGCTTCATAATTTATAAGGCAAGATCTAATCTATTTGACACTTCATATCTCAATTAGATGATAAATACCATCATTTTATGCATCTTCTAAAGAAAGGATTCATATTTCATTGGGATGATCATTGCCAAATATATTTTTAGTAGCTAAAGGATTATCTAGCGAATCTACATGTTTTATTGCCTCTTATGCTAGGCAAGCCATTCTTGTTATATCTATCATCTACTAAAAATGCCTTGGGGACACATTTTTCTCAACATGATGACAATGGAAAGGATCATGCCATGTACTATTTAAGTCTTACACTAGTCATGTATGAACACAATTATACACCCATAGAAAAATCCTATTTAGCCATGGTCTTCAAAGCTTAGAAGCTATGCCATTACATGTTAAATAATAAGACCAAGGTTATTTTAAAAGTAGATCCACTCAAGTATCTACCATCTAAAACAAATTTATAAGGATGTATGGCCAAATAGATCATGCTTCTAATTGAGTTTCACATCGAATACATCAATAAAAAGGTTATTAAGGGGTAGGTTCTTGCAAATCAGCTTGATAAAGAACCCCTTGCTTATATAGAGCCACTCACATTCCAATTTCCTGATGAATCCATAATGACCATCATTGACACACCTCTTAAGGAGTATTACTAGAAGATATATTTTGATGGAACATTTATAGCACATGGATCAGGGCTAGGCCTTTTAATTATTACACCATAGGGGGATTTAATCTCTAAATCATTCAGAATCAATTTTCATTGTACCAACAACATGGATAAATATGAAGCACTTGTTGTAGGTATTTAGTACAATGGAGTGTATCTCATCTCAAGATTTATGGTGATTCTCAATTAATCATCAATCAAGTTACAAACCATTTTTAGACCAAAGATGATATGTTAGTTCTATATAAAGCCATGGTTGACACTCTCAAATGATAGATTACCGAGATTCAATTTGAGAATATACCAAGGGAAAGTAAAAGAACTAAAGATGATATGACCACTATTAGATCTTTGATTTGACAAATAGACACAACTAAAAAGTAAGTTCCTTTTTAAGAACTTGTTAGCACCAGCTCATGAACCTTCAACCATCATGATGATTTATGATATTTTTGGTCTTAGTTCTATCTGGTACTCAGATCTTTACAACTACCTTCATGACCAAGTTTTACCATCTGACCTATCCTAAAAACAAACCAAAGCCTTCATCCACCAAACCACTCATTATACCTTACTTCGATTAACCCTTTACCACCATAGTTTTTATGGAAATCTACTTCATTATTTAAATTTGGTATAATCTACTCTAGTATTATGGGAAGTTCACTAAGTGGTATGTGGAGCCCACACTAGTGGGGCCATCCTATCTAAAAATCTCTTACATATTGGTTATTATTATTATTATCCCATGATGGATCTAGATGAAGTTGCATATGTAAAAGAGTACAAAAAATGCCAATGTCATGCCAATTTGATTCATACCCTAGCCAAAAATCTAAAAAAAATGTTGACACCATGGAAATTTGCTACATGGGGCCTTGACCTCATTGGGAAGATCAATCCCACTTCATCTGATGGCCATAAACATATCCTTACTTCCAATGAATATTTCACTAAGTAGGTTAATGTTATACCCCTCACTTATGTGAATAGAAAGAAAATATCCAAGTTCATCTTTAACCATCTCATTTGCCACTATGATATCCCCTCTGACATTATATTTGATAATAGAAGATCATTCAAAAACAAGGATGTTGATAAGCTATGTGATTAATACAACATCACACAACATTTTTCTAAGGCATATTACCCTCAAGGTAATGGCCAAGCTAAAGCATAAAAAAACACCATTATCAACATTCTCAAAAAGATTGTTAATGATGTCGGTCATGGTTGGCACCTTCAGATATTTTGTGCCCTTTCGGCATACTATACTAATCACCATACACCCACAAGAGCCACTCTATATTCACTTGTTTATGGTATAGAAGTCATCCTTCCCATTGAGGTTGAGTTACCATCTCTATGCCTCTCTTTTAAGCATGGCTTGGATGATAATGACTATTGAGTAGCTCACCTACAAGAACTAGAGTTACTTTATGAAAAACACATGGATGTAGTGAATAATATCCAAGCTTATCATAATTAACTTTGAGGCCACTATAATCAACATGTAAAACATAAATAATTTGAAATTTGTGATATTGTCCTTAAAGAAAACTAAAAGAATACCAAAGCTAAAAATAAGCATAAAGGTAAGTTCAAACCCAAATAGGTTGGTCCTTTCATCATTACAACAAAATTTGGAATAGGTGCATACAAGCTTGCCACACCAGATAACCACAAACTTGATGAACCAATGAACATTATCCACCTCAAGTGGTACTATGCTTGAGTAACTTGGTATATTTTCTATGAGGACCACTTCAAGTTGTATCATTTTATCAATATTTTTTTTAATAATACCATTTTATTATCCTATCATCCTACCAACCTATCACTTTCCCTATCTCCTATCCATTTTACCATACCTTCCCCATCAACTGAGTTCATTTTTTCTTCCCTAATCAGCCCTAAGACCTTGATTCCATTACCACTTACCATAAGAAGATTCAAATTTTGTTTCAACATTTTTTTCACACAATCTAGATAGAGGCAATATTTTAGAGTAGTTTGATAGACATTTGGTAGTTTCATCCTTCATTTTTTGTTTCATTCTCTCTACCAAATGTGCTTTATTATAACCACCTATGGGAAAATTAGTGTCTACCCAGTCTTGTCACTAATTATAATCACCTATGCACAAATTAGTGTCATTGGCCTAGGCTATTATTTCTTAATTTATAACCACCTATGGAAAAATTAGTGGCAACACTTGTTTATCATTCCTTGATGTACCAACTAGCCATTCTCTATGTTGTACTATGCCTTTATACCAACTGTGCTTATTTTGTTTGAATTGATTGTTACACTAATTAGATTCTTCCACTATAAGGTGGAACTACAGTGACTTGAGGTCCTAATTTGGGATTTTGTAGATAGTTATTGATACTTATTGAGGTCAACTCAATTACACTAAGCCACTCTCTCACTATTTTGTGAGTAACCTAAGCCATGCTCTTTTTGTTTCATTAGAAACCTAAGCCATGCTCTCACCATTTTTTGAGCAACCTAGGCCATGCTCTCACCATTTTTTAATTAACCTAAGCCATGCTATTGCCATTTCATGAGAAACCTAAGACATGCTCTCACCATTTTACAAGAAACCTAAGCCATGCTCTCACCATTTTGTGAGCAACCTAAGCCACACTATTACCATTTTATGATCAACCTAAGCCATGCTCTCACCATTTTATGAGCAACATAATCCATACTTTCACCATTTTTTAAGCAACCTAAACCACACTTTCACCATTTTACAAGCATATTAAGAAATGCTCTTATTAATTTATGATCTTGAACCATTTAGTGTCTTGTCATTATCGATCAAGTTGAGATACTCCAAAAATTCCAAAAACATTTTTAAAACTATTAGGAAAAACCAAAAACATTGACCATTTCTTTGCCTTAAGGATTTTGGGAAACCTTACTAATTTACAAGCATAAGCACAAGCAAAATTGTTTGTCACTTAGTTTCCCCATATTTTTTGGCTTTTTATCCCATGTACTTACCATTTTACAAGACCATTCCTATTCTTCTATCACATCCATTATGTTTTTTCCATCAGTTATCATTTTCTTCCTATTTCCTAGGAGAACTACTTTTGGCCTTACATTTTTGTTGGATACTACATCCATGGAACTATGCAGGGAATGTCTACTTGACTAGTGCATATGGAGATAGTTCAACCACCTCCTTCATTTTCTTATATTCCCCCCATCATGTTTGTTTTTTAATTTGTCACCTATTTTACAGGGGCAATGTTTGTCATGTTGTTTCTACTAACATTAAGACTAATTGTTATTTATTTCTTTGCTTATTTTTTTATTATTTATGTGCATGCTTGTTTACTTTCAACATTATTGATTTGATTCAATCTATGTGTTTTAATTGGGTGATTCCTTACACATTTATACCTAAATCCATCCATATTCATATGTTTACATTATCATCATGTTTTTTTTATCATTGGTGCATTATTTTCTATTGAGTATTGGATTTCAGGAGTTAGTCCTTATGCATATTTTGGCCTAGTCCTCATGGTGTTCTATCATGAGGCTCACCAGCAAATGTTTTAACAAAATTAGATTCAAGAAGTCTAATCAGCAAGGGTGGTATCAAAATCTCTTCAGCACCAACATCCCAATCATATCCCAAACGAATTAATTAACCACAAAATAATTTTAACCTTTGTTAGTTCAGATGAGCATCTCCCTACGAGCATGTTATTCCAATTTATCATTACCCTCTATGTTAAGTTACCATCATCATTATACAATCAATCATATTTTCCATAATCGAGTTTTAACTACCTATGGGAAAATCATTATACACCATCCCTTAATGATTATAACTGCCTTTAGGAAAATCATTGTGTTCTCACCAAATTTACTTTTTTTTTCCAAAAAAGGGCATGTTATTATCTTGTTTGTCTGTCCTAACTGGGGCAACTCCATATTCTCAATGATTATAACCACATTTAGGTAAATCATTGTGTTATCATACCACATTGCCATTATCAGGGTATAATGCTTATAACCACCTTTTGGAAAACCATTGTACAACATCCCACTTGCATTTTCAATGTTTTTTACTACTTTTTAAAACTCATTGTGTTTTCACCCCATCATCTTCCTTTCTTTGGTTCCTTCATTTTGATTCTTTCTTTTCAAGGGACCATTTTATGACCTTCTTGGGCCAACCATTCCCTTGCAGGGGTATCCCACAGTTCATCAATTGTCATTAAAGTTATAAGAATAAAGGACATTTTCATTCTTTGAGAATAAATTACTATGCTTATAGCTTACAATGCCTTCCCAAATAGGAAAAAACTATAGACACCTAAAACTAGCCATTGATAACCTCTAACTAGGCTTTTGACCAATTTCTACCAAAGTGCACAATTTGGCCTAAAACACTACAACATATTAAATCAGTTGAAATTGATATATTCAAGTGTTGATTTTAGCTAGGGTATCATTAAATGGGGTAATATAATTTATGAGATATCTAACTTTGATGAAATCATTTCGAGTTAAAATGGCATTTTCGTACCTAGGTGCTATGGATTATTCTTTTCTACCAAATTTCTTACACAAAACATGTGCCTTTGTTATTTTGTGTTGGAAACATCCTAAATGATATAACAAATCCAATGCATCTGACATTATATCTTAATTCCAATCTAGTCAAATTTTGAGCCAATAATAAGATATTTTGACCAATTTGATTAACTTGTGCACCAAAGGGCCAAAATTTGCACCAAAGTGACTAATCATGATTAAAGATAATTAATTAAATAATGAGCCTAATTAATAATTCCATGGAGATTTTTGAATATTTATTTTTATAAATGAATATTGAATATCTGAATCATCAAATGACATAATTTATTTGGAAGACATCTCTAGGCTATAAATGCATAAAATATCTCATCAAGCCACCCATGCCTCATTAAGACCCTCCATGCCTATTTATTTCATCTCTATATTTATGAAGGCATTTATTGATTTTTTCCTAAAAAATTAAATGAATTCTTAGCCACACATCTTCATCTTGAGATGGATGGTTCAGGTTCATTTTGAGCATTTTGCAAAATTTATAAATAGGAGGTCTTGCCTATTGAATTTTAAGATTGGATAGTAAAAAGTTATAATTTTTAAATCATTGAATTTTAGTGTTATAATTCAAAATCATTGAGTCAATCCAATCCAAATCCAAAGGTTGCAAGAGGAGATGAAGGTAGCCACACTCCATTGAAGAAGATCTCTTAAAGCACAAGCTTAGCAAGCTAAAGAAGGAGCCTTTTGGAACAATCAAGGATTTGGTAAGAAATTTGTGTTTTGTGTTCATATTTCTCATTTCTCTCCATTTTTAGTTGTGTTATCAAATGGTTTTTCCTCAATAATCTCTCCTTAGTGACTAGGCCTAGAGATGTTATGCTAGTTAGTGTGTTTATTTCATTTTGATTTCATTTTGGAACTAACACGATACTAACCATCCTCTATTGAGTCAAATTTATCATCTACAGCATGATATTTCTAACTAAGTTGGTCTCTAATTTTCATGACTTAGGACTCCTGTCTAAGAGCTACAACAAGATGAGATGAAGATGTGTTGCACAATTTTGTTCAGTCTCTTTGTCACTTATTTTCATGGCTTAGTTTTTTCCATAAAGACTTATGATGAATCGACATGGAGACCATTGGCATAATCTCATGGATTAGGCTAGATATAATTATCCATAACTTGATATGTTAAATAATCATTGGTAATCTATGAGACATTAATGAGAAAGTGACACATGTCAATTCATAGTTGAGTTGCAAAGTAATAATTAACTATAAAGTAGATCTAATAACCTTAGACAATAAAGTTGATTATCCTAACTAGTTAAATAAATTTCAAAAATTTAAATTGACCATACAATAATTATTACCTTGATTTTAAACCAAAATTCATGAAATAAAAGAACAAATAATAAAACTTAAGCTTTGGTATGTTTCAGTTTCTAGGGTCAATTTATGTCTTGATGGAGATCAAACATAGGAATTTAAATGATAAAGGTTCACTATTTGTATTTCTAAAAATGGGGTGTTTTGGTCATAACAAATGGTGACTCAATGAGGAAATAATCTTAAGTAGTTAAGAACCCAAAATTTTTGGTTTAACTATCATAGCCAAAAATTTGAACTTTATAAGAAAGAAATAAAAAATTAGAGAATTAATAGAGACTTCATCACAATCATGTAACATAATAACCCTTCTCATTTTTTATATCATGTGTGATTATTTTAAGGTTCTTTCCCCATTTTTATGAGATTTTTAACAAAGATTAGAAAAAATTAAGGTCTCCTTGATCCTATTTTCTTAGGATGTTTTATATTTTGAGTATGAATATATGGGAAGTTGGACATTAATCTATTGCTATCTAGGTGTCCATAGCCCAAATATACACATATTATTCCACTCTAATAATTTATTTACTTCCATCCAGGTGTTCATAGCCTCAATAGAGATTACTTGAGTCAACCCTCTTCCATGATTTTTTTTCTCTTGGAATAAGAGTTGGAACAACCATTATCTAGGTGTATGGGAGTGGATATTATTAGATATTTCACTCATATATTATATTTATCTATGTTTATTATCTCTCAAATAGGTTTTAAGCATGTAAATATGTAATTTACCTTTTAAAATTGGAATTCTTTCTAAAAGTTGCATGAAAATCTCAAAGTAACTTCCAAGAGTCCAATAAAGATATTTGACTCAAATAAAATTTTCCATTTAATCATGATATGTACCTTAATTCTAAGACTTAAGTACATCATGATTAAATCCATCAATATCCTTAAGTGTGATTAAATTCCCTTTGCTAGAACATTTAGGCAAACTATCTACAATTGGTCATAATGACCTTCTTTGAAAAAAATAATTGACTAAAGGAAAATATAATCTATGAAAGTAGGAAAATAAAATCTATGAAAGTAAGAAAATTTAATCAATGAAATAAATAAATCTAATCTATGAAAGTATTAAAATATATACTATCCCTACTAATAAATGAAAACTCATAGTGTTTATTTCATTTTGATTTCATTTTGGAACTAACACGATACTAACCATCCTCTATTGAGTCAAATTCATAGTCTATAGCATGATATTTCTCACTAAGTTGGTCTCTAATTTTCATGACTTAGGACTCCTGTCTAAGAGCTACAACAAGATGAGATGAAGATGTGTTGCACAATTTTGTTCAGTCTCTTTGTCACTTATTTTCATGGCTTAGTTTTTTCCATAAAGACTTATGATGAATCGACATGGAGACCATTGGCATAATCTCATGGATTAGGCTAGATATGATTATCCATAACTTGATATGTTAGATAATCATTGGTAATCTATGAGACATTCATGAGAAAGTGACACATGTCAATTCATAGTTGAGTTGTAAAGTAATAATTAACTATAAAGTAGATCTAATAACCTTAGACAATAAAGTTGATTATCCTAATCAGTTAAATAAATTTCAAAAATAAAATTTGACCATACAATAATTATTACCTTGATTTTAAACCAAAATTCATGAAATAAAAGAACAAATAATAAAACTTAAGCTTTGGTATGTTTCAGTTTCTAGGGTCAATTTATGTCTTGATGGAGATCAAACATAGGAATTTAAATGATAAAGGTTCACTATTTGGATTTCTAAAAATGGGGTGTTTTGGTCATAACAAATGGTGACTCAATGAGGAAATAATCTTGAGTAGTTAAGAACCCAAAATTTTTGGTTTAACTATCATAGCCAAAAATTTAAACTTTATAAGAAAGAAATAAAAAATTAGAGAATTAATAGAGACTTCATCACAATCATGTAACATAATAACCCTTCTCATTTTTTATATCATGTGTGATTATTTTAAGGTTCTTTACCCATTTTTATGAGATTTTTAACAAAAATTAGAAAAAATTAAGGTCTCCTTGATCCTATTTTCTTAGGATGTTTTATATTTTGAGTATGAATATATGGGAAGTTGGACATTACTCTATTGCTATCTAGGTGTCCATAGCCCCAATATACACATATTATTCCACTCTAATAATTTATTTACTTCCATCCAGGTGTTCATAGCCTCAATAGAGATTACTTGAATCAACCCTCTTCCATGATTTTTTTTCTCTTGGAATAAGAGTTGGAACAACCATTATCTAGGTGTATGGGAGTGGATATTATTAGATATTTCACTCATATATTATATTTATCTATGTTTATTATCTCTCAAATAGGTTTTAAGCATGTAAATATGTAATTTACCTTTTAAAATTGGAATTCTTTCGAAAAGTTGCATGAAAATCTCAAAGTAACTTCCAAGAGTCCAATAAAGATATTTGACTCAAATAAAATTTTCCATTTAATCATGATATGTACCTTAATTCTAAGACTTAAGTACATCATGATTAAATCCATCAATATCCTTAAGTGTGATTAAATTCCCTTTGCTAGAACATTTAGGCAAAATATCTACAATTGGTCATAATGACCTTCTTTGAAAAAAATAATTGACTAAAGGAAAATATAATCTATGAAAGCAGGAAAATAAAATCTATGAAAGTAAGAAAATTTAATCAATGAAAGAAATAAATCTAATCTATGAAAGTATTAAAATATATACTATCCCTACTAATAAATGAAAACTCATAGTGTTTATTTCATTTTGATTTCATTTTGGAACTAACACGATACTAACCATCCTCTATTGAGTCAAATTCATAGTCTACAGCATGATATTTCTCACTAAGTTGGTCTCTAATTTTCATGACTTAGGACTCCTGTCTAAGAGCTACA
Organism: Torreya grandis; assembly: GCA_037957365.1. Lineage (NCBI taxonomy): Eukaryota > Viridiplantae > Streptophyta > Pinopsida > Cupressales > Taxaceae > Torreya > Torreya grandis. Next base: position 934,351 of record JARHVA010000500.1, read on the forward strand.
ACAAGATGAGATGAATATGTGTTGCACAATTTTGTTCAGTCTCTTTGTCACTTATTTTCATGGCTTAGTTTTTTCCATAAAGACTTATGATGAATCGACATGGAGACCATTGGCATAATCTCATGGATTAGGCTAGATATAATTATCAATAACTTGATATGTTAAATAATCATTGGTAATCTATGAGACATTAATGAGAAAGTGACACATGTCAATTCATAGTTGAGTTGTAAAGTAATAATTAACTATAAAGTAGATCTAATAACCTTAGACAATAAAGTTGATTATCCTAATTACTTAAATAAATTTCAAAAATAAAATTTGACCATACAATAATTATTACCTTGATTTTAAACCAAAATTCATGAAATAAAAGAACAAATAATAAAACTTAAGCTTTGGTATGTTTCAGTTTCTAGGGTCAATTTATGTCTTGATGGAGATCAAACATAGGAATTTAAATGATAAAGGTTCACTATTTGGATTTCTAAAAATGGGGTGTTTTGGTCATAACAAATGGTGACTCAATGAGGAAATAATATTGAGTAGTTAAGAACCCAAAATTTTTGGTTTAACTATCATAGCCAAAAATTTGAACTTTATAAGAAAGAAATAAAAAATTAGAAAATTAATAGAGAATTCATCACAATCATGTAACATAATAACCCTTCTCATTTTTTATATCATGTGTGATTATTTTAAGGTTCTTTCCCCATTTTTATGAGATTTTTAACAAAGATTAGAAAAAATTAAGGTCTCCTTGATCCTATTTTCTTAGGATGTTTTATATTTTGAGTATGAATATATGGGAAGTTGGACATTTCTCTATTGCTATCTAGGTGTCCATAGCCCCAATATACACATATTATTCCACTCTAATAATTTATTTACTTCCATCCAGGTGTTCATAGCCTCAATAGAGATTACTTGAATCAACCCTCTTCCATGATTTTTTTTTCTCTTGGAATAAGAGTTGGAACAACCATTATCTAGGTGTATGGGAGTGGATATTATTAGATATTTCACTCATATATTATATTTATCTATGTTTCTTATCTCTCAAATAGGTTTTAAGCATGTAAATATGTAATTTACCTTTTAAAATTGGAATTCTTTCTAAAAGTTGCATGAAAATCTCAAAGTAACTTCCAAGAGTCCAATAAAGATATTTGACTCAAATAAAATTTTCCATTTAATCATGATATGTACCTTAATTCTAAGACTTAAGTACATCATGATTAAATCCATCAATATCCTTAAGTGTGATTAAATTCCCTTTGCTAGAACATTTAGGCAAACTATCTACAATTGGTCATAATGACCTTCTTTGAAAAAAATAATTGACTAAAGGAAAATATAATCTATGAAAGCAGGAAAATAAAATCTATGAAAGTAAGAAAATTTAATCAATGAAAGAAATAAATCTAATCTATGAAAGTATTAAAATATATACTATCCCTACTAATAAATGAAAACTCATAGTGTTTATTTCATTTTGATTTCATTTTGGAACTAACACGATACTAACCATCCTCTATTGAGTCAAATTCATAGTCTATAGCATGATATTTCTCACTAAGTTGGTCTCTAATTTTCATGACTTAGGACTCCTGTCTAAGAGCTACAACAAGATGAGATGAAGATGTGTTGCACAATTTTGTTCAGTCTCTTTGTCACTTATTTTCATGGCTTAGTTTTTTCCATAAAGACTTATGATGAATCGACATGGAGACCATTGGCATAATCTCATGGATTAGGCTAGATATAATTATCCATAACTTGATATGTTAAATAATCATTGGTAATCTATGAGACATTAATGGGAAAGTGACACATGTCAATTCATAGTTGAGTTGTAAAGTAATAATTAACTATAAAGTAGATCTAATAACCTTAGACAATAAAGTTTATTATCCTAATCAGTTAAATAAATTTCAAAAATAAAATTTGACCATACAATAATTATTACCTTGATTTTACACCAAAATTCATGAAATAAAAGAACAAATAATAAAACTTAAGCTTTGGTATGTTTCAGTTTCTAGGGTCAATTTATGTCTTGATGGAGATCAAACATAGGAATTTAAATGATAAAGGTTCACTATTTGGATTTCTAAAAATGGGGTGTTTTGGTCATAACAAATGGTGACTCAATGAGGAAATAATCTTGAGTAGTTAAGAACCCAAAATTTTTGGTTTAACTATCATAGCCAAAAATTTGAACTTTATAAGAAAGAAATAAAAAATTAGAGAATTAATAGAGACTTCATCACAATCATGTAACATAATAACCCTTCTCATTTTTTATATCATGTGTGATTATTTTAAGGTTCTTTCCCCATTTTTATGAGATTTTTAACAAAGATTAGAAAAAATTAAGGTCTCCTTGATCCTATTTTCTTAGGATGTTTTATATTTTGAGTATGAATATATGGGAAGTTGGACATTTCTCTATTGCTATCTAGGTGTCCATAGCCCCAATATACACATATTATTCCACTCTAATAATTTATTTACTTCCATCCAGGTGTTCATAGCCTCAATAGAGATTACTTGAATCAACCCTCTTCCATGATTTTTTTTTCTCTTGGAATAAGAGTTGGATCAACCATTATCTAGGTGTATGGGAGTGGATATTATTAGATATTTCACTCATATATTATATTTATCTATGTTTATTATCTCTCAAATAGGTTTTAAGCATGTAAATATGTAATTTACCTTTTAAAATTGGAATTCTTTCTAAAAGTTGCATGAAAATCTCAAAGTAACTTCCAAGAGTCCAATAAAGATATTTGACTCAAATAAAATTTTCCATTTAATCATGATATGTACCTTAATTCTAAGACTTAAGTACATCATGATTAAATCCATAAATATCCTTAAGTGTGATTAAATTCCCTTTGCTAGAACATTTAGGCAAAATATCTACAATTGGTCATAATGACCTTCTTTGAAAAAAATAATTGACTAAAGGAAAATATAATCTATGAAAGCAGGAAAATAAAATCTATGAAAGTAAGAAAATTTAATCAATGAAAGAAATAAATCTAATCTATGAAAGTATTAAAATATATACTATCCCTACTAATAAATGAAAACTCATAGTGTTTATTTCATTTTGATTTCATTTTGGAACTAACACGATACTAACCATCCTCTATTGAGTCAAATTCATAGTCTACAGCATGATATTTCTCACTAAGTTGGTCTCTAATTTTCATGACTTAGGACTCCTGTCTAAGAGCTACAACAAGATGAGATGAAGATGTGTTGCACAATTTTGTTCAGTCTCTTTGTCACTTATTTTCATGGCTTAGTTTTTTCCATAAAGACTTATGATGAATCGACATGGAGACCATTGGCATAATCTCATGGATTAGGCTAGATATAATTATCCATAACTTGATATGTTAAATAATCATTGGTAATCTATGAGACATTAATGAGAAAGTGACACATGTCAATTCATAGTTGAGTTGTAAAGTAATAATTAACTATAAAGTAGATCTAATAACCTTAGACAATAAAGTTGATTATCCTAATCAGTTAAATAAATTTCAAAAATAAAATTTGACCATACAATAATTATTACCTTGATTTTAAACCAAAATTCATGAAATAAAAGAACAAATAATAAAACTTAAGCTTTGGTATGTTTCAGTTTCTAGGGTCAATTTATGTCTTGATGGAGATCAAACATAGGAATTTAAATGATAAAGGTTCACTATTTGGATTTCTAAAAATGGGGTGTTTTGGTCATAACAAATGGTGACTCAATGAGGAAATAATCTTGAGTAGTTAAGAACCCAAAATTTTTGGTTTAACTATCATAGCCAAAAATTTGAACTTTATAAGAAAGAAATAAAAAATTAGAGAATTAATAGAGACTTCATCACAATAATGTAACATAATAACCCTTCTCATTTTTTATATCATGTGTGATTATTTTAAGGTTCTTTCCCCATTTTTATGAGATTTTTAACAAAGATTAGAAAAAATTAAGGTCTCCTTGATCCTATTTTCTTAGGATGTTTTATATTTTGAGTATGAATATATGGGAAGTTGGACATTTCTCTATTGCTATCTAGGTGTCCATAGCCCCAATATACACATATTATTCCACTCTAATAATTTATTTACTTCCATCCAGGTGTTCATAGCCTCAATAGAGATTACTTGAATCAACCCTCTTCCATGATTTTTTTTTCTCTTGGAATAAGAGTTGGAACAACCATTATCTAGGTGTATGGGAGTGGATATTATTAGATATTTCACTCATATATTATATTTATCTATGTTTATTATCTCTCAAATAGGTTTTAAGCATGTAAATATGTAATTTACCTTTTAAAATTGGAATTCTTTCTAAAAGTTGCATGAAAATCTCAAAGTAACTTCCAAGAGTCCAATAAAGATATTTGACTCAAATAAAATTTTCCATTTAATCATGATATGTACCTTAATTCTAAGACTTAAGTACATCATGATTAAATCCATCAATATCCTTAAGTGTGATTAAATTCCCTTTGCTAGAACATTTAGGCAAACTATCTACAATTGGTCATAATGACCTTCTTTGAAAAAAATAATTGACTAAAGGAAAATATAATCTATGAAAGCAGGAAAATAAAATCTATGAAAGTAAGAAAATTTAATCAATGAAAGAAATAAATCTAATCTATGAAAGTATTAAAATATATACTATCCCTACTAATAAATGAAAACTCATAGTGTTTATTTCATTTTGATTTCATTTTGGAACTAACACGATACTAACCATCCTCTATTGAGTCAAATTCATAGTCTACAGCATGATATTTCTCACTAAGTTGGTCTCTAATTTTAATGACTTAGGACTCCTGTCTAAGAGCTACAACAAGATGAGATGAAGATGTGTTGCACAGTTTTGTTCAGTCTCTTTGTCACTTATTTTCATGGCTTAGTTTTTTCCATAAAGACTTATGATGAATCGACATGGAGACCATTGGAATAATCTCATGGATTAGGCTAGATATAATTATCCATAACTTGATATGTTAAATAATCATTGGTAATCTATGAGACATTAATGAGAAAGTGACACATGTCAATTCATAGTTGAGTTGTAAAGTAATAATTAACTATAAAGTAGATCTAATAACCTTAGACAATAAAGTTGATTATCCTAATCAGTTAAATAAATTTCAAAAATAAAATTTGACCATACAATAATTATTACCTTGATTTTAAACCAAAATTCATGAAATAAAAGAACAAATAATAAAACTTAAGCTTTGGTATGTTTCAGTTTCTAGGGTCAATTTATGTCTTGATGGAGATCAAACATAGGAATTTAAATGATAAAGGTTCACTATTTGGATTTCTAAAAATGGGGTGTTTTGGTCATAACAAATGGTGACTCAATGAGGAAATAATATTGAGTAGTTAAGAACCCAAAATTTTTGGTTTAACTATCATAGCCAAAAATTTGAACTTTATAAGAAAGAAATAAAAAATTAGAGAATTAATAGAGACTTCATCACAATCATGTAACATAATAACCCTTCTCATTTTTTATATCATGTGTGATTATTTTAAGGTTCTTTCCCCATTTTTATGAGATTTTTAACAAAGATTAGAAAAAATTAAGGTCTCCTTGATCCTATTTTCTTAGGATGTTTTATATTTTGAGTATGAATATATGGGAAGTTGGACATTTCTCTATTGCTATCTAGGTGTCCATAGCCCCAATATACACATATTATTCCACTCTAATAATTTATTTACTTCCATCCAGGTGTTCATAGCCTCAATAGAGATTACTTGAATCAACCCTCTTCCATGATTTTTTTTTCTCTTGGAATAAGAGTTGGAACAACCATTATCTAGGTGTATGGGAGTGGATATTATTAGATATTTCACTCATATATTATATTTATCTATGTTTATTATCTCTCAAATAGGTTTTAAGCATGTAAATATGTAATTTACCTTTTAAAATTGGAATTCTTTCTAAAAGTTGCATGAAAATCTCAAAGTAACTTCCAAGAGTCCAATAAAGATATTTGACTCAAATAAAATTTTCCATTTAATCATGATATGTACCTTAATTCTAAGACTTAAGTACATCATGATTAAATCCATCAATATCCTTAAGTGTGATTAAATTCCCTTTGCTAGAACATTTAGGCAAACTATCTACAATTGGTCATAATGACCTTCTTTGAAAAAAATAATTGACTAAAGGAAAATATAATCTATGAAAGCAGGAAAATAAAATCTATGAAAGTAAGAAAATTTAATCAATGAAAGAAATAAATCTAATCTATGAAAGTATTAAAATATATACTATCCCTACTAATAAATGAAAACTCATAGTCATTTTGAGATGATCTTAGTTGGATCAGCCATAAAATAGTGCTTTAAAAACTTCCCATTAACTAAAAAATTCAAATCATTACCTTGGAGGTCTTTCAATCAAAAAGAATTATTACACAAAATTTCAAAAATATGATATGGTGAAATTCACATTGGAGTCAACTTGTCATTTTGTCCTTTCTTATCATGTGTTTTGACCTAGAGGAGGACTAAATTTGAAATTCTAAAAACAATTATTTTTGATCTATTTTCAAACCATCTCTTGATAATGTCCTGATGTTTATTAAAATTATGCAATGCTTATTTTCATACATATTACATTTAAACAATGTCTAATAACCTATTCTTAAATCTATCATAATCTTCCATGTATTCTTGCATAAATTGATATGTTGTAAATTTGAGAGTAATGGAGGAAATAGGTTGTTATCCATATAATAATAAGAAAGGTGAAGTTTTTAGAGCTTGATTATTCCTGATCTTGTCTGACCATATTGTATATTTCATTAAAAAGTGTCACTATCTTGGTTTACTCTATGCATATTTCTTTATAGCATCATCAAATTCTTGTTGGTAGATTCAATAACTCCATTCTCTTGTGGATAGTAATTTTATGATAACTTGATAGTAATATGGTATTTGTACCATTAAATGATTTTTTGTAGATTTAAAAGCTAGACTCTTATCACACACTAATGAAATTGGTGTTCCCAACTTGGTCAGAATATATTCCTCAAGGAATTATTTTACATATTGTGCTTTAGAGTTGTTTCTAACAATGAATTAGGTCAATCACGTGCAATAATATGTTATTATCAATATAAAATTATGAAAAAATAATGACTTAGGATTTATTACCCCTAAAAAACCCAAACCCTATTGTGTAAAAGGGCATACTTCAATCATGGGTTATAGAGGCATGGTTACATGTATTTCCATTTTCCTAAATAGTTGACATTGATGACAAGTTTTGAGATGATTTTGTGCATCCTTAAAAATAGTAGGATAGTAGTAACCCATTATTATAATTTTATGGGCCATGAAATTTCTTGAAGGATGATCACTACATATATTATTATGAAAATTATTAAGGACTTTTGTAGCTTATTATTTAAAAACTCACCTCAAATAGATGCCTTCATAATTTTATCAATATAACACTCTTTTTTATCATGTAATATGTGTATTTAAGCCTAAGTACTCTTATTTTGTATCATTCAATTCAAGAGGATATGTGCTTGTGAATAGATGGTGAATAATTTGGGCATAGCAATCACCACCAATTATTTGAAATTGGTTGAATTACTCAATGGAGATGCATAGATCAATATCTATAATCAACTAAATGATGCCTTATACTCTACCATTTTATCCATCATAATTTCTAAGTAAAAATCTTATATCTTAACCATACATTTTCTTCTTCATTCACCTATCTCATTCTTCCCAAGTGTGAACTTGACAACTAGGTTTGGCATAGTGGCATGTCTTGTTACGTAGGATTAGTGACTTAGTTTATTCACTACTTTGATAAAAAAAAATGCTTATCAATCATAGAATATATCAATTTTGAATCCTTTAGATTATTTCTCATGAAGGAAATGGGATGTTAATTTTATTTAACCTTTTGAATGACTATCATTGCTATAGTATGTTCAAATGTAAACAAATACAAGAATGAGTACTTGGTAAAGTCTAGGCTAATTAGAACTCAAACTTGGGTGATGGTAATTTTAACATCATGAAATGATTTACTCACTAAAATTTTATAATCCACCTTTGAATCCTTTTTCAACATAACATTAAATGGATTTACAATTTCTACGAACCTGTTACTGAATTTTCCAAAAAAAATTATCTTACCAAAAAAAGATTTGAGTTCATTTTTTACCATTAGGATATGAATTTTTTGAAATATTTGAACTCTTTGAGGGTAAATATAAATATATTATTTGGTGATAACATGGCCTATTAACTTAATTTCATTGACTTTGAAAAATGCACTTTTTAGATTCAATGAGATTTCATACCTTCTACACCTGTTAAACACTCTCTACAAGTGGGCAACATGATTTGTCCTATCCTTGGAAAATATGATTGGGCCATCCATGTAAATATGGATGAATTTACCAATGATCCCTTGAAATGTGAAATCCATATCACACTAAAATATATCACCTGCATTTTTTTAGTCCAAAAGTCATTATTTTGTATGCAAAAGTTCCCCATTTAGTAGTGAAAGTAGTTTCTATTCGATCATCATTTTTTGAACAATATATGGCTGTACCTTGAAAATCCATCCAAAAAGGAAATATTTTTAGATCCACTCACCATCTCAATCACTTCATCTAGGGAATGAAATGGATAATTAGCCTTTTTTGAATATTTATTAATATTTATATATACATATAATCTAATATCACCATTTTTATTTTTCACCAATATTAGATTCTCTACCTAGGTAGAATGTCTGATTAGAAATATTATTTTAACATCTAATAGTTTTTTTTACTTCTTTCTAAAAAAGAGGATCCATTATGGGATTAACTAGATTTTATTTATCTAAAAGGTTTATGTCCCTCTCTAAAATGTATAATGTGCATTATAAGTCTAAGATCAAAATTATTCAAATCCTCATAAGTTCAAGAAATCACATATTTATAATATGTTAGAAATTATTTTAGTTTAAATTTTTATTTCTCAAAACAACACAATTCAATATTGACATGTTTGGTAAGTTAATTTATTCCTAAATTCACTATGGCAAAATCACATTTGTTTGTTTTAGACTATTTTTGTTTTTTAGATTGGAGATCCATGTCAAATAATCATTCTAATGATACCATTACCTTAAGTATTTAATTTAATTTGAATGATATATTCATCTTTAGTGTCTTATTTATTCATTGGATAAAAAATCACTTTCATCAATGATTTGGGATTTAAAAGAACCATAATTATTCATAAACTATATGAGTTTTTAATCATCATATAATACCTAGAAATTGTCAACATTGTCAAGGATTGAAGGATAAGGAACCAATTCTAAAAAAAATATTTGTAATTTTAACTCCTAAAGTGGGGCCAATTTTTTTCAAAAGTGGCCATAGGATATATTGTCTAGTTATGTTCTCTTATATTTGATTTTATGTTGAAAAAACAAATGATTCAATCAAATCCCAAGATCTATAATTATATTTTTTTAGATATTATAAATTACAATAATATTGACTCCTAACTTCATTTTCAACTATTTTTAAGACTCCAAACATCAACAATTATTTGACATTTTGTTTTGGTGTGAATTGTAACCCTAGGATCAATGCCTCATATTTTTCATGGCATGGAAACTATAATCTAAAGTTCATAAGGTATTTAATCTTGTCAAATTAAATAAAAAGCTATGCCTACACTAGAACCTTGTTTGGAATGAGAAACCTTTAAATATAAGGTCCACAATTATGAAGGACATTGAAATTCTTGTTCATGGTTCTTAGGCTTAGTTATGAAAGTGTAAACTCCTACGTATGATTGCATATTTCATCTTTGGTTCCCTATAAACTCTAATATGATTTGCTACTCCTTTCCAAGAAAACCTCATGGATGTGAGAATTTTATTTTCATATATCCATTCAATGTATTTAACCAATCATGATTCAGGATCAGTCTATAAGCCTCAAGAATTTCAACTATTAGAATGTTGATGTATTAATGGACACATGGTTCTTAAGAAATATACATGTGTACATTTAACAAATCTCCTATTAAAAGGACAACTAATTTGTCTAATTATAGGACTACACTTTTAGACTTATTTGGAGTCAAACCTAAATTTTTATAAATACTTAAGGACATCAAATTGGATAAATCTCTTTATTACACTAAACAATTTTGCATGTTTTTCCTAAAGAATCTAATAGTTGGAAAGAAAGGTGAGACCTCAAGTTTATCTTTATGAATGACCATATTGGTGTGTGTAGCCTTAGAATTTTCCAAAAATTGTTTGACAGTCATGGATTTTAATAATAATTATATGTGTTCTATAATCTGAGTCAATCCATGGAGGGTGATGTTTTCTTTGATCTTATTTATATCCTCAACTATGTTATATCTTCCTTTGTTGGATGGATCAGTAAGTTGATACCAATCATTTCCTTTGGGGGAGGTAGATTTTTATTGGATTTTATATCAAGAGGAATGGTTGTATTATTATTTTTAGGTGTATATTTAGTGACAAGTTATTATTTCTTATCTCTCAAATTGTAATTATTCCTTTGAAATTTATGAAAAACATGAATCACATTTTTTCTATCCTCTAGTTCATTCTCATCCTTAATTAGGAATGAGAAATCATATGTTTTAAATACCATTGAATTAATAGAATACCTAGGTATATCATATGTGGATATTGTTAGGTTGTGGAGCTAAAAGTTTCATGGGTATGCAAATGGAGGAGGTTGTTGAGTGTCACACTAACTGACATTGGTTAGACCAACTGACATCGGTCATATTTAGTGTACAGAGCAATTGGCATTAGTTAGGGGTCGGCTTGCATCAGTTAGATAGGAACCGACGTCAGTCATCTCCAGACAGACAGTGACCGACGTCAGTCGTCTATGCATTCTAGAACTAGTCTAATTTTAGATGGACAGTTAGTTTGCATGTAAAGACTAATTTTAGTCTTGAGTCTGCATTTCTAATTATTGTAATTGGGAAGTCTAATTATTGTTTGGTTTGGGATCTATTTAAGAGACCCATGGGGTTGTATTGTAATTAAGGACAAAGAAGAGATCCTTTTGAGTGTAAGATCAATTGATCTGTAGGTAGCAAGATCAGGGAGATCTACATGTTAAATAAGATCAATTAGATTTGTAGGTGTGCAAGATCAAGGGGATCTACTTGGAGTACTCGATGGTACTTGGTGGACTGGAAGTAGGCAACAACAACCATTGGGTTGATTGGCACTGACTGGTGGAGGGAACAACTTTGTGTTTGAGTTGGTTGTAATTGATTGAGAGAGATAACTCTTGAGGGAGAATTACTATATGCCCAAGAGGTGTGGGAAGAGTGAGATTTCTTCATTGTATTTCCTTCTGGAAGAGTGTTAATATAGATTGTATTGTTTCTCGTATCTCATATTCTGTGTTATTTCTAAATTCTAGTTACATGTTACTTCTAGTTTAATTATGTGTTTAGTTGCTTATATAAAAGTAATCAATTGTACTCTAAGGAGGATCCTGACAGCTGGTATCAGAGCTGTGTGTTCTAGATCCTGACAGATATTTATAATAATTAGGTAAAATCTCATACCCCCTCTATATCCTTTTGGAAGATGTCATAGGTAGTACATAACTTTATACAATATCATTTTCCATATTATGTAGTGTTGTGGAATCTACACCAATTGGGAAATTCTACATCATATATGTTTATCTCAAGGAGATTATTGGGTGATGCTTATGTATTATTTTTTTATCTTATTAAATTCCCTTATATACCTATAGATTATAAAATTCATATTGGTTGTTTCCCCTATGATATTCCCTAGTCATTTATACATACCAAGAAACTCATTAGCAAGTTTCTACACCATATGTTGAATAATATCCAACTTCGACTTCATACAATGATAAGATGTACCCTATGTGGTAGAAGTGTTAACTATAACTAGGGCTTAGATCTGATTCTTTTTATTAGTCATAGATACATGATTGTTTTAAAGTTTAAATTTTAATTTGTTATAGCATGAGCTAAAGGTAGTTGAGTAAAGACTTAATTTTTTATTGGCCATGACATTTTGATTGGCATTTAGAATAGGATTCAAGACTAGAAAATTTTGGTTAACATTGGGTATGGCCAAATTTTAAAACTAGAGTTTTAGTTTCTAATCAATATTTATGGCCTCAACATAGGCCTCTGATAGGTTAATAATGTTCTAATCTCTATATAAGAACACATAGTGATTTAATCTAGGGAATTTTTGTACATTTTGAGGGCCAATGTAGTAACTAACCTATATGAAACATCTAAATGGATATACATCTATAATTTTTCATTAAATACTCTAATTAACTCATTAAGTTCCATTTTCATACTATAAAAATATTGATACAACACACTTAGACTAGTATCTTATCTTAATTATGCAATAAACATGGTGTGACATTGGTTCCATGAGGTAATTGAATTCTATGAAAGGTTGAGGAACCAGTCATATATTGCATCCCATAAGGTGAAAGGAAAAATTATGCATTCAACATCCTCATGAATTACATTCAATAATACAAAATAAATATTAAAGGCTTTGATATGTTCCTCTATGGTTTTTCTTCCAAAATTGGCGAATGAAGGTATGATTCAATTGAGTTAAGTCTCTATTAGGGATAAATATATTTGATTTGGGTGTACATGTAAATGGGATAATAAAAGCATACCATAATTAGAATTATACCTTGTTAACCTTACTAGTAGATCCAATGAAAATCAAGAGAATTATACTAATCAAATGTTGGGGCCCTCCTTCTAGCACCAAATAAAACTTGTTTATGTGGATTTGATACACACCAAATATTCTTATGGGAAATTCCCTCTCATATTAGGATTGATGAGTATTCAATCTAAGGTATGAATTTTGGGTCTTAGTTTTGTAAATAAGTATATGATGGAATAGTGGTGAGCAAAGTGGTTATTTATGTTAGATGGTTTAGATATGATGGGTGTCTAACTCTCAATATAAAATATTAAGAGTTGATCTACAATGGATGGGTAGATATAAACTAAGGTGGGTATGATTAAAAATGACAAAAATAGGGAAAGGCAAAACATAAAATAAGGGGTTCTATGGTCTAATTAAATATAAAACCCTCCCAATCTAAATTTCTATATTAAGTTGAAAATGTGTCATAAACCAATATCTATTGTGGTTTACTCATAAACATAGAAAAAAATCAAACATAGTAAATAGTCTAAGGAAATAATTAAAATATAGACCATTTATTATAATCAAAGACTCTTTTATTACAATATTACTATGCATATCCAATCTCACTAACAAATTATTATCATGATATATAATCAAAGAGTTGACTAAGACTAACATAATGGTAAATGATGAAGTGGCTAAGTAGATAATAAGGTATGTTACTATTGATGGAAGCCTTATGGTTGTTCATTACTACCATTTTCATATTCTAAATTATTTTAGATATAATATCCCTATTAATTTTCCTTTTCTATTCTGAATTCACTAGAAATTTTAGTGATGGATGTGAAGAAGGGAAAAAATAAGTTTTTCTTACATCAGGTGGTTATATTTTTGAATTAAATTTTTTTAGATTCTATTAATGTTGGCCATGTTATTCAATTTTAGTAAGGAAATCTCATAAGACTATGGGGGGTTTGAAGAGGAATTTGTGTATTAATTCTAAGGTTAAACAAAGGATAGGTAATATTATGAAGCATGTTAGGATTTATGTTGATCATGAGTCTGACATTGAAGTAATTGAGGTTATGGGAGGTCATGAGGATGATATTAGGGATTATGATATGAATGGTCAAGCTAACTAGAATAAATGTATATGTTCTAAGGAGGATACAGAGGTTTTTATGAGGGGGAATGAGGATAAAATCAAGGATATGGTTGAAGGTCTAAAAAGTTTTAGATAAAGAGGCATAAAGGATAAGATGAATGCTAATGATGAGGTTAACATAGGTAAATATAAATTTAAAATGAATTTGAATATTTTATAGCTAACCTTAAGGAGTAGGCTAGGTTGGATCAAGTTGGATATAAAGTTGAGATACACAAGGCATTTCTTTTTTGGTTCATGAAATATCACATGAGGCTCAAGGAGTTGGTTAATAATATCAATCAATATGGGTGGATTTTATATTTCAAGGATGATGTGTAGGAATTTAATAGGTAGATTAACAATATTAATGCTAAATTTGAGAGCAATGAAAGACAAAACAACAAGCTTAGGGAAAATCTCAGTAATCTTATAGACTTCAATTGTGTGGCTATGTAGAATTGCATGAAAAGTTTTGAGGTCCTAAAATATATTAGAAAGAGGAAAAATGATAAAAAGTACAAGATTAGGTCAGATAAGAAGAGGAAGAGTCTAATGATAAACATACATTTGGATCCTCAAATTCTGCACAACATGGATTTGACTATCCAAATGATAACAGAGAGATAGAATAACATTTTATATAGGTGGAAATATATTAGGTGATAAGGAAATCTTGATTTTTTCATATTTTTTATCTATTTTTGTTTTATTTTTGTATCTTCTATGGTTTTTTGGCTTTATTTTTCAAGTGTAGGGATATATTTGGGTCTTATGACTATGCCTCTATTTTAATTATAAAGGGCATGGTCCCATTTTAAAACCCTTTTTTACCATTAATAAAAAATAGAGTGTTCAATCTAATCACTAAAAATAAATCACATACACAACCTCCCATATATTTTTCAACTTGATGGAAATTCTTCAAAGAAACATAGAGATTTAAAGGAGATAGCACATACACACAAACTTATAGAATAGTTAATAAATTTCTTCACTTGCATGAATTAAAAAAATATCCTCCATTTTAAAAGTAATTAAATTCAAACATATATAGTTTTGTATGGTCACCACCTCATCCTCGAAGCTCATTTCATATTTTAGAAGTCTAAAATAAGAGAATTCCTTAATTTAACATGTATACTTTACATGGATACAATGTTTATAAGTAAATAGGTCTTAATTTAAATTTATAATTTAAATATATAAAAAAATTAATAAAATATAAATAATATTATGCCTAAATTAGATCTCGTAAATAATTTCAAAAAGCCTAAGTGGAATTCCCAGTGATAACTAGACTTGAACTAGATTGAATTCTAACTAAAATAATATGACTGTAAGTGTTAAACATAGGGGATGATAATGTGGCACTAATTGTGGAGGGATTATATATTTTCACATTGACTAAAGATTCAACTATAGTTTTCACTAAAATTGGTCTTACCTGAGCATGCAAAATAGTTTTAGTATAAGTAATTATATAAAAAATGGCTCATGTTGTAGTATAGACTATTGTTTATGTAGGAGAATAAGATGTAATTGTTGATGGTTTATATTTTATATTTAAATTTCCTATTTTGGTAACCAAATAATCTTTTACCTTTTTTTTCTTGTATGTAGTCATGAATGTTGTAAAGTCTAGATCTACTGTGTCAAAACTAATAATTGGAAGCTTGAACAATACTTGTATTTTGTTCATCAATTTATTTTTTAATATCAATAAAGTCTTAAATTATGAATTCAATTCTTTTTAATGTGATATTTTATCTCTAAGAAAGGTGATCAGATGAATAACTCTATCACTACTCCTAAAAATTATATTATCAACCTTTGTTTTGAAACTGTTAGCAATAGTTTGGAGTAGATTGGTAAAAAGTGCCATGGTTGTCACTTTCCCCAATTGTGTATATATGTCATTGATATACATATATATAAGTATTTATGAGTCCTTATTCTTTTGAATAGTTATTTTCCCTACCAATTCTTGTATTTTATTATGCCATACTATGAGGTGAATCATCTTATTATTCATATAGTTATGTGCCACCGTTATGTCTAAAAGTTACAACAAATTAAGATTTGGATATGATTTTTTCCTTACTTCATTTAAAATGAAATGTAACTTGGCATCTAATATTTTCAATGATTCATTAAAATTCACCAAATTTACCCATTATGGTTGTGACTCTTCTCTAGAATGGCATATAGAACCTACAAGATTATAAAGAGTCTTAGTTGAACTTTGTACATTATCCAATATGTTCCTTGGGGATTCTATTTTGACTTGTGCCTCTAATATATATTTTTATATTTTAATCCATGAAACATTTTCTTTAAAACTCCTTCATTGGCATCAAACACAGATATGGGATCTTCCTGTATTTCATAATCTTCTCCAGGCCTAGTTTTCTTCTTTTTAGTTAACAAGAAGAGATCTTATTCTCTTATGAATTAAACCGTATTTCATTAAATGGTCACTATTATTATTCTCACTCTTTTGAATTTATTATAGGATTCATAATATTCTATAGTCAACTTTGTTACTTTAGTGATGACTAGGTATTATCTAGACAACTACTCAACTTGCATCTATTAAATCCACATAATTATCACCATTATGTACTAAGAGGGAATTTGGGTAGGGGATGGGATGGTAGGAGATGAGAGGATTTATTGATATGGCATAATATAATATGGTTCAAGTGTGAAAGATGAACTAGGTAATGTGAAATGTGAATGAAAAGGTGGAATGATCAACTTCTCTTTGGAAATTATGGTTTGCTAAGGATTCTTGATGGCATACTTTGTGATATTTGAAGACTCATAAAATGATTAAAAATTGAGATTATATTTTAATAATTTTGTTATTAAAAAACTTAATTGATTATAAATATGTATCTATAAAGGATGTGTGACAAAAATAGCCTAAGATAATAAATCTTCAAAATGTGGGCTAGGAACTATGGTATCTATGCTAGTTACAAAAATAAGTTGTGTAATGGAAGTTATTAGGACTAGAAGATTAATTCATAATTGATTGGATTAATACTAAAAATTTAATTCTTTTTGTTGGGTGTGGAGCTTGATTTTATTCTAGGATCAGAGGTTAAAATTTTGATATTTTTTTAGTCTAGTTTTAGATCCCATTCTTTGTATCTGTGATGGTGATGGGGGTTGTATTCCCCCCTTGTGAGGTCTAGGGGGCATGTGCCCTAGTGGAGGTTCAAGGGAAATTCCCTTGAAGGGAATTTTTTTATTAAAATTGCCTTGTAAAATTGTAATTTCATTATCAATTTGGGCCATTGATTATAGGTTTCCTGATCTAATGGTAAAGGTTATGTTTAGGTGTTTTTCCACCCTAAAAGTGAACTAAGATATGGATGAGAGTAGAGAGAATATTATTGTACATAGAGAGGAGGAAGAGAAGGTAGAGATGTGTAATAATATTTTTTGTAGGATTTGTTTCTCCCTTGTATTTATGGAAATAATATACTAGACAAGTTTGGTAGATGTAGCCATTTTTTGGTGAACCATGCTAAATCTGGTGTCTCCTATTTTATGCATGTTTATGATTATTTTTTGTATGTTTGATTTATTCATTTCATATTTTCTCTTGAATGTAATTTGGGGATAAATTTATAATTTATTTTATCCTAATAATTGGTATTAGAGCAAAGGTTTTATTTGCATAATTTTAAATCATAAGAAGAAAAGTGTTTGACCTTGAGTGGGAGCTATGGTGGATGAAAATAAATCTAAGGTGGATAAGTTCAATGGATATAACTTTGGATTGTGTAAGATGAATATGGAAGATTACTTTTACCAAAAGGACCTATATTTGCCATAGGGAAGGCAAGCCAAGAAGCCATCAATAATGTTAGATGAAGCTTGGGAACTATTAGATTAGAAAGCCCTTAGAACCATATGATTGTGCCTTGCATCTTCTATAACATTCAACATATCACAAGAAAATACAATAGAAGGATTTATGAGTGCATTAGGCAAGTTATATTAAAAATCTTCTGCCTCAAATAAAATATTTTTGATGAAAAATTATTCAATATGAAAATGTCTAAAAATGGTTCAATGCCAGATCATTTAAATGATTTTAATACAATTAATAGTCAATTACATTCCATAAATATTGACTTTGATGATGAATTTAGGGTTATTTTCATTCTTTTTTCCTTGCCTAAAAGTTGGAATAGCTTGGTCATAACAGTAAGCAACTCTGTGTCTAATAATGATAAACTAAAGTTTGAAGATGTGGTGGGTGTTATCCTAAGTGAGGAAATGTGAAGGAAAAGTATATGTGAAACATCCATGTCTAGAAATGCATTAAAAATGGAGAATAGAGGAAGAGGAAACCATGGAAAATCAAAAGGGGGTGCAAGATCTAAATCAAGAGGCAAGATGAAATGTTGGATCTATGGTAAGCCAGGACACACAAAGAAAGAGTGTTGGTTTTGAAAGGACAAATCAGGTAAGGACCAACATGAAGTTAATAGAGAAGAAAATGTAGTAGGTGATATACTACAAGATGATATTATACTTTCTTTGGATAATATTGTTGAATCTTGGGTTTCAGACTCAGGTGTTTCTCTTCATACTACCCCTCATAGACATTATTTTATAGATTACATTCAAGGTAATAATGGGAATTTTTACCTTGGTGATGATGAACCCTATAATATTGTTGGAAAATGAAATGTTCAAGTTAAATTATAGAATGGAAACACTTGGGTGATGAAGGATGTTAGGCATGTTCCTAGCTTGAGGAGAAATTTGATCTCTATAGGGCAGCTAGGTAGTGAGGGTCGTATGATCACATTTACAGCTAAATCATAGAAGGTTACAAAGGGTTCCGTAGTGGTTAAAAAAGGTAAGAAAGTATGCACTTTATATTTGTCTATATATAATGTTAATTCATCTTATGTTGTAGGTACTACAAGTAAATATGTAGCTTTGTAACATTACAAACTTGGCCACATGAGTGAAAAGGGAATGAAGACCCTACATGCAAAAGATAAACTACCAGGTTAGAAAGAATTAGATCTGGACTTTTGTGAGCACTACGTATATGGGAAACAAAAATGTGTGTGGTTTCTTAGGGTTAGATCAGCCAAAAAGGAGTAAAAATTATAGCTTTTGCATACAGATGTATGGGGGCCATCTTAGGTATCTTTATTTAGTGGTTCAAATTATTATGTTGCCTTTATTGATGATGCAAATAGGAAGGTTTTGGTATACTATAAAAAGGAAGTATGATGTTTTTGATACATTTAAGAAACAAAAATATTTAGTTGAAAATGAAATAGGTTTAAAACTAAAATGTCTTAGATCAGATAATGGAGGTGAGTATTACAATAACACTTTTAACAATTACTATTCTGAAAGTGGAATTCATAGACAACAAATAGTTCCAAGAACACCACAATATAATGGTGTGTCATAAATAATGAATAGGACTATTATGGAACATGCCAGATGCATGAGATTGCATGTAGGTTTGCCTTTATAGTTTTGGGTAGATGTTGTAACTATTGTAGTTTATCTGATAAATAGAGGACCTTCGAGTGCTTTGAATGGTGGAATACTAGAGGAAACATAGACTAGAAAGAAGGTTATTATTCTTTTCTAAGATTTTTTTTGTTGTGAGGCGTTTTATTATATTGAAAAAGATCACAGGAATAAGTTAGAAGCTAAGTCTCAAAAATGCACATTTATTGGTTATGGAACTGATGATTATGGATTTTGGTTGTGAAATTTAGAAGATAAGAAAATAATCAGGAGTAGAGATGTGTTCCATGAAAAAGTCATGTATAGGGACCAGTTGTAGGAAAATAAGAAAGAATAATCTAAAAGAGAACATACAATATTAGAAGACATTACAGAAAAACATGTCCTAGAAGTTTTTGATCAAAATGTACAATAAAAATAGGTACCTCAAACCCTTGTTAGAAGATCTTCAAGAGTAAGTAGACCACCTAATCATTTTTTTCCTTTTTATATTATTTATTACTTACTAATGGTGGTGAGATAGAAAGCTATGAATAAGTAGTGCAGATTGATGCCAAGGATAAGTGGAAGCAATATATGGATGAAGAGTATGATGCTTTAATGGAAAACCAAACATGGGATTTGGTAAGAATAAGTGGGTATACAAGATAAAGGAGGAGAATAAAGGTAAAAATAAATTCAAGGATAGAATGGTGGTTAAAGGTTTTTCACAAAAGAAATATATAGACTTTAAAAAAATATTTTCTCTAGTAGTTAAAATGACTTCTATAAGAGTTGTTTTAAGTTTGGTAGCAATAGAAGATTTTCACCTTGAAAAATTAGATGTGAAGATTGCATTCCTTCATGGTAACTTGGAGGAGGAATTATATATGGAGAAACCATAGGGATATGAAGTCAAAGGTAAGGAGAAAATGGTGTGAAAGTTGAAGAAGAGTTTGTATGGCCTAAAATAAGCTCCAAGATGGTGGTATTTGAAATTTGACAGTTTTATGATAGAATAGGGTTATTGTAGATGTCATTTAGACACTTGTGTATATTTTAATTTTTTTGAGAATGATAGCTACATTATTTTGCTTTTATATGTAGATGATATGCTTGTAGCTAGTTCTAACATGCATAATATTAATGTACTCAAAAAATAGTTAAGTGATAGCTTTCCTATGAAGGATCTAGGTGCAACTAAATAGATCCTTGGTATGAGGATAACTAGAGATAAAAAGAATAGGAAGATGGAATTATCACAAAAAGAGTACATCAAAAAAGTGCTGGAAATATTTAATATGTAGGATGTAAAATCAGTTGGGACACTTTTAGCTGTACACTTTAAATTAACAATGGAACAATGTCCTAAAACACAAGAAAAGAACCTAATGTCTAAAATTTCATACTCATCAACAATTGGTAGTTTAATGTATGAAATGGTGTGTACAAGGTTGGACATTACACATGCAATGGGAATGGTGAGTAGGTCCATGAGTGATCTAGGAAAGGAACATTGGAAGGTAGTAAAATGGATCCTTCATTACCTAAGAGGGACCATAGATACAGTTTTAAGCTATGGTGGATCAGATGTGACATTACAAGCATATGTTGACTTAGATATGGTAGGTGACTTGGATGGTAGAAGAAGAACTATAGGGTATGTGTTTATAGTAGGTGGTATAATAGTTAGTTAGGTATCACAGTTACAGAAGGTTGATGCACTTTCAACCACAGAGGCTGAGTATGTTGCTACTATAGAGGCAAGTAAGGAAATAATTTGGTTACAGAGGTTAATAGAAGAATTAGGACATAGTCAAGAAATATGTAAGCTATGTAGTGATAGTCAGAGTGAAATCCATCTAGACAAAAAATAAGCTTTTCACTCTAGAATAAAACATATTCAGTTGTGGTATCATTTTATTCATTCAGTGATAGAGTAAGAGAAACTAAAATTGGAGAAGATACATACCCGTAAAAATCTTATGGATATGATGACCAAGGTAGTTACAAGAGAGAAGTTGAATATTTTTTCATATTCAATTGGTATTCATGGATGATAATTAAATTAATGAACTTGTCCAGGTCTAGATACTACAGTAGATGTAGTAGTGGTGGAGTTGCTACAATTAGTCTCCAAGTGAGAGATTATTGGGTGTGGAGCATGATTATCTTCCAGGATCAGAGGTTAAAATTTTGATGTTTTTTCAATCAAGTTTCAGATCCAATTATTTGTATCCATGATGGAGATGGGGGTTGTAAGGGGGGATTAGACCCCCTTGTGAGGTCTGGGGGCCATGCACCTTGATGGGGATTCAGTGATAACACCCTTAAAGGGAAAATTTTATTAAAATTGACTTGTAAAATTATAATGTCTTTGCCAATCTAGGCCATTGATTATAGGTTTCTAGATTTAATGGTAGAGGTTATGTTTAGGTGTTTTTCCACCCTAAAATTGAATTGAGATATGGCTAAGAGTATAGAGAAGATTATTTTACATAGAGAGGAGGCTGAGAAAGTAGAGAGTTGTAATAGGTTTTTTTATAGGATTTGTTACTCCCTTATATTGTTGGAAATAATATACTGGACAAGTTTGGTGGATGTAGCCATTTTTTGGTGAACCATATTAAATCTGGTGTCTCCTATTTTTTGCATGTTTATGATTATTTGTTGTATGTTTGATTGATTCATTTCATAGTTTCTCTTGTATGTGATTTGGGAATAAATCTATGTTTTATTTTATCCTAACACTTTTTTAATATCTTGTCTTATTTATCTTATGTATCCCACTATTTGTGGGTAGTTTTAATTAGATGTTTCCCATAGGGATAGATTAGAAGCAATATGATTTTTATAAATATTTTCTTTTATCCAATAATATTATTATCCACCTTATGTGGATGTGATAATCAATACAATTCCTATAATAATTTTTTCCATAGTTTATTATTGTAATGCTTAAAATTATATCAATAATATTTTATATTTTGTGTTATTATTAATTCTAGTAGCAGAGTAGAAGGATATTTTAACCTGTGTGAAGGAGTGGAGGAAGATTCATGATAGATTAGGAGGACTTAGATAAATATTGAACAAGAGAAAATCCATAGTTCCCATTGAATCTTCACATCCCCTACCCTACATCCACACCCTATAAAATCATTCAGCTCTAGGTCCTAATATCCATTTGACAACTTCAACATGTTGATTAAAAAAGCTCTAAAAGCTTACATTAGTGTATTGGGATTATACCTAGGCACATTAGCATTTTACATTAGAATTATGTTAGTTTACATTGTCATTATGGTGTATTGAAGCTCCATTTTACCATTTTGAGGATCTTCACATAAAAATATATTTCTAAGTAGAAGATTTGATTCAAATGGGGTTTTGACATTTTTATATTGAAGCTTTAATATAGTACATTCATGACCAGATGCCCACCAATGGTGTTTTGATTTTGTTTTATAATCTTGAAAACCTATTTTGGTATCTTTGAAATTAAATTGACTATGCCATATCTGATCCTCTAATTCTATATGTTCTGGTTATCTCCCTTCTAGATGTATAACTTTACACCCAGCCTTGGGAAACTAGAACCAAACAATAAAAATAGAAAATAAAGGTTTATATGAGAGGTATTTAGGGTTTACCTTTTTTATTAAGATTTTACAATTTTTAAAGCTTAAATATATTTTTTTTCATTTGAGACAAAACTAAATCTTAGTTCCCACTTTACAAAGGGGGTTTTAGTCAAATAATAAGTTAGGGGTTCAAATATCACCCCAACCTACTTAAAGTTTAGAGGCACTACCAAATATGGTAGTTTAGATAAATTTAGCCATCACTACTCTAATTTAGAGGTGTAAGTCATATTTTTAAAAAATAAAAAATAAAAGGGGGAGGATTTTATAAAAACAAAGACAAAAATTTGTTTAAAAAAGGCCAAAGAGCCCAAAAACAAAAAAATGCAAAATTTTCAAAATTTTCATGCAGGTGGAATTATTTTTTTATATTATGTAAATATCATATGCAAAATTTGTAAAGTTTAAAAATATTGAATATTGTATTTCACAAAAACATGAGTTTTTTTAAGTCAATCACAATGTTCTATGCAAGCTGTCTTTGACTTGCATTGATGGGTAATTTTATCATACTTGAATTAGTACAAACATAACCTTATATATATATATATATATATAACAAAAACATCTAGGCATCATCCATATAAATCATCAAGGATAAATAATGACACTTTTATTCATTTTCCATCCCTCTATCACTTGTTTGACCCAATTAAAAGGTGTAAACTCCAAGTATATAGGGAATTTACACCTATGTATATGGACTTCCATATAAAAAGGTGATAATGATTAAATAAATCTATTTTAGTACCTTATAGGTACTATGTATTATTCTCTTTCATGTACACTAACACATATTTCATGTACCATTAAGTATATAGAAAGGGTGAGCTTATTTGACGTACCAATGGGCATATCATAAGGGCACATACGTAGAAAGGTTTAGTATATTGATTTGATGGTATATAAAAGGGAGAAATTTATACCTAGAGTGATAAGGAAACTTTCCATCACCTTCAATCTTAACCATGGCTACACAAGCTCCAAAATATATTTTTTAGATTATTAGCTACTAAAAGGTGACAATTTTTTTCCTTAGAAAATAAAAGTCAACACATAACTAGAATATGAATATATTTGATTTGTTATTACTAGCACATACACCTAGCATGCCACTAACATTAATCAATAGTTTAATTATGATTAATCCAATCATAATTAAAATTTAATCATAATCTTTTTGGGTATTAGATGAGGTTTAACCATATATTCGTGAAGCCAAAATAGCTAAGGAAGCTTGGGATAAGCTAAAAACTATGCATGTGGCCAAAAATGAAAGCATAATTCTTCACCTACAGAGTTAGTTTCATTTTTTTGAAAAAAATATAGTGAAAAAGAGGAGACATTTCTACAACATGTTGCAAACTTAAAGGAATTAATTCAAGCATTGGGTGAGATAGTAATAGATTCTTCTCTTATTCCAATTGTCTTAAGATCACTACCACCCTCCTATAAATTATTTATGACTACCTCGAATCTCATAAAACAAAAACCATCATTTAAAAATTTGGTCAACATGTTAGAACAAGAATATTCCATCACTAATGAATAATAATATGAAGAACATGCTCTTGATTCTAATCAATATAAAATGAATAAATAGATCAAGTCTTCTAAGTAATCACTAAAATAAACTAATCTATATAGTCAACCAAGAAATAAATTTCAAAATAATGCCTCATTTATGGTCATAAGGGACATGAACTAAAATATTGTTGGTATAATAAATTTTAGAAGGGACCATCTAGTATCTAGAAGAATAATAACCAATAATAATCCTAAGAAAATCAAAGTAAACCACAAGGATAAAAAAGGGAACTTGCAAAAATAAAACATAGTAACAAGGTAGCATTACTAATCAAAAAGACAACTCTAAAGATGAAAAAAAATTGTATTTTGTTGACTTCCATGGGGAATCTACTTAACAAAATATTATTTGGTATGTTGATTTGAGTGTGACCCAATATATTATTGGATGCAAATATTGGTTCTTAACTTTGAAGGACACACTCAACATAAATCATGTTTCTTTGGGTGATGATACCTTATACAATGTCCAAAGGATTGGAAACATTATATTACCTCTTAGAACACAACTCTTAAAATCATAGATGTATTATATATATCTAGTTTAACCAAGAATATGTTATTAGTAAATTAACTATTAGATCATAATCTAAAGATTTATTTTGACTATAAAGGTGGAATAAAAATGTGTCTAATTTGAGATGAATCCAAAAACTCCAAAATTGTTTCACGAGCCTCCAATGTGGACCAAATACTTCAACTTGACTTTATTAACATAAAATAAAGTACTTATTTCAAAAAACATAGACTTAGCATAGTTGTGGTATAAAATATTTGATCACATTATATTTGAATATATCGACACACTTCAATGTTTTTACATGGTAATAGGATTACCACCTCTAAAAAAGGGTACAAATAAATGTCAAAAGTGTTTGGTAGGAAAATAACATAGAACCACATTTATGAAAATTACATATAAATCCCATGAAAAAATTTATAATGTATACAAATATAAGCAGATCTGTGATACCTAGTCATGTTGGGTTTAAGTAATTCATGCTCTTTGTTGAAACTTTTTCATGGAAAATGTGGGTATATGTTATTAAAACTAAAACTAAATTCTTTGAAACTTTCAATAAATTAGTTTTTGTTGACACAAAGGCTGTTAGAAAATCAAAATATTGTGCTTACATTTGGGGTGGGGGTGGAAAGGGGAATACATTAGTAAAAAGTTCAAATATTTTTTGGAAAAAATTATATTCATCATCAAATGGCACATACACACCTACCACAACAAAATGGTCTTCCCAAATAGATAAATTATACTATCATGGAAATGGTGTGATATATGTTAAATTATTCAATCTTGGCAAAGGAATTTTTGGCATAGATAATAAAAATCATAGAATATATGCTCAGTATATTTCCCACTACTAATATTAATGGGGTAACCTCATAGGAATCATGGTCATGGTGAAATCCATCCATTACAAATCTAAGATTTTTTGGATGTAAAATAAGTATGCACATTCCCAAAATGTAGGGAAATACACTTGATATATAAAATTATAAAAGTATATCTTTTTAAGGTATGGTGAATAAGAACTTAGTTATAGACTAATGGATATAAATATAAATAAAATCTACACTAGTAGGGATTTTGAGTTTTTTGAGAAGAAAGAATTATCAGCTCCTTCCAAAATCTCACCCTAGTGAAAAAATAAATCCCATAGTGAAAGAAGAAGATGGTTATCCTTCAAATAAAGAAAATGATGATGAGAAAAATGGTATAGCTCCATCACCCACAAGAACCACTCAATGTATTCTTAAATGGTATATAAGTACACTAAGAGATGATAAATTGGATGGTGTTTTAGATACATCTACCATTAGACCAAGGAATCATAGTATGGATAGAGAAGAGGTAAATTTAGCCCTAATGAGTAAAATTGTTGAATTTTTTGAGCCCTCTATAGTTCAAGAAGCCCTACAATAAAAACATTTAAAATATGTCATGGATGAATAATATAAGTTAATAATGAATAATCAAACATGGAAACTTATATACCATACATGTGGATGAAATCAAATATGGTGAATAAGCACTCAGTTATAGACTAATGGATATAAATATGAATAAAATCTATAGACATAAGTTAAGAAATTAGTTATATGATAGGAAATCCACTTAAGGATTTATATTCTTTTTGGGATCTAGATTTTTATCATGGGGGATAAAACAATAAAATTATGTTTCAAGTTTTTATACATAATAAAAATATCATGAAACAATACGAGTTTTATATAAAGTGATTTGTCTTATATGTATACTTGAAGTATTTATAATACCATAGAATTATATAAAAATACCTTAGTGAAAAAATAAATCCCATAGTGAAGGAGTAGTGAATCTTTTTCATGGTCCTATATTTTATGACCGTACCAAACACATTGAGGTGAAAGTACATTTCATTCATGAACATGTTTATAATAGAAACATCTATATCTTATATTATCTGACAAATCAACAACGTACAAATGTTTTCACTAAAGCACTTTTGTAGGAAAAAATTGAGGTATTTAGAGAATTTATCTTTTATTCACTTGAAACTATGCTAAATTAAGGGGAGGCGGGTGCTAGGACTAGATGTTTAATTAAACATTGAGTAGACTAATAATAAAAATTTAATTATTCTTTTTATTATCTTATATTATTTTTCCTCTCTATTCCACTATTTTTGTTTTATTTTCTTAGATGTTTCTCGTAGAGGTAGATTAGGAGCAATATATTTTTTATGAATATTTTCCTTTATCCAATAATCTGATCATCCACCTTATGTAGATGTGATAAATAGCACAATTATTATAATAATTGTTTCCATAATTTATTAATTTAATACTCATAATTACATAAATAATATTTTATATTATGGTTTATTGTTAATAGCAACATGTGTTAGTTTTTGCAGAAATTACGTAATTGGTGCATATGTGATAATCATGGTGTTAGTGGGAGAAGTAGTACTAGAATTATTAAACAAATAATATAAATTTTAAATCATTTTAATTTTATAAACATTAGTGGTATAAATAGTAGTAAAATACAATTAAGTTATATTAATTGAAGGGATAACTGAAGTAATTGGGACAACATAGGAAATAGGGGAGATAATGACCTATGTTGAGTCCTTGTGTTGTAGCCATTAAAGTAACCATAGGAGGAAAAATAAAGTGATTGATGTAAATATTGGAGTTTTAATTTTTGTGCCTTGATGATCTAAAACATTTTCCATAACAAGACCTTGGTCTTTCTTTCCAATAGCTTTTTTATCTTCATCTTAAACATGAGGAGGACTAGGAGTGTTGCTTTTATTTTGTTCTTTGGTAACAATAGGATTTTTACCCTTTGTATGGTATTAATTATGAATACAAGGAGGGATTGGGATATGAGATTAAAACAAAAATTACTATGTAAGAAACTTTAAAAAAAAAATAGATGCAACCTCTTCTTATTGGTCATCTTTATAACTTTTTTCTAGATTTCCTTCTTCTAAAGACTCAAATATATGCTCTTTTGATAAGTAATCTTCTATATATTATTCTTATGTATCTGAATAGGTTATCCCTAGTGATTCACCTAAGTATTAGAGAGGTGTATTTTATTATTGTGTAACCTTAAGGGTTTTTAGATTGTTAGGATAAGACCTTATTGCTTAAGTTATCACATGAGGAATAACTAAAGTGTATATAATAAGAGGAGTAGATAAATGATTCACAACTAGTGTTGTAGGTGTTGAAATTATGGAAACTACTAAAACAAATTCGAAAATGAATTTTTGAATCAAAGGTGACCCCATATTTAGAGCTTGTTTCCCTACATATTTTGGATTTTAAATGTTCTTGAGGACCCTTTCTTTTAATTTTTCATTAGTCTCCTCTGCTCATCATCTATCTAAGGTTATCTTTCTTATTCCAGGGTCTTTCCTTTGTCATATTTCTCTACAATTTCAGCATCATCCTTCATGATATAGGGATCATATTGAATTAACTAATAAATTATCATTCAAAACCCTACCCTTTTCATGTGTTTATATAGTTGGTAGTTATCTTCAGCATTCACAAAAACAAATTCATGTCCATATTATTTGTGGTCAAAACTATGTATGTGTTCCTCCATCACCCCTATATGATCTTAAACTATAAAATTTGATAATATGAAATGTAAATAACCTCTATGATGATAATTGTTATCCAAATTTTCCTATTATTTGAACTATTATCTTCAAATATTGAGGTGTCTTATGAATTTTCCATAGTTTATCCTTCCTAATATTCTCATCAACACTATTAGACAATTGATAGGATATCTCTTGTTTGGTTCATTTGTCATGGGATAGACTAGGTAGATAGAATGGTGTTATTAATTTACCCTCCAGTATGATAATTTTATGGTATGGGTAGAACTAATAGTTCCCTAATTATTTGAGTGATCTTTTGATCTTTTCAGACAACCTTGTCATTGATTGTCCATCAATTTCTTTATATACCATTGGATAAAAAGTGTCTACTATCTTCTTCATGTGATATATAATTTTTTGAATGTGATAAACATCAAAATCATCACATATTATTTTGTGTCCTCTAGGATCTTAAGGAGAAGTACCAATATATCTCAAAGTAACACAAATAGAATCTACCAAATAGGAAAACAAATAAGAATTGGTGTTTGATCTATTATGTGTGACTCTTTGGGATTTCAAGTTGTAATTTATGGTATCCCATAATGCAGGGATGCCATTATTATCAATAATCATGGATAAAAATAGAACCTAGACATCACCCACATATATTTTAGATGTGGTTTCATGTATATTTTTTTAACAATTCCATGGCAATTCTGACACCAATATTCAATTGGGCAATTAGGACATTTTTACTCATAGAAAACTTGGGATTTTAAACCAAACCTTTCAAATTTTCATTAACTTTATTTTTATTAAACCACTTATAAATTATTTTTTAATTGTACAAAATGTCTAATTTAGGTAATTGGTAATACTTTTCAAAATTTACACTAGCTACATAAGCCACTAGTTTTATGCTATTATTTTATGAAAGATGTTATTAGTACATACAATTGCTATAAACAAATTAAAAACTAGGTCTACATAGGTAAATACCTCAGGTTTGGCCACTTATTTTTGGATTCTAATGGATTTGATGGAGAGAAAATAGTCTCTATTGTATCTCTCTCCAAGCTTCAATTTTTTTTCATTTTCATATGGCCAAATACATTCAAATTCTACATAAATAGTTGAATAGTGATGAAAGGCATTATGTAGATAATTGGGTTAAACTTTGTGTCCTTAAATTCTTGTGTAAGAGTGAATTATAAAATTGAGGGAGTCGGTTCATGGGTCTCAACCACCAGTATCATTCTTACTGAGCTTTGTGATGTATTTAAAATTAAGGCTTTTGATCGATATAGAGCTCTAGATAATAATTTATGAGTAAACATATTAACAAAGGTAAATTGTTTTGATTTGGGAACATAACATATATCCCATTTTCTAGTAGATAATTTAATATTCAAATCCCATATTTTTTAGACTTACCTATAGAATAATTGTCTCTATCAACTATCTTTATAATTTTAATTTGATTTTATGACAAACATTTATAGGTTTTTGTTTGGAATGTGTCACTCCTCACTAATTTTGGTAGCTTAGTCATATTTTTAAGTTTTGATGTGCTCTTTTATCTTTTTCAATTGTCATTACATTGCTAAGTCATGGTTTTAATTTAATTCATCATTTTAAATTGATTTTATTCATAATAATATGTGTCCTTTGATTGTGTTTTAATGGTACATGCAGTGGTCTTTCATCTATTCACTTAAATATGCCTTTAAATTTGCCTCTAAATATTGTCTATGTATGGAGCAGTGAGGTGATGACATGTGGAATGACACATTGTGGTTAAGTTTTTTAAAATTGACAAGTGGAATAATCATTCAATGACATATGGCCATTTACTATGTATTAGGTGACACATGGTAGTTTGTCACATCATAATTTAGTCTACATCTTTGTATTTTGTCAATTTGGATATAGGATTTTAGGTAGTGAGATGATGATATGTGGAGTGATCTCACTCATTTGGTCAATTAATTGTATTTTAACTTGGATTTTTGGTTGAATTATATGATAAATGGAGATGATGACATGTGTTGTGATCTAACTCATTTAGTTGGTCATTAATTTTCATGATTTAGGACTTGAAGTTAAGAGCTAAAATAAGGTGAGATTAAAATGCATGGAAAAATATTTCTCATTAATTATGTTACTTATTTTCATGACTTATTTTTTTCATCTAATAATTGTAATGAATCAAAATGTAAACACTTGGCATAATCTCATGTAATATGTTGGCTAGAATTATTTGAAACTTTATATGGAAAACAAGCATTGGTAATATGTGAGACTTTGATGAGAGAATGACACATTTCAATTCAAAGTTGAAAATTAAATTAGCAATGAATACAAATTATATCCAATAACTTTGGATAATAAAAATGATTATCCTAGTTAGTCAAACTAGAAAAATAAAAGTTGACCATGTAACAATTATTACCTCAATTTTGAGCCAAAAGTCTTGAAATAAAAAATGAATAATATAAATTAGGCTTTGATATTTTTAAATTTACAAGGTAAATTTATGTCTTTATGTCAACCAAACATAGGACATTGAAGGATTAAAGGTCCCTATTTGATTTTTTTTAAATGGGGTGTGTTCATCACAATAGATGTGACACATTTCATTTTCTCTTATTAAGAGTTTCCTTTATTATATCTTAACTCTATTTGATAGATCAAACTAATTTGTAAATGTCATAATATCTGGCATGATTTTTCATTAAATAATTTTTTAGTTACCATTTTTTACCACTCATTTGTAGCTTTTATTCATTGCCTCATTCCCTGACTTATTTCTTTGATTCCTACATTGATTGGTTTATGTTTCCTTAATGTTCTACTAATTCACTTTTCATGTTCTATGAATTTGAATCTAGTACATGGTCTATGTATGTAATCAAATAGGCATCATGTCTATAAATAAATCCTAACTTGGAGAAGATATATCATACCATACACTTGTGACTGGGGACACATTAGATAATCAAGAACATGACCAATATGGGGATCTGATATACATGATTAAGGGATCTCTTACCATAATACACTATGCTAGGGAGGGTTCCAAAGCCTTTAGTCAAGAAAAATAATGCAATAACCTTAAGGGAGTCCTATTTTTTCATATTTCTCACTAAAATAATAAGTAAAGTAAATATCATCTAGTTCTCACCAAAACTTGTGGCATAAAGTTAGGGTTAGAAATAATAAAAGTAAACATGCATAAGAGGTATATACTCATGTCAATGTATATAGAATCCTAATGCATGGAAAATAAGTACAAATGTATATCTATCTACTTTTATAAAGGATAAACAAAGTTAGGAATACTTACCTTTAAATATGAACCCACTAAGCCTTAATCTCTCCCTTGACCAAGGTGCTTCATAATAGGTTGTTATGGTATGTAAGGATAACAAGGATAAATCATCTCTAGGATACACAACCTATCAATGTATTCAAAAGACTTCTCCATAAAATAAGATCCATATCTCTAAAGAAAGTATAAAACCCTAAGCTTGATACTCAAGTAGAGTTATAAATAAGCAAATTCACAATACCTCTTACTTATTCTTCTCTTCTCTAAATAATGGTGAAATGAAATTTTATATATAGGTAGAATTAACCCTAAGTCCTTTCAAAATGTTTGAATAATAGGGTCAACCTAGTCAAAATAGTATAATTATGGATAAGAATTCACTAAGTTATGAGCTAGGTCAGCCAATAGTTGACCTAGACCCTAAATGAATTTTACCCAAAACTATATAGGGTCAACCCAGTCAACTGAGTACAAGAAACTAAGGTTAAAAATTGTATAGATTTGATAGTGTCAACCTAATATAGTGAACAGTTGAAAGGCGGTTAAGGTTATGAAAAGGGGGACAAAATGTTTGACATGATTAAGGAGTGTGTAATAGAGAATAAAAAGATTATGGATTATTTTTTTAGGATACAAGTGTGTAGATAACAAGTGGTAAAAGGGATAATAATCTTGCAAAGCACCAATGGTTTGCCCACCCCTTTCTTAGTATACCCCTTAAGGATTACACTTAGAGAGATTGAGACTCGATGGGTTCTTATGAGATACAAAGTGTCAGTAAGTGATATAAGTTTGAAAATATGATGTGTATACATATGCCCCACTCAAAGCTCATCATGTGTCATGTGAGTGTAACATGGGATGGTGCTTCAAGAATAGAACATGATAACACATAATGTTGATGCTAAGTAAAGTGAAATAAGGATAAAATAAGATAAATGAAAGGATAGAATTAAAAACCACAAACCTTTAATTACCTTAGTGTTATAGATAAATAAGTAGACTACAAGAGAAGTGAAGGCATCCAAATATAAATAACATTAGGTGAACCTATAGAAGTTAGTGTAAAAAATAGCTAAAATTGAAATTTTTAGAATATAGGCATATATTAGTGGAAAATATTCTCTACGATGTCATGATTCTAGAATAGTTTATGGTTTGGAAAAGGAGTTAGTAGAGACAAAGATATGAGGGTCTTAAGAAAATTAGAAAATTAGGTTTATTTAAGGAAAGGTTAGAACAAAAATATTAATTTGAGGAGAACTCTTAAAAATTGGTTCTTTTGTAATTTCTAAAGTGAAAACTCCCAAATCAGAATCCACAAAATTTACCCTTTCATTAACAACATTATATTTTGTTATCATGTGTTTCATCAAGGTTCTCTTTCCACTCTTATTTGATTTGGCACACCTTTCCAAGGAATTCAAAAGTGTGATCAATTAGTAGACATATAACCATTTAAATCTTTAGTCCATTTTCTACTCAAAATCAATCCATAAGCACTAGGCATTTCTACCACTTGGATATCAATGAATTGTTGAACCCTTGGTTCACTAGCTAACTGTATATGCACATTCAATAATTCTCCTATAACCTTAACTATAGATTTATCCAATTGAGTGAATAACCTATTAGACTTGATTGGAGTTAACCTGAGTTGTTCACATATCCCATTAGGCATAATTTTGGTTGAGGCTCTAGAATATAAAAGATAATTATGAATATTCTTTTCAAATATCCTGACTATAAGTAAAAAAGGTGGAGACTCTGCTTTGATTACTTGAGTAATTACATTTTCACTATCATTATTAGGGGGCTTCCTAATTTTATTGGATAAAGATTCCAAAAGTAAGTCTCTTTATTATATAATTTGAGTTACCTCATGCAGAACGATATTGGCTTTAATCCTTTTCATATCCTCCACAATATTATAGCCAATTTTCTTGGAGGATCAATAGTTAGCTTAGAAAAACTTCTTCTAGGGGGTTGAGGATTATTATTTGATATAGTGTTTGGAGTGGTTCCATAATTGTTAGGAGGGGTATAAGAAGTAAATGGTTTTTTTGTTCCCTATTTCTCAGAGGATATGTCTTAAAAAATTGTTGGAATGCTTGAATCTCCTCAAGAATATTTTTAGGCTCATTATCCTCTTGAAAAGGGAATTGAAAAGTTTCCACCATATGCACTTGGTCAGATGGTTTAGATTTAGAAAAATTTGTAGAAACATCTTTGTTTGGAACCACTTCAAATGTGTCAAGTTCTTAAAAAGCTTGAAAATCTTTACAAAACTCAAAGCAATCAATCTCACCATGCCTGGAAGTAGCATGCACCCTACAATAATATGGTAAGGCAATATCAATGAGGTTTATGTCCATATTATTTTTTCTAGGAAAAGGCTCATTAGCTTTGTTATTATAGAAACTATCATTCTAAAACCTATTCCTAGGCCTGTTGAACTTTTGAAAAGTGAAGTTCCTTCTAGAATTGTCATTAGCATTACCAACTTGTTCTTGAAATTGTAAAAAAATAGTGCTAAGCTTCTATACCATTTTTGATATAGACTCATTCTCTTTTTTTTAAAACCTCAATATTTTGACCTTGGTTACTATTAATGCCATTGATAGGCACTAAAGCCTTTTGGTCATTGTCATAAAATCCATTGGTAACTTAATGGCGTAAGAAACCTAAATTTTGATTAGGGGCAACATGACTAGTAGGCAACACATTCAAAGTAAGAAATTGGTTTAATGATGGACTATTTTGGTTATTATTTGGGAAAAGGTTTAATGTAGGCATTTAAGGATTAACATTTGGGACAGAATAAGCCATCTATCCTTGGGGTTGCATTTGGTCACTAATAACCACTACTTCAGAATAGGCTTGAGCCAATGTGATAATAAGAAGAAGGGCTCTCTTCAAAAACACAAAAATCATGGGGTCAATAACATCTTTATAAACCTCCAAAGCTAAAGCTTCATTAGGTTTATATGGATCCATGGTCTGACTAAACATTTTTTGGAACGTAACATTAAAGGACCAAATAAGTTCACTTGTATCTCTCTTAATAGATATAAATTGATGATAGATGACATAAGGGCTTATGATCTTTCCAAATTGATCAATGAAAATTGTGTCAAAGTTATTCCATGAGATAATACAATTG
Source organism: Torreya grandis (assembly GCA_037957365.1). Taxonomy (NCBI): domain Eukaryota; kingdom Viridiplantae; phylum Streptophyta; class Pinopsida; order Cupressales; family Taxaceae; genus Torreya; species Torreya grandis. Next base: position 969,630 of record JARHVA010000500.1, read on the forward strand.
TTAGGCAGATTAAAGAACCATTCATATGTAACATCTTTGAATGTAAATTGTAACAACCTATAAGCTACATCTTCATAAATAACATTTAATAATATTAATGTATCTTTGAAATATTTAACATGTTCTTCAACAATCGTAATACTAGTTGGACTAAATATTGGCAAATATTTTTCAAGATTGTATAATAAATCATGAACTGCACCTGGTGTATTGATAGAGGAACTTCCAAGCCACACCATAATTGGATGAAGATCAAACATAAAAATCCCTTGTAAAGGAGATGATGGTAAAGACTTAGAATACCTACATCTTCCTCTATCTTTTCTAGTCCTTATGTGAATTTTGACTTTGATTAAGGGTTCTCTAGTCTCTGAATGTGATCTAGTCCTAATCCTTGGTAATTCCAGCTTGAAGATTAAGGATCATGTTTTAAAGCATGGTGTAACACATTAATTTACAAATAATGATAAATAATATGAACACTAAGCTTAATTTTCAAAAAAAAATTCATAAGAGGACAAAGGACATCAATCTTTAACTAAACAAGTGCAAAGATGTACTGAATTATGCAAAGATGACCAATCTTTACAACTTATGACTCAAAAAAACCTCTTATTGTCAAATAATTGTCAATTTTGAACAAAATAAGTTATCCTAACTTGAAATAATAATAAATTCTTAGAAACAAAAGCCATATTTCCACAAAGGTGACTAATCTTTACACATTTTTTTCTAAAAGAAACATAATCATGTAAAATGTAGACACATTTGACCAAATACATGCAAAAAATACTAAGTATTCTTCAAAGAGTCCCTCTTTCTAGTGCTATTTTATCTTATCCTATTAATGCTTCAAAGTATACCATAGGTGCTCTTAGTGTTGAAGAACACTTCTCATTTTAAGATTATGAGAATCCATGGCATGAGTTGCAGTTTGTGACTATTCAGTGATTGTCTATGGTGAAATAAAAGCAAAGTATGAAAATTGTCCACAATATTTATTTGATTTAGTGGTTGGGAGCCATTAGGGTCTACATAATTTTAATACTTAGTAATTTATAGGACTCAAAATTTAAACTAAATGATTATTAACAATGATTTTCAAGCTTGAGTGAATCTTGATAACAAATAAGAAAAAGGAAGGGTAAAGAAGGAAGAGACGTGATTACAAGTTTTCATATCAAATATTATGACAAAATTAAAATTATGTTGAGTACACATTAAACCAATTTATGTTATAAAATAACATAAGCTCAAATTACATCACAAATTAGGTAAGATTATAAGGAAAAGTATGAATCATAAGTAATAACCAAGTTTACTTTAAAAGTTTGCTATTATGATCTGAATAACATAAGTACATCCAAATGCAAAGAAAATAAAATGAAGTATTCTTGAAATCTTTATAGTTAATATAGCATTCAACACAAATTAACTACCATATGACAAATAATGTGACTCAAAACAAGAAGAATCATTCAAATTTAACATGAATTTTTATAATTGAGAGATAACATAGACATTTAACAAAACTATCCAAATAATCTTTTTAAAATTCTTTAATTGTATTAAATGCTCCTGGTATCAATTTCTCAAAAACTTTCCTTTAAAAATGGTAACCATCTACCTATTTATAAGAAACATAGGCAGTTAACTAGTTAAGTTTCAAAACATCAACATGCGAATAAGGAAAACTATCCTTATTATAAAGATATAATGTGGAAGGTCACATGTCAACGTGAAAAAAAAGAGTATATGCTAACAAATTATCATATACTTTAAAAAAATAAAATTATCTTAAGAATTTCATTGGTGGGCCCTTTAATTAGCCCCATTTGAGGAAGTCTTTCACCTTGGTGTATTATTCCTTGATCAGCTCCAAATCCACTACAAGCTTCATTAGACAATCCTCTTATTTATCTTCTAACTTGTCAAATTCACTATCTACCCAAGATACGATTTATTTGATACATTATGCTTCTGCAATTTTCTTCCCCTAAAAAATAATGGTATCAATGGTCTTCTAATTATCCTTAGATAAATGACCTTTATTGTCTTTGATGTTTTGGATGTGAGTACCAACCTTTTGCTTGAATTCTTCATCATCAATCAGGCCTATAGTAGTGGTTTGAGAAGGGTTATCTAATAAATTCCCTAGAAGTTTATCAATCTAGTTTACCAAGTCTATGTCTCTCTTGATGAAGTCCTTAACATCATTGCTTCAAGTGATCAAATCCTCTTGTTTATCTATCAAAACTACCATGAACATGTCTAGATATTTAAGTTTTATAATCTTGAAATTTAATGCCTACTTTGTCTTATGCACCTTGATGAACTCCATCTGAGCTTGAGAATTTTTCCATTGAGTGATTAAGGCTTGTGCCATCTCATCTTGATGGTCCAAAGCACTCAATCTAGACTTGATACTTTTCAAATTATTGAATGCATCCATCAAGGATATATTCAATGCTTGTAATATGTCTTCAAGAATTGAAAGGAGGCCCTGAGTTTCTAAATCTTGTAATTCTTTCTCCAAGTTGAGAATCTTTTACTTCATTCCTTGAACTCCAGCCAAGGTCATTGTTGACTAGGCTATTACCATACTAGCTACATCCTCTTGAAAAATAGGATGCTTCCCTATTGCCTACTTTGGAATAGGAGTTAAGCCTAAAAAATGGTTCCACCTTCTGAAATGTGAACTCCTTAGTACCAATAGTAATTTTCTTGGTCTGTACTCTCTCAAGAGTTGATGTATCTAGATTAAATTAGACCTGAGGGTCAAATTATTTCACATATGGTTATTCAATAATCTCTACATTTAAACTCCCAAAGGATCCTAGGGTACTAGCCCATTGGCTTTCCTTGTTGTGAAGAATCTAGATGCTTCTCTCTACTTATTTGTTCAACATACCCTGAATCCAAGGCTTGACATTATCCTAAACACTTATGTCCACTTGAGTCAAAGCTAGTGAAGGAGAAAGAGATGGGATTTTATACAACTTCCCATTAACAAAACAATAAATAATGGTTGGTCCATAAATATGATTTTTATCACTGAAGAGGTTTATTTCACTAGTGGGGTGAGTGAAAGTTAACCTAGGCCTCTTTATTGGAGCTAGAGGAAATAAGGATAATTCTACCTATCTCTTTCCACTATCCAATGGAACCAATTCCTTGATTTCTTCCTCAAACTAATCTTCTTCCTTATCCAAACCATAAGTATCTATGATGTTAGGAAGGACACTCTCCATTATTTCTCTAGTTTCTAAAGCAATCATGTTGATAACTTCTACTGGGGAAGAAGGCCTTGGTGGGGATGCCTAAATTTGGGGACCTTCACTAGGTCTATGCTCTATGCTAGACTCCTAAATCACATATTTATCTTTTCCCTTTTCATCCTTAGGTTTCCCAACCTGGGGTGACTTTGACAATTCTCCCTGCTTAGGCTCAGAAGATTGTCCCTCAATAGGTGGTTCTTGATGTGTAGTCCTAATGGTCCTGGCAACAAGTGATACTGTAAAGGATGTAACTACCATATTTCTCTTGAAGGATTATTATCCTTAACTATCCTATGTTCTAAATTTATGTTGTAGTTTTTAACCCATGACAAGACTTATTTAAAGTTCCTTATCTTTTTGTAAGTACCATATCCCAAACTTAGTTGATGTTTGTACTCAGCCTTTAGGACATTTTAATCCCAGATATGGTTAGCCACTCTATCATTGGGGTCCCACATATTAAGATCATCTCGTTTAAAATCAAAAGAGTTCATATGTACCACCATAATCTCCATCTATTTCCAATATTTAATTACAATTCTACCAATGTCTAGTGGAAAGGGATGAACCTAAGCTTTCTTATTCTTCTTGCAGTGCCAATCCTTTCCTTGGATGATTTGATAAGCAATTCCTTTCTTTAAAATATTAATGGGAACATATATAGGTAATTTGTATGTTTGGACCATGATTCCCTCTATCCTTATTATAGTGCAATCTGGATAGAATCACACATCCCCCATGGTCTCCACTTGTCATTTGATCAGAGGATGAAGCCTGGGCATAGGGATACTAGTGATTATCTAAAAAATTATTGGGAAGATATCATCACATATTAATTTCATATGATTTCTATATTTGAATATATGTAATTCAGAATAATGATGAGAAATTGTAGATCTACCATCAGGGGACCAATTTCAAATGCCAGGGAAATTAATAGAGGCTAGAAGTGAATCTAAGAGGTAAGATATCATAAATAATTTCTTGGAAGTCTTTGTCTTGATGGATATAAATATTTTAGCCAAGAATAAACTTATTAAGTCTCCAATAGGAGGGGTTAATTTCTGATCTAACATGCAATGGACATAAGATACCTAAACCTTACTTAAATAAGTACTAGAAGAGGTACCAAAGGCTCTGTTCAATAAAGTCATAGATACCCTAACACCTTCCTTGAATTGGGCAATATGAATCCCACCATTTGAGGTCCTAAAAACATGGGAACCTTGGATTAGCCAAGGTGAGAGGACTAAATCCAAGTTTTGGGAATTTGTCCATTCTCTCAATGAAGGGAGATTGACATGAGGTAAAGGGAGCTTATAATAAGCCTCCAAGGCCATAGAAACTATGCATGCAACTTTGTTGATACTTATTTAATGAATAATCTATTCTCCATCTATTCTATAGTTAATAAAAATAGGAATAAGAAGATCGATATAATTCTTTACCTCTAGTTTAATAGTTGCATGATGAAGGACTGCCATTTGAATTGATACTAAATCCTTGTATCTTTGGTACACTAAAGCATTCCTCTTTTATTCTTGGGAAATTAGTTGTAATTCCTTGATAAAGAAGAATAATTCACACCAATTCTTGATTTCATGTACATTTAATGCTATTAAATCTAACTCTATGTCTCTAAATACCCTTCCTTCACCATCTAAAGTTAGATAAAGATCTACCTTAATCTTATTCTATTGCCTACCCACTACCATTGATAACACTTTATTGTAGTTCCAAAACTATCAAAGTTGTTAATAAGGCACTTGCTCTAAATTTAGATCACAATTATCTCAAGTGTCACATAATCAATTATACTGAGTCTAGCCTTCTTTATAGTGGGTTCAAGGTTTTTGGATTTAATGACTAAAAGATCTAATTTTGATCTCATAAGTGGATTAAATATGATGGAATCTTACTATCATGTCTTCTACATTTTGAAACATGAGATATCTTTCATTTTGATACTCTATACTTACATGGATCCTATGTGGTAGGGTTTCATGCCTTTCATGGTAAATTTTATAAATGCCATTTTAAGAGTGACCATTTGTTTTCAAAAGTCCCCTTTATTTTTCTTTGAAAATCTAAATCTAGGTCCTTGCATTTCATTGGTTCTTGATCTTTAATATTATTGATTGTGCCATGTTTTAAGCTCTTGATGCCTTTGAAAAGTCCTCAAATTTTTCATACCATTGGATCAAATCTAATGAGCAAGAAATCACGATTGGATCTTAGCTAGGGCCAGTTTTAAAAGGCTTTGGGCTCAACGCACTGTTGGATCAAATCCAATAAACAAGCACTCACATTTAGATCCTGTAAGATGATTACCTTTTAATTAGTTACATGGTCATATAAATATTAGGTTTTAAAATGTCATTTAGAGTTTTATGGCTAAAAAACACAAAATAACTTAGGCTAAGATATTTATATACTAAGCTTGTCTTCATAAAAAACTAGGAATTTCTTAAAAGGTTTTTAGAAATGCCCCTTTTGATTAGACTTTAAAAAATTATCTAAGTTAAATTTAATGGGTTTAGTCACATCAAACATATCCTCACAAACTTCAAATGATGGAAGAAAACCTATCAAATTTAAGACAATGAAGTTCATAAGGCTTCAAGGATTGTCTAGGTTAAATTTAATGGGTTCAGTCACATCTAATACATCCTTGCAGACGTCAAATGATGGGAGTGAACCTATCAAATTTAAGATAGTGGAATTTATTAATCCAATAAATTAATTCCATATGTAAATCCTACAAAGATTCTAAGGATTTCATGATTATTTAGATTAAATTTGATGGGTTCAGTCACATCAAATACATCCTCACAACCATCAAATAATGGGGGCAAACCTGTCAAAGTTTAAGACAATAGAATTTTCTATCTCATTTTAAATTTGATGGGTTCAGTCATGTCAAATACATCCTCATAGATGTCAAATGATGGGAGTGAACCTATAGATTTTAAGACAATAAACTTTTTTAGTCAATTGAATGAGTGCCATGCATAAAGCCTTCAAGAGATCCTGAAGCTTTTGGGTCAATGTGCACCATCATATTATAACCTTTGAGGCAATGTGAATCATAAAATCAACTATCAAGTTGTTAACAACTATTAACATCCTTTTGGGTGTTGGATTTAATTTACACCATTAGATTGAAACCTTTGAGAAAATTATCACTGTTAGATATTCACTAGGCCCAAATCATTAATTTTATGTCCTTTTTAAAAGACTTCAAGCTTGTCACACCATTGGATCAAATCCATCAAACAAGTGATTACCATTAGATTTATAAAAGAGGATAAGCTTTAAATTAATACCCGATCATGTATAAAGTTTAGCCTAAGGTTTTATATTAATATTTGATCATGTTTTTAAAGAAAAAACATATTTGAAGCTTAATATAAAGTTAGACTTAGGATCATTAATCAAAAGGAAATAAAATTTCTTGCTAGTATTTTCTATGAATATTCAAATTCAAACCCCCTTTAGGGTTTGTTCCTTAGGAACCCTAGATTCTTTGATGGAACCTGCAACTAATCACCTTGAAGACAATTATTAGTAATTTTGAACCATGAAACATAAACATGATCAAATACATCAAATCACATGTTCTCATTTTAAAAATTATTTTCCTTTAAAATCCAAGATAATACAACTCTTCACATTCAATCTAGAATACAAACTTTTTGGAAATAAATACAGGGGTCCTCCTTTAAAAAAAAGAAAGATAGGGGGTGTTGGTCTCAAGACTACCCTACCACACCCTAATGGACCTTGGATCTATCATGAGGCCAAATTTGAAGTTTTAGATTTGATTAGAAAAAGGAGATGTGATTGGAATCACATATTTTAGTGTGATTTGACTTTTGAGAATTTTGAAAGTTGCCTTTTGGATCATTGCCTTTTGTTTGTATTTTATGATTTGGATTTTAACTTTCTTGATGAATTTTTTTTATTCCTCCTCCATATGGATTTTTAAAACCAAACATGGGTTTTAAATATGAAAAACATAAGATAACTTACACTTGGTCACTAGAGAAAAATACCTAAATACCAAAGTGTCTAAAGACTCCTAGACTTGCCCACAAGTAAGTGTGCAATCTCAAAATTGACTGATGTGAGCCTCAAATGAAAGGAAGTAAGGTAAATATGGGAATCACAAGATATCCATTTATTTGATAAGTGATACAATGATGAATATTCTCATATTTGATCATAAGGAGGTAAAATAGTGCTATAAAAGGGATGAGGCTATGTGTATGATAGTCATGTCACTAGAGAACCCATACTAACCTTCAATAGATCTAGCACAAGTACTAATGACTTTAGTAATCATCTCAAAAAGTGATTTAAATATTTTTTAATGAGGTGATTTATGAGGAAGGCTAGAACTTATCCATGGTCTTATACTAAAAATCACAAGGTGAATACCAATGAGGTGAATTTTAAATAAGTGGAAAAATAATCATAAAGCTACTAAGGCAAATAATGACATAAAAAGAAAAAAATTAGAGATATATAAGAACAAAAATGAAAATAAATTCCAAATGTAATGTGTAATAAAAACCAAATAATTTAAAGGAAAATAATGATTCTTAGTAAAGTGAAATTAAAAGAAGTAAAGTGCACAAAAACAAAGAAACATGAGACAAAAAAAAGTAAGATCTATGCTAACATCTGTATCAAAAATAAGCATGTGAAATACAAGCTTATAAGTCTCAAAAGGTTTCTTGAAGCTGAATTTGTTTGTTATTATGCATTGTAGAAAACAATGGACATCATAAGATGCCCTAATGAGTAATTGGTTGTAGGGATGGGCATCACAAGATACACCAAAGTCTGAAAGAACATGTGGATGGGCATCACAAGATGCACCAACATGTGAGGTGGAGTGAGGTGAAATGGAACCATTAAAATGATATGTATTGGTTTGGTAGGTGTATTTGGAGATAGGTAAATATGTTGGTTTGTTATATTTTAAGGATATTTAATGTGACATATGATGTGTAGGAGAGGTATGAAGAGGTAAAGGAGGACCATGAATGATATGCTTTAGAGTAGACATTTGACCTAGGTACTCCTTTGGTTCAAGTGACCTAAGAGGTTTAGGTTCAATGGATGAAATGATATGTTTAAAGTTTTTCATGTTAGTTATCATTTCCTTATTGGTGTAAGAATAAGGATCAACTATGGTTTGAACAAAATTAGTGGATGAGTTGTAGGTATGATATAATTTTTGTTTTTCATTAGGTAGTTGATGTTTTTATGATTGTGGTTATTGAGATTGAGTTTGAGAGTCTTTAAGATAGTCTTGATAACATTATTTTATGAGAGTATCAAGATTAAAGTATGGACCAAGCAAGGAAGAAAGAATAAATTAGTGAAGATCATGACAAGACTCATGAGAATGACCTATAGTAGCATGCCACCAACAAAATTTATCAAGATTGTACCATTTTGGAAGAGGTTTTGAAGGATCAAAGCTCATGGGTTTAGAGGGTGGAAATTTCTTCTTAAGTTGTTTTAGACTCAAGGGAGGGTGGGTTGGGTTAAAATTGGTTGAAATGGATGCTCCATTTTGAGGTTAAGGAGGCTTGGATGAATCAATGTTATGTGAAAATGATTGGAAAGGGTTTTTAGTGGTTATTTTAGGTGTTTAAAATTGAGTCATAATAAAGTCTTGCCTTTTTGTTTGGTTTAAGGTTTCTTCTAAATTTTGAGGGGAAAAGATTCAAACTTTGTATTAAAGTGGATATTTAAAAGCAGTAATAAATAGTTTTAAAAGAGTATCATCATTCATTTTTTGGTCCACTTTATGAGTGAGAAACTTCCAGCATTTGATGAAAATATGAGAAGGTTCATTAGTAATTTGTTTGGCATTGATGAAATAGCTATGGTAATTTTTAGGAAGGTCATCATGTTGGAATTACTTCACTAGAGAATTGACTAAATCCTTTAGTTGTGAGATGGAATTTATAGGAAGTTGGTTGTACCATTCAAGTGCATTACCAACAAAGGTTTTGGCTAAGATCTTGGTGGTAGTGAAGGTGTTAGTTTGTACCCATTCCTTATAGAGATTACCAAAATACTTAGGAAAGATAGTAGGGTCCTTAGTCCCATTATATGTGATAGTTGGAGAAATGTTTCCAATATCTATGGATGCAATGAATGGGGCTAAAGGTTCATTTTGAAGATGTTATATCATTTTGTGATTTAAAGTAGTTTGAGGGATGATATTCCCATTGTCATCTTTAAGAGGAGGAAGAAAAAAAAATGATTTGATTGAGTCATGATGACTTGAGGTAGTTGACTTGTCATGTTTAATAAATGCTATTGCACATTCATCATTTGAGATTGATTGGTTGTTTACATGATGTTCAATTTTTGAACTATTTATGTGAGAATTTTAGTTGTGTCAATTTATGCATTAGTATTTGAATGTAGGGTATTAGTGTTGATAGGATGGGGATTATTTGGTGGAGGATTCCCAACATTGGTATTGGGAGGAATATTATGATGAAGGACCTCAACTACATTACATTGTGTAGTGATTGGTTTTGGATTAGGAGAAGGTGAAGGAATAAAGTGAATAGTTTCATTTTATTTAATTAAATAAGTGAGGTTATGATCTAAATATTTGATTATGTAATGTTATTGACCAATTAAAGGATGAAAAGATGTCATCATTATGAAATAATACTAGATAACTACACAATGAATAGGTGCAAAAGAAAAGAGATAAGAAGAGATAGATAAGAGTATAGAGTCGACTAGTTTGACCTAGTACAAGAAACTAAGGTTAAAAACTATACAAAGTTGATAGTGTTAACCTAGTACTAGAAATTAAGGCTGAAAAATGTACAAAGTCAACAAAGTCAACCTAGTATAGGAGGTAGGGGATGAAAAAGTGCATACAATCAATATGGTCAACCTAGTATAGGAAATAAGGGCTAAAAAAGTGTACAGAGTCGATAAGGTTGACCTAATACAATAGGTAGGGGATGGAAAAGTTTATAGAGTTGACAAGGTCAACCTAGTATAGTAAGGGCTGAAAAGGTGTTCAAAGTTGATAGGGTCAACTTAGTACAATAAGCAAGGGCTAAAAACATGTATGGAGTCAACAAGGTTGACCTAGGACATGAAATAGGGGCTCAAAAGTGTATAGAGATGAAAATGTTGACCTAGTACAGTAGGCATGGTTTGAAAAAGTGTATAGAGTCAATAGGCTTAACCTAGTATAGTAGGCAGGGAAAATAGACAAATAATCTATAAGAGATTATGTTGAGCAGAATGACTATGTACTAAAATAGAAAAAAAATTATAATGTACTTTGAAATAAAGAAAAATCAATTGAGTCAATGAGGTTGATCCAATTGAGGCACACAACACAAAACCCTTTACCAACATTGGCTAATGAAATTTTTACCATACAATATACAATTGAGAAAAGAACAAGCAATCAACTTGGAAATTAAAAGCTAACTAAGTGGTCATCTTGAATGTTAAACTATTTGAGTATAATTTTTGATGTGATAAGAATTTGGCTATAAGGAACTAGAAAGAAATCTAAGGATGGTTTCAGTATGTTTAGGCTAAAAGGAATTTGTATTGGAAATGGTACTGGATTTTTATTGGGGCCTACCCCCTCACTTCACACACTATAGTGATAAGGTATTAGGTTCTTAGCCAATATATACCATTAACCGCATGTTTATACTTGGTCAAAAAACCAAGTCAACTTCCCCCTTGGTGATGAAATCTAAGTAGGTTGGCCTTGGGTAGATAATTATTAAAATGCATTTTAAGATTTTATGATTTGGTAGTGTATGCATAAAAGAGAAAATAGTGAAAATAAATGGTATGTTTATAAACCACCTCATTAGACTATGTGATACATTATAAGCATGAAAATAACAAGAAATGAAAGTGTGAGCTAATTACTAGCATATAAGTGTTAATTCCAACTTTGAAACATAGTATAGTGTTGATTCAGATGGTAGTGTATGTAGAGAACACATAATAGATTCAATGGTGTCACCTCTATACTTTAGAATCAAAGGTCAAAAAAATAACTATGTCGATAGTTTCAACCTAGTTTTCTTGACCAAATATAAAATATAGAAATGCATCAATAAGATCGACCTAATTGACTTTACAAGGGCATTTTTAAAGACTATAAACTATGAAAAATAGATTTATAAGGAATAATAAAAATGATAGAGAAGGTAAAAAGTAACCTTGGTAGGTTGGAGGATGTAGAGGAAAATAAGATTATTGTTGAAGTACCATGATTTATACTTACATATTCTACCAATTGGGTTGACTAGGTCAACCTAACTTTGCAGTTCCCTATTTGATGAAAACCTATAAATTGTAATATGTCTGTAGGGTTAACTTAGTATGTTTTTTGGAAGTTTGTAAATGTATAGAGTTGATAGGTTCAACCTAGTATCCTGATCTAGATGTTTGAAAGTGTATTGCATCGATAAAGTTGACCTAGTAGCCTGTACCTAATGACAAACTTGCACAAATAGAATAGAGTTTTATTAATGTGACTGTGTATTAAACTTGCACATAGAAGTTAGAATTGAATTGAAAATATCAACCTAGTATTACAAATATATAAAAATAAAATGATAAAATAATTAAAAATATGAAATAAAACCTACAAGGGTTAGATTCACATCAGGTTCACTAGAATGTATGAAATCAAAAATGCATCATGTCTAGAAATCAATCCTAACTCAGAGAAGATAGATCATACCATACACTTTCGATTGGGGACACATTAGATAATTTTGAAAATGAACAATATGTGTATTCATTAGACCTAATTAGGGTATATCTTACCATAACACAATATGATAAGGAGGGTTCCAAAGCCTCCTGTGAAGCAAAATCATGCAATAACCCTAAGGGAGTCATATGTTTTCATATATCTCACTAAACTAAAAAAAAGTAAAGTAAATATAATCTAGTGCTCACCAAATATTATGGCACAAAGTGGGGGTTATAACAAATAAAATTAAACATGCATAAGAGGCATATACTCATGTTAATATATACAAAATCCTAATGCATGGAAGATAAGTACAAATGCATATCTATCTACTCCTATAAAGGAGAAACAAAGTAAGGAATACCTACCTTTGAATTTAAACCCACTAAGCCTCAATCTCTCCTTTAGCCAAGGTCATTCATAATAGGTTTTAATGGTATGTAAGGATAACAAGGATAAATCATCTCTAGGCTACACAACCTACCAATGCATCCAAAATACTTCTCCATAAGACAATATCCATAAGTATGAAACCTTAAGCTTGCTCCTCAAGTAGAATGGTGGATAAGAAAATATGCAATAACTCTTAATTATTTTTATCTTCTCTAAATAATGTTGAAATGAAATTCTATATATAAGTGGATTTAACCCTAAGCCCTTCTTAAAAATTTAGCTGACAAATTAGATCTAGTCGACCTAGTACAATTATGGACATGAATTCACTAGGTTACAAATTAGGTTAGCCAAGATCTAACCTAGACCCTAAATTAATTTTACCCAAAACTATATAGGGTTGACCCAGTTGACCTAGTATAATAAATTGAGGCTAAAAACTATATAAAGTTGATAGTGTCGACCTAGTACAGTGAATAGTCAAAAGGGGGTTAAGGTTAGGAAAAGGGGGACAAAAGGTAGGAAATGACTGAGTGTGAAATAAAGAATAACAAGATTAGGAATAAGGTTTTTAAGATAAAAGTGTGTGGATAATAAGTGGAAAAATAGACAACAATCTTGTGAATCACCAATGGTTTTCCCACCCCTTTCCTGATGTACCCTTAAGACCTGTACTCAGATAGATTAAGACTCGATAAGTTCCTGTAAGATAAAAATTGTCAATAAGTGAAATATTATGTGTATATAGTATAAATTATGTGATGAAACTATTTCAATATATGCATCTACTTTAAACCCTAAAAATATAAATTAAATTATAAAATAGATAAAAATCCTAACTACACGATGCTATTCAACACCCACATTTTTTGTATGTTTTTTAATAGATCATTTTTGTTGTGACTTAATCCTAAAAAAAATTAATTTCCTTAAAATAATGGTTCCCTGAAGGTATTTGAGTGTAATATTTCCTCTTTGTGACACTTGATGAATAATATATTGACTCTTCCATCAGATACATAGTTTCCCAAGGTGTATTTTAAACCTATTGTCATATAAAAGGACTTTTTAATCCTACTAAAATTTGTTTGATCACAACTTACGATCATGATTATCTCTTTTTATGAATCTCCTATTTCAAAGTTTTGATTTATCTATTTTATTCTATTTTCATTAAATCCAACAACCATGCCTAAAGTGAATCTTGATTCCCCAATCACATTATTAGTGTAATTCATAGAATAGGAACTTTTTATTCCATAAGCATCATTACTTTCATGTCATAGACCAACTAAAAAAGAGTGAACCTCATCACACATTTTTAGTTGGTTTTATATGTCCATAGGATCATAGGGATCCAATCATCCCAATCATCCCTTTGAACATTGTAATTTTTTTAAGCATATTTCCAAGAGCATTATTTGATGTTTCAAACTACCCATTTACTTATGGATGATAAGTCATGATTTTATGGTGTGATATCATGAGATATCTAGACAAAATTTTATAGCATTATTTAATATGTGTGTTCCTCTATCATTGACTAGCTTTATAGGGCACCAAAACTTAATTATGTTGTTTTCATACCAAAATTTAGTTGAATATTTGACACTTAAACTTAGTGTCATAGCTATTTCCACCCATTTTGTAAAATAATCCATCACATTGAGTATATATAATGCATGGCTATGCTTTATATGTGGATTAATTTTCCCTAAAAAAAATTCCCCATTATTAAATGGTTGCATAGATAGCTTTGTATTTAAATCATTTCATCCCTCTTGTTCGGTCTTCCAACATATTGATAGATGTAGGAGTGTTTTAACTTTTTGTGCATTATGGAATAATGTAGTCCACCCCAAACCAATTTGAAATGTTTTCCTCACAATATATTTTCTTGTAAAATTACCTCCCATAAATCCTTGGTATGCTTCTTCTAAAAATTATGGTCTCTCATGATCTAGGGATTATCTTTGCAACACATCATCCTTACCCATATTATAAATAAGTCCATTAATAATAGTGAATGGTAGAGGTCATGTGGCCAACTACCTTTTTTCCTTTTACACATAGTGTGTAGTAAAAAACCATTGTTACATACATTTTTATTTGCCTTCAATATTTTTATTATATTGTAGAGACTCAAAACAAATGAGCATCTATTGACTCATCTTGTAATTTATATAGATCCTCACCATTTTTTATGTGATTAAGGTGAACTAGGCCCATATTTTCTCTACTTATCTTAACATTTATCTTAAACTCAAAATATTTAAATAGCATTAACCACATAGATGTCCATCCTCATAGAATTTAATTTTATATCAAGTATTTTAGGTTTTGGTGGTCTATGAAAAACTTGATTGGTGTAGCTAATATATAATTCAAAAACATTTTAGTGTTACCATATCTAGAGTTTATAATTATATGGTCGTATAATTATTATCTAACATTGAAAGCTTAAAAATTATGAATTGGGTAGGGTGCTCTAAGCCCCCATCCCTAGGTTGAGCCAACACAACCCTACTATTATTCCAAAAGCATCTACATGGACATGAAATGGCTTACTCTAATTAGGAAATACCAAAATAAGAGTTATAACTAATATTTGTTTCAAATCAATGAATGTTGAATAACATTGTAAGGTCCATTAAAACCTTGTGTCCTTTCACATTAGTCTCTACAATGGTGTTGATTTAGATGCATTCACCCATATGAACTTGCGATAATATTCAGTGTGTCTTAGGAATGATTAGGCTTTAGAAGAATTTATAGGAGGTGATAGTCCCAAAATGACTAAGAAATTGGATTAGTCTACAAGAATACCATTTATTCAAATTACATGTCCTAGTAAGACACCAAATTTATTAAATAACAAAAATTTATTCAAATTCAAATATATGCACATAGCCTAACATCTTTACAACATAAATTGTACCTTTAAAAGGTGATATTTGAAAAAGGATAACATAGCCCAATATTCTAGGTAAACCTATAGAACTCATGTATGAATTCCTTAAAGGTAGTGACTACAACTATAGAGAATACAACATGAGCATTTTTAAGACCAAAATCCATTACCTTATATGTAAAAAAGCCCCATTATATCATAAAAGTGGGATTTGTATGATCTATTGTGATTGATAACCATTTAAGTTATTCATGAATGAGTATACTAGATGGATTATGACCTAATCAAGAAGCTTAGTTTTAAAATTAATCAAGAATAGATCATTGATGAAATCATCATTCATTATTTTTTAGTCACCTTAAATTTTGATTTCTCCTAGTTTCTTGGGTTGAACCACCATAGGACTTACCCAACCTACTTTCTTCACTAAATATATGATTTTTGATTCCCACATCCAATAAATCTTAGATTTAAATTTCATATTCATAATCAAGTTTAGTTAATAGGGTCATTTATTTATATGCCTTGTACACTCCTTCAACTTGATATGTGTTTATCCCAATGATGGGTCTACACCTTTGACTTTTGGAAACTTTGTAGGAGATACATACTAGTAGTATTATAAAAATTATATTGCTTATTAAATATAATACTTGTCCAATACTATCCTATAGTCACAATTTTTGGTTCTGATTTTCTACCAATGTTTTCAATTTCCTTCTTTATTAGTTCCTAATGCATTTTTCGGGGCATATTTGGAATAGATTCTCATAGTTTCCTTTCTCCTCTATGATCCTAAATGTTTATATTTTGTACCTAAGTAACTCTTGTTTGATCTATGATGTTTAATTTATGATCCTTTATCTTTTAGTCATGTTAAAATAATCCTTTCAAATTTAAATCCTCTTTTTTATTACTATATACTACCTTTTTAGCACTTTCTAGAATTCAGTTATAGGATTTCAACAAAAAATCAACTATTTATTTATTATCCCTATAATTTTTGATAGCTTTATTTAAGCCTGTAGTTGTTTATTCCTATGAACTTTGGTCCTACATGGTAAGTATGTCTCCTTTGCATTTGTGAAATAAAATTATATTCATCTTTTGAAAATATTTCGAAACCATTTGGTTTTCATTTTCAAACATAATTATGAAATCTTGTTAGACACATTGAAAGTTTTTGGCCTCATGCTTATGCTCTTGGTGCATTCACCATGCTTGTGGTATAGGAGTTATAAAATGATGGAGCACATGCATACAAAATATTTGTAATACTCCCAAATATGACCATATATCTACACATCTATGAGTGTGAAACTCATGACACTATAATTCTTGGAACAATGGCCACTATTATGAGATCATAATATCCACCTAGAATCAACCTCACATTAGCTTGTAGGCCTATTCCAAATTTAATTATTTTTAATATTTAACTAACCACCATGTCTAAATAACACTATTTAGATCATGGTTTAGCACATTTACTTGTTTATATATATATATATATATATATATATATATATATATATATATATATATATATATATATATATATATATATATATAAATATATATGGAAAAAAATGTGTTGTCCTCAGTTAAAAAGTATTATGATAGTTACCTCTAATTAATGTAGACCATTCATATGGGACTTAACTCATGATTCCTTCATGTTAATACACACACACACACACACACACACACACACACACACACACACACACACACACACACACACACACACACACACACACACACACACACACACACACACACACACACACACACACACACACACACACACACACACACATAATTACATATTAAATTATGGAAAAAAATGTGTTGTCCTTAGTTAAAAAGTATTATGATAGTTACCTCTAATTAATGTAGACCATTCATATGGGACTTACCTCATGATTCCCTCAAGTTAATTTTATCATATGTGCATTTAAGTCACCACTCACATAATATAAATCTTCCCATGTAAAATTTCCCTCATTAGTGGGTTTTGTATAGGCCATATTTGTTAGAGTCAACTAGTACAAGAGACCAACTTCAGACCTTATTGGGGTTGAATTAATGGGAATTTTCATTTATCCATGTGGAATTATGAAACTAGATCCATCTTATTGATATTATAATATTAAAACTATTCTTCTTGTTGTAACTATGGAAAATATTGTGATTAATGTGTAAAATCAATGAACTCCATGATTTGTAGACCCTGTAACTTTGGTTTTGTGCCAACCTTAAACCAATTGTCACATCTATAGATATATGGTAGTGTAGGCTATTTGGGAATGATTTAAATATTAATTTTAGAATTATTCAAGGGTATGATAACAATTTTGTCCCATTGATTCAAATTCAACTAATTATCTAGTGTATTGATGTTTATATGACCAACATACACCAATTTACTCCCCATTAATGTAGGGTAGTGTGTTTCATAATTTTTCATGTAAATAAAGTTGAAGTATCCTTGCAGACTTATATAAACTAATTTTATCACCACATACTCAAATATCCTAATGGTTTCAAATTGACCATAGTCTATGAGACTCAAGGTGATAGGGTTGTAGCTGAGAGTTGGCCTCCCAAGTAGACCTAAGAATCATATTCATTATTCTTCAAAAATCAAATACTATGTTGTTAGTTTCATATCCTTAGATTTATATGTCTAATTGAGACTCAACATACCATGGATGTTTGGTATTCACATCCTTTCAATTATCTATTATCTTATTTTCACACAATTTAGTAAGTTATGCAACAAATTTATAATATTGTGTGATATATATTCATTACGAATATTACTTACCAAATTAATTAGATATATCAATGTTGAGAATACTCATTCTTACCTTGGGTGTGAACAATTTATCCATACATCTACGTATCAAATAAAACATCTCTTTTAGAAGAATTTTGATTTTATATGTTTTAGATTACCTATGTTGGTTCTAACATAAGAAAATTTTATCTAATATGATATAGTTATTAATCCTATTGAACCTTTATAATCATATTCTATCGAGACATTTCCATAGGTAGTAGTTATTTCTATCTATATTGGTTCCTGGTGACATATTACATAAACACTGGATCTTTGGGATGAGAGTTGACCATATTAACATTTTGCATGTGTTTTTCCTTCCTTTTATTTTATAGTATAGGAAAATATTTTATATCATGCTTCCATGAAATTCTATAATAAACATAATATACTTCTCTTTGTGGATTTTAGGGATAATTTTATGTGATATGATTGTACTCACCACACATGTACTAGACAATTGGTTATCTAACATGTCTATTGTCTTGTCTCCTATTATATTTACCACCTTGATATCCACCTTAGTATCCTCCCTATATTTTTTAGTAAACCTACCCTTATTTTTGTTGTCCATCATATCCCCCATCTCAAACGTGATAGTGGAGCATATCTTGATTATTTCTAGTATCATGGTGATTAATATTTCCATACTTCTTGGTACTATTAATACTATGATGTCTAGCCTATGAGGCCTTGAGGTTGGTATCATAGTGATCGTGACATCCAAGAGTGGACTATGTTATAATTTACATTTCCACATCTGGACTTGGTACTCTAAATTTCATAGTTGGAATTTATTATACATATACTATGAAGACTTCTAGTGATGTCTTCCTTCAAATCCAAAAGGGTCCAATAATTATTCTCATCATGGTTATGTTATATACACAAATTACAGCACATTATATGTATGTATTGTATGTATCATTATAGTAAATGATATTTCACAATGGAATGTCTTATTATGTGATAAATCTATAATAATTTTATTTTAATTTTTGGATAGGCATTCCTATAATGCACTTATTTTTTCACTCAATACATAATATATCTAATCTAGCCCTGCTACTTTCATATAATTCTTCCATCTTGTATAATAAAATGTTTACCTTGGCATCTATTTTTATAATAGACTGAGGATTTTCTCCATAGTCTTCTATCTACTCAACCCTAATTTTAGTTGAATGAGCATCAACCTTATAAGGTAATTAACTTTATGTGATTGCTAACCTAATTCTAGTTTTTAGGCCTTCTATGAACCAAGTTACTTTATCTATGGATTGAAACTATAAATTTACTCAATTTATGACATCTAAAAACCTACAGTCATAATCCTAAACTAGTTCTCCTTAATTTTGGTGATTCTCATTCAATTATTAAATATATTTACTTACACATTTATTCATATTAAATTCCTCATTTAGTTTATGTTTAACATATTTTAAGGACATTGTAATTGGATAAATTTTGTACATGAACTCTAGAGTTATGCATGTCAAGGATACTATGAGATCTCACTTTTTCACATCATAGTAGTAACACCTTTAACATAACATTTCATTTCATAGTTTCTCACATATTGTTTAGAAGACCCATCATATGTTTTCAAGTTTATAAAAACTCCCACATTAAGAGCCATGTTTATTTTGATTATACTTGCTCCCACTAGTTGTTTTATACTTTATTTAATAGTGTCTAAAATATTGTTAGGACCATCTTTGGATTAATATTAATTTTTATTTGAATCAAATTCTTAGTTCCTACACTTAGCTTTCCTAACTTATCTATTAAATTATGAAAATACTCTTTAGCTCTCAGGTCTTCTAAACTAACTTTTCCTACTATAAATTATATAAAGGGGATGTGTCTCCTTGGAGTGAATAATCCTCATATGGAATATCTACTTTTCTATTTCATGAACCTAAAACAACCCTATAATTAATCATGACTTATTCAAGAGACTATTTTTCATCATCCTCAAAAATAAATTCCACAACAACTACTTTGTAAAAATATTGTGAAACTACTCTATTAGCCTCCTTTTGGATTCTACTTGACCTCTTTGGTGTCTTATTTATTATTTATTTGGGTTAGTATTTAAATTATAATAATTTTTATGATCTCTTTGGAACCTTTAATTTCTTTTGGTACTCTGAGTTCCCCATCTTTGTAGTCTCTAAATTCTCTTGGCAATCTACTTTCTCACATAGTATTCTCATTTTCTTTCCAACTCTTATTTTTAATTACTTGAGGATCACTCTATTTATTCCATATATTTTTTCATCACAACTCTCTCTGAAGTCTCAAAATTTACTTCTTGATTTGTCTTTTTACATCATCCATATTTAGGTTTGGGTTATTATTCTCACTTGTACATCATTACACTCCTAGTCTACATCCCCATAACACCTTAAGTGATTACTAAATATTAATTAGAATTGGCACTATGGCCTTTTCCAACAGCAGTAATTTTAGAAGTATATGTAGTCATCACTAGAATATTCATCTAATTCTTTGGACAAATAATTTGTGCATATCTTCAAACATAATATATCCTTATACAACATATTCATTGATATATCCATATTTTTTGGCATTCAACCAATGATCAATTACATGAGTCTAATCTATATCCAAATTTCATAGTTAATCGAGCTCCTCCTTGATCCAAATAAATCAATCTATCTTCATAGATCTAAAATAATTATATTTAATCCATGACAATCAAACAACTAAAAATTCATTAAATTCACACCAAAAATATTTCATACACACACACACACATCTATAAATGTATGTATGTTCAGTTATGATTTATCTCGCAAAGCCTCTTATTCTCTTAACTTTTCTTATATGAATTTGTGAATTATTTCATATATCTAGTGTTAAATATCTTTTTGATTGGGTAATCATCTCTTGTTACACATTCACTATGAAATTATTAGCATGGGTTCTAGGAAATTCCCATATAAACATGTTAAGGTTTACATTATGTAATTTCAATTACATGTTCAACATATTCAAATAGGATTAATTCAATTAGATTTATTCTCACTCAATTATGTTCTATTTGAAATATTTTATTATAAAAAATCATGCATCTTCATCATAGCAAACACATAGATTCAAATTTAACATGGAAATTTATGTGCGCATAAAAACATAGAAAACATTTAATGGAACCATCAAAATATCTCTATATTATTATCTCTCAAAGTTAGAATTTTTTATTCTTTACAATACAAGAATCTATATAGATTTGAGAAGGCTCAGTTGCTTCACATTATAGACCTTTTGCCTCCTTCCAAAATGATTATTTTCATATTCCATAGTATTTTGATCTTCAAACACATTCTAAATTACATATAAAATATTATCCATCTGAAAAAATACTATACATCTCACATATGTCACTTCTAAAAACTCTATGATTTTACACTTTGTAATCTAATACCAACAATACTCTCTTAAGAAAATTATTATTTCCTTACATGATAATGTATTAAAATAAGATCAATGTGTCTCTATAAATATCCATTCAATGGACTCCCATAATTTTCTTCACAATCCTTTATCACTTGAAATATCCTCTTACCCACTACTAGTAGGCTTTGCAGCTCCTAAACTACCAGTCTCTAAGGGTAAAGGTGATCATAAAGAATATATTCAATCATTAATTCATTATGTTTTGATTATTATTACAATTACAAACTATTAACCAAGATCTTTCCAATAAGCTTAAAATATTATGATTTGTAATGGTTAAATGATCTTCCAATTTAACCAATTGAAGAATTAAACCCTTTGTTAGATTAGTTTCTAGCACACTTTTGTATTGAAATTGGTGCAAAAATATATTTTTCATAAATTAAAAAACTTTAGAAAGGATCAAATGAACCAATTATTTAATATGTCCTTTGGTATGAAATTATGCTAGATAAAATGAAATATTATATGGTAGACAATGATATACAAGATAATGTTTTTTACCACAACTTCATTAGTCTATCATGTTTAAAAAATTTAAATATTTTAATGAATTTTGCCATAAAATCAAATAATATGAATTAAATCTCATATTTTTGAACAATATAAAATATGCACCAAATATTCCATTTACTTCAAATATCAAGTTTCTAAGAAAATCAAAATACAAGGTCAAATCTGATGAATAAAGA
This sequence comes from Torreya grandis, assembly GCA_037957365.1. Lineage (NCBI taxonomy): Eukaryota > Viridiplantae > Streptophyta > Pinopsida > Cupressales > Taxaceae > Torreya > Torreya grandis. The sequence continues at coordinate 992,023 of JARHVA010000500.1, forward strand.
ATGAATAAAATGTAAAATTCAATGGAGTGTCACAACCAACAAATAAGCTTCAATGGATATATCCATTAAAGGGGAAATTTACAAGGTTACCACAACCTCCTCATATCTTATTAAAAATATTAATTAATTTAAATCTCATCTCTCCCTCCAAAATTAGAGGTTGATATGACTAAGACTAAACATAATGTATTTGACGGTAATGAATATTATGATTACCAAATATGTATTGGGCATTTTATGAAGAAGTGTTTCAAGTTAAGGCATAATATACATGATCTTATCGATTATAATAATATTGATCTAATCACACCCAAAGAGGAATATTTACTACAAAAAATGACAATACAAAGATATAAATATTCAATAATCCATTTTCAAACCATAGTACTACAGAAAATGTAAAAAACTCAAAGGTAAATCATATGTACAATGTGCATACTCCTCATTCAATGTATGGGCATCTAGTAGATGGTATTATTGATACATTAAAAAAAACATCAAAATAATGTCTTATGATCACACTCTATGATAATGAGATTGGTGATGATGATTCAGACAAATGTGCACCCTTTGTTTGAGTGTATATCAACATACAATCTATACACAGTGTCATGATTGACAATGGTCAAGTGAAAATCCATGTATAATGACACTTCTTCATAGTATTTGGTATACAAAGAAATATTTATATCTACATTAAAAAAATAAAGCTTTCTAATTTAATACACAAAATACTATTGGGCATATAGTGCCACCTATTTAGGTTGGTTTAACAACATTGGCTACTCCAATTCTAGTCTTACCAAGCACATGGGTCTTTAATATGTTATAAAAACACCCTTGTATAGAAGTTACACATAGTGCCATAAATAGTACATCAATTTAATATTAATTAAGTGGTAAAAGTTCAAGGTATTAAATAAGATTACCCTCTATAGTAAATGGTAAATCCTCCTCACCACCACCACTATGATTGGTTATGGCACATTTTAAAGAGCATAATACAAATATAGTTATGGTACCCATTGAAGATAAAAATAAAAAGGTAATTATTGAAACTATTCAAGAGTATAGTGTAGAGTTATTTGAAGCACCTATATAAAATATTTTCATACAATCAGTTCAAAGGAGAGGAGTAAACCCTTTTAGACAACAAGCTTCATATCAAAGAGTTTTTCAAAATTGAAATAAATATAAACCTTATAAAATGCATCCTAAAGTATTACCTTATATAATTCAGTGTGTTCCATAATGAACATAGGTAGTAAGACCTTCTCCTATTTTACAATAAACTCCACCAAGCCATGCACCTTCTCAAATTACACATCTTGCAAAAAATATTATAAGCAGTGATAAAGACAGTTACACTAAAACATTTGATTCATTTTCAAATTCATATTCATCATAGTACATGTAACACTTTTCATCCATAAAAAGTCACCTTAAAAAATCTATGATACTGACACACACTATGGTCCTCTCAAGATGGGATCATATGATTGTTTCTCAAAAAATATAAAAAAACATTAAAAAATGTCAAAAATAAATAGCATTCGATAAATTATCAAAAATAAAAAATCAATACTTGAGCATGAAATGAGTTGTTATTTTACATATTTACATATTTTATTTACCACATATTTTTTAAAATATCATATTATCTTTCAAACTCACATCAAATCAACAAGGTATATGAGTGTGATGTAGGACATACATTTCATAAATGGATATATTGATGTTGGGGTCCATTCTACTTGGTGTCCATGCCTAAGTTAAGTTATATTGTAATATTTTATATCTATTTATTACCTCTATACCATTTCAAGCTACATATATTACATGCTTGTTACTAATTAATCATATCTTACATTGTGCTACATGTGTGTGTTAATTTTATATAATATGATGCTGATTCATATGGATAGAATAGACAAGTTTAACTTGTTCAATGCTCCTTTGATGTTGTTACTTTCCTAAATGGTAAGCATGGCATTTTTTTTTTTTAATGTGTGGCCCCTTGGTCCTTGTGTTCAATAATTTATTAAACATCTCTAACAAATTTTTATTTGTGTGTAATAAATTTGAGCATATTCATTACTTGTGGCCATTAGCCTTATGTTTTGTACATCATTTGAACATGTCCTATGTTTGTAACATTTTTAAATGTCCTTTGCACATGGCCCTTATTTTTTGTGACATATTCATCTATATTATATTCATCCCTTGGGCTTATTGTGCAGCATCATGTAACATTGGAATTTTTTATTATTGTGCTTGTTAAGCTTGATTGGTGGTTGCATGATCTATATCATGTAATTTTACTACATGGTCTACTTCAAATATGTTTAGTTTACTACATACCTCATTGATAAATATATCTATACATGACACATGTATGACTCACATTCAATATTTTACATATATGATTCAATGAAAATTGCATTTCTATGATGATATAATCTCCACAAGACGACATGATTACACATGATTATATCTTTATCAAGTGATATAATTAGCTCTTCTTGTGAGATGAGTCACTTGTTGGTTACATCCCCCATCTCATAAGAGGGGAATCATAATAGATTTGTCTAAGAGATCCAAGTCTTCATGAATATAAAAATAATATTTGGGATAAATTAAAGGTTTAAAATATTTAAAATATATGTTCTCAAAGACTTAAATCAATACAAAATAAAATTTTATGATAAAATATAGGTTTTCAAATAATCAAAGTAATTCAAAAATTAGATTCATGGAAAAGTATAGGTTTCAAATATTTCAAAGTTTCAAATTAATTTATAATTTAAACACATGAGATATATTGGTATATAAAATATATATTATAGGGGCATATTCATGCATATGCACTCACTTTTCAAAGACTCAAAGTAAAAAATAAAAGTTACAAATTTCACATATATAACATATATGTGCATGGAATCTTATATCACTTGGCATAGATTTATGGGGCATGATACTTTTTCACACTCATATATATATATATATATATATATATATATATATATATATATATATATATATATATATTAAAATTTCAAAGGGCATGATACTTTTTTCATGCACATATAAAATACAATAAAATCTACAAATTTAAAGGCAAATATTCATTTAAATTGGCACTGAGGTCATGATGGGGGAATGAATATTTTTCATTATATTTCAATCATACATATATAATGTATATCCATTTTCATCAATGTGATTCAATATATTAAGGGTAATGTACATTCATATAGTGATACTCAATGGTCTTGGCATTAGTTCTAGTGAACCCATTTTTTGGTTCCATTTTTTTTTATGGGTGATGTATGTTCATGTCTATTGAAACTCAACATCTTTGGCATCACTTTAGACATACCCATAATGGTTACACATTATTTATATTAGTACATTGGGTACTATTACCCATTCAATAGAGTTGAAATAGGCATATTTATAACTCAATAACTTGATTAATTATTCAAAATTGAGATATAATCACTCTAAATTATCAAAAGGTTCAAGTTATTCAACAAGGGGGAATAGTTTTACATCATATTTTATAGTTTATAGGGAAATATAGTTTCTTATCCATATAGGTGTACTCCTTCCTTACTCTCCTTTCAATTTTTTAATTTTCAAAGTTCAACATTTTCAAAATTCAAATATGGACAAATGACTACTTCGTTTATTGTTTCAAGTTTTGTTATAAATTGAGTGCCTTGCACAATTAGGGTATCTTATCAAAGACAAAGATTTTTTTACACTCTTAAGTTTAATTATTTATCCTTTACTCAATAAATTTTAACATTATATTAAATGGGTAGGGGGTAGGTGGGGTGTGCTGGGAATTTAGAAACATGAATCTCGCCATAATTATTTAATAATGAAAATTATTTATACATCCTAAACTACACTAAATTGTGCCCAAATATATGATTCTTATTTTAAATTCCTTGAATCCAATTCTCTATATGTGAGATTGACCCTTTTTTTACCATCACTACTACAAAAAAATTTCCAAGTCCAATTCTCAAACTAATTTATAGTAGCCTCAGATTGTATCCAACTAAGGAAATATGTCCTTGGTTTTCTGATACATCTCCACTAATGTGGACCTATCAACCTAAAGTGGTCACATCCCAAACTAATTATCATCTAGTTTCCAAAATTTTAAATATTTTTTTGGGTCTTCGCATTCATTTTATAAGGTAGATTAAAGGAAATTATCAAAATGTTTTCCTATAAATATAAATTAAATGTCATTCATTATTCCTAGATTTACACTATTTATTAAGCACTTTCACATTATTTCATAATGATAAAATATTCCATCTTATCCCAAAATTAAGTATCATTCGCAATTAGTCATAAACTAAATCTAAACCATCTCAAAGAAAGTCAAAATCTATCAATTTTAAAGTATCAAATCCATATTTATAGTTACATACATATAGTCAAAGATCATAATTTCACAATCACTCTCTATGGGATAAATATGTGGGATTGATTTTCCTCTTTGGACCATATGGATACATAGGAAACATTCAATCATAAAGGGTATGATAATTTTGGGTTAAATCAACCCATTACACTCCCCCTATCTATTTATAGGTTTATATCTCTCATGAAGGACCCTAGGGTTTACAAATAAAAATAATGAAAACATTAATATTCATGCAACAATATTATAATTGTAACATGTTAGTCTACTTCACAAATGTAAGAATAGAAGTCAAAATGGTTACATTTCCATCATAGTCAATGTAGACAAGTGCATTATCAATAGACATAACCAACCTTTGTTATTTTTTAGGGAGCATAGTCTTGTCCAAGAATATCTTCATATTCTATTTTTGATCTTGAACTATCATAATTAGTCTTTTCTCTATTTTCACTATAAGTCAGTAGTCATAGTCAGCTATGACAAGTCCATAGTCAACAAACATGAATTACCTACATTATTGTCTTGGAAGCATGGTCCTATCTAAAATCATATTAATATTTTGTTTATGATTATAAGAAGCCACAACCTAGTCTCTTATTGACTTCCACTATTAGATATCCAAAACAATCAATCAAGAACCATATCTAAGCAAAGTTTTTTTCATCCTAATGTTTTATAAAAATAATAGTTTTTATATTTAGTAAAGTTATAAATTAGAATTATTAATGACTGTATATCTTTAGCATTCTTATTTATCTCAATTTTTACACCTACTAAATAAGCATTTGTATTGTTAAATAAAAAATAGGGTAAAATACATGTGACTTGTGCTTGACTATTTAGGTAGAGATCAATTTACCTACTTGAAAACTTTCATTCTATCTGATATCAAAAATTCATTATGTGCGTAAGTCCAAAAAAAATATACTTAACTTTAAAACCCTTGTGTCACTTTAAACTCTAGGTTTAGGCCACAAAATGAATAAAAATAGGTTTATCAATCCCCAACCACCCCCATTTAGTGGTTAAGCATTTCCTAGGTTTCCAATACGATGAAAAGGGCTTAAATCACACATAGTTCTCCCAGTTAAGTGTACATGTGTAATAGTGTTATTTTGGTATAGATGAAAATTATAATATAGATTTAAACACTTGATTATTTATAACTTGGCATAACTTTACTTGGATTAAGTGATTTGGACGTGGATAGGGCCTTTTCTTTGAGACTAATTTCAATTTTTGTAGATTTATGGAAGTCCTTCTCAATGTATAAGTATTAGATAAATCCTTGCCTAATATGTGTTAAGTGAGTGATAGATAGAGAATAGGATTATACCTATTTTATATAAATAGAGAACTATTTGTGATACTTATCACACCATTGACATTTAGATTGTATGGATCAACCCATAAGGATGATTTGAATTTGGAAAATGCTCATTATTAGGCATGTGGATAAGTATAACACATGTGGATGGATTCAGAAATATGAAATTATATAAGTATGACATGAGGAATTAAAAAATAAATAAATAATGATATGATGATAAAAAATAATATAATAATAAAATTAGGTATAGACTCAAGAATTCTTATAGGTAACTAATAGTGGATCAGGAAGGTTGGGTCCATATAAGGTAAGAAGATATGAGATAAGGGTCTACAAGAGCCATATGTGTATGCACAACTCATGTAATATAAGAATAGTTTAATATTAAAAAATTTAAGTGTGTAATACCATATATTAGTGTCTATAGAAGGAATAATGACATGTAATTCTAAAAATGAAGTGGTTCATAAAAATATCAAGTCACAAACCTTTGACCTAAAATTGTAAGAGCCTATTTTGTTCTCAAAATATAATCTTATTATCTTATGGATCTTTCCTAAAAATCATAAGGTCAAATAATTATTTCATCGTATGGTTTATTGAAATATTTAAAAATTTAAGATCTGCTTGAGCATATTTTGTCAAAGTAGTAAGAATCATTAAGAAGACTATTATTTTGATATGGGTTTTCCCACTATGTTTCTATGATAATTCTTGTCATTAAACATATGGTTTATTAATTTTTTTGGTGAAAATATTCTAAGATATTTTAATGTGGATTTTCCTGATGTGCCAAAATATAGTACATGTTTCTCAATATAGAAGTTTTTCATATTTTTGCATAAATTTTAGTATGGATATGGTTATGTTAAATAGCTGATCTATTTGAGATTTTTTAACATTAGGAATATTAGGATCCAACCATTTTGCTTCACTAAAATTTGACTTGGGTGTTAAATGTGGTAGTATTTTTATCAATCTATGTGCTCTATGGTGGATTTTAGGTATGCCATGAATAATTATTTTAGTGTGAAAGTGTGGATTTTACTTGTCATAATTATTTCATGTGTAATGTGATTTTGAGAATGTTTTATGGAGTACATTGATTTTAATACCTTAATAAATTCTAGATAATATGTAGAGTATAATGGGCCCCCACCCATGGAATGTTTTTTTAATTAAGTGCTATTAATATTATTACGTAATTATTTTCTTGAGTCTTTAAATTATAATTTACAGTTTCCTTAGTCATAGGTTATTTTTTATTTATGTTTCTAAATTTACCTATTATACACTCCTAATTTAAATGACTTTTATATTTGGAGCTAAAGTCATAAATCATTTAATTTTTAATTATATAGTTATAACTAAATTTTAAAGGATTCAATGACATTAAAAGGACTTAGATGATGTATTATAATGTAGAGGTCATACACAAGTCTTAGATATATCTATATTTTCTTTAAATTAAATATCTCAAACTTTACTTAATTCATTTTTTCTTGTTTTGTGGGAATATATTACTAAGTTAGGCTATGATTGATGGAAGAACAATTGTACTTTATATAAGGGTTGAGTAATGTGCTTGAATACACTTATGTCTATCCAAGATTATTTTGTTAAAATCATATTGATAGCATAATTTTTACTTCATGAACTAATTGTTTGGTGATTATAGGGTATCTAAAATCTCATATTCGAAAAGGATTATGGTATTCTACATAAAATAATGATCACTTCATACAAAGAAGCATGACAATTATAGGTCTTCATAAATTATAACCATTATTCTAGTCTTTTATTTGAATTAGTCATTTCTATTATGAAATATTATAGTCAAGTGGCTTTGATAAAAAATTTAGTTTTGTTTGGTCTAGATTACCACCATGTGTATTTATTTTATTTTTATGTGTATTTAAGCCTTAACATGTAACAATAGTTATAGTATGATACTAGTCTATATTTCATATCTTTATCATTTAAGCTCTTGTTTAGTTTGATTCACTTTTAGTAATATTTCTAGATGTGGTCACACATACACACACAGATAGATAGATAGACACGCACACACACACATATATGTATGTATATGTATGCATGTAAGTATCTATATATATGCATATATAGATGGATATATAGATACATACACATATACATATACATATACATATACATATATATGTATGTATATATATGTATATGTATATGCATGTATGTATATATGTATATATGTATATACACACACACACATACATGCATATACATATATATGTATATGTATATGTATGTATGTATGTGTATGTATCTATATATCCATATATATATGCATATATATAGATACTTACATGCATACATATACATACATACATATATGTGTATATGTGTATGTATGCATGTATGTGTGTGTGTGTGTAAACACACACACACATACATACATACTATTGAGGTTAACATACCTCCATTTCTAAAAAATGGGGACCCTTGTGTCAAATTGTGCAAATTTGTACCTTAAAATTGAAAATTCACTTAATCAGAATATCACTAGCATGTTTTCACATATTATTTATTTGAAGATCATCCAAACTTGGTTTGGTTGGTATATTTGTTCAAGATTATAGTTTAATCTTATTTAAATTTTTTAATGCATTGGATCTCTGTGTTTCAAAGGTTTTAGGTTTAATAAAGTCCCCCTTGAATAGACTATGTCTAGGTTTCATGATTTTATGTTAATTTGATCTTTTAATAACCATCGATCTATTTAAAATCAAATCCATGTTTAAGCTTCTTTAAACCCTTTTCATAATTTCCCTAGCTTAGGCCCTTTGATTTGAATTCAAATTTGGTGGGAAAAAATTATGCTAAAACACTTTAAATATGCCTTACACATTTAATTTTTATACTAAGGTTTAGTCATGTTTATTAACACAAGAAAAACTTAGTCTAAAATTCATACTTGGTCCCTTTTATATCCCATCTCCCTTGGTCCCTTTTATCTTCTAGCTTGGTCTAAGTAATGCATGGTCCCTTTGTTATAAACTTAGCATAAAATATTAATCCTAAAATATTGATTATTGTTTATTAACAAAAATAAAAAACCTTAGTCTAAAGACTTTACCATAGTTTCTATTTAATTCTCAAGCATGACTTAAACATTATGTTTGTCTACAGGATCAATGACCCATATTTACTCAGGTGAGGTTAGTCTAATGATGTGATATGGGGTCAATAAGCCAAGGATTTTGATCAATGATGCATGTTCACCCTAGACAAGATCCAATGGTATGAGATCAATATTAAAAACTACCATAGGGTCCTTTTTATTATGTTTCTAACTTAAGCTAAAACTTTATGCCAAGTATTTTATAATTATCAAGGTCACTTTAATATGTTTTAAACTTATATTAAGACTTTATCTTAAATATTTATTAATACAATTGAAAATTGTGGTCCAATACTTTATATTAAGTTTTATAGTATTCCCAAGCTTTGACTTAAATATCTTTCTTGTCCATAAGATCAACGGTCCACATTTTCTCATACGAGGGATATTTAATGGTGCATATTAAGTCAATATTTCAATGAATATCTAAGATAAATGAGGTGGTGATAGGTGCCATCATTTTTTTTAAAAAATATTGAGTAGCCAATGGTGGTGCACCTCTTGGATTGAGATCCAACAATACGTGTTTAATCAGATGAAGATGATCCAATGGTGTGATATCAACATAGAATTTTCAACAAATCTCAGAACAAACATAGAGATGATAAGTGACATAAATACATGACATAAACTAAAACTCATGCATCTTTCAAATATCAATGATATGCATTGATTCATACCCATAAGATCTGACAGTGTGCAATCAACATTGAAAGTCAAGCCCCAGTCTTGAAATAAAGCTCAAGCATCTTATACAAGATTAACAACACACATTTGTTCAAGCAAGGATGATATAATGGTGCATGATAAAAATGGACTTTTTAACATATCTAAGAGCAAATATAGTAATGACAAGTGTCATAACCACAAGAAACATAGTAGAAGTAGCCAATGGCATTCAACTCCTGAGATTGAGATCAACAAACCACATTGATCCATGCAATAAAATCTAATGGTGAAAGTCGAGATGGACTTTTCAAAGGGATCAAAACCAATAAGGAAGTGAAATGTATCCTAATAAAAAAATGGTCATTTTGAAAGATTAATGAGTAAAATGCCATGGAAAGGCCACATAGGAATAAAATGATAAAACCAAGGATCTTGTCGACCCAAGGGGATGCAAAGATATAGATAAAGAAATTTGAATTAAGTCTAAGTCATGAATATTGTAATTTGAGCATAAATATGCCATTAAAGCTCCTTATAAGACCTGTTTGAATGTAAAAAAAGCCTGAAAAGCATATGAAATCCCTAATTTGTTCCTATATACATTATGACTAATCTGAGGAGAAGTGGATTATTGTCTGTGTGAAGATAACTTGATCTAAAGGTAAATTAAAATCATTATTGAGTAATTTGATAGAATTTGTAGCAATGGCAACCCAAAAAAGTGTTTTTAAGTAAAATGTCATAGAACTAGACCAAATATAGATATAATAGTTATAGGTAGCCCTCAACATCCTAAAACAATAGAATAATAATTTATAAGAACAAGCCATCTTGCCATTTTTGGAACCCATGATCAAACAATTTGAGACCACCATGGATTATTTGTTCATCTTCTCAAAGACCATAAGATCCAAACAAGATGTAACAAATAAGCATGTAACTTTAGCTATAGGCCAAGTCAGCCAATGGCAATCTTTGAACAATAAGGTAAAGGACTTGATCAATATTCTCATAGATGATCAAATCCATGGTTTCAAAATAGTGAGCATAGCTCACCTAAACATGGCTATGGCTATATTAGTATAAAATATCAAGGATGTAAGAAAATGGTCTTAGGATATGGGAGATCTTTCAAATGATCTTAAATAATTAGAGGATAAAGCAGTGCATGTATGGGGAAGCTTAGTCAAGGATCCTAATACACTCAGTCTAGCTAGTATAATTATAGATGATGAGTTCAAGAAAAGAACTTCCTATTTTATGTAAGGGGTAAGAAACCAAAGCATAGGTAAGATTTCTACTGATAATAATAGGATCATGAATATGATTCTAACTGTAAAGGAAAATATTAATGAATCTAGAAACATCAAATATGCATTAAGTTGTTGGAAATATTATCATTGATGTCAAAGGCCTAGCATTATTGGTGATAAGGCCCTATAGCATTTAATGGTGTTTTTAATGTTCATATCTTGGCTAATGTGTGTTAATGTTTATTTAATATTAATGAATATATTTTTAGTTGCATAAAGTCAAAAGAGGGCCCATGGAGAAGTCAAAGATTCATAGGGTAAAGACAAAAGAGGAATGGGATGCATTTTTCCATGAAGAGCCATCTTGAAGAATTCCAAGAGTCACCAAGTGAAGACAAAAGAGGAAGGGTGAAATTTATCATGAAGGGGCACTTTGAGGAATATGAAAATTCACCAAGATAAAGACAAAAAGAAAAATGATGCATTTACTCATGAAAGGTCACCATGCAACTTTTCAAATGTAAGGATTTGAAGGGTCCTAAAAATTTGGCTCCATTTTCCATGAGGATTGAAGGGTCATAAAGGGTGAATGTCTAAGATCATTTGGTAAGATATAAATAAATGCATGGGAATCCATTTGTAATGTGTGGAAGAGAGCATGATTTGTAATTATTGTATCTAGATTAGAAGAGAAAAGGAGAGAAAAGAGAAGAGATATAGTAGTGTGATATCATTTATTGAGAAAAAAACATTGAGAGATAGTTGTGTGGTATACACAATAGGGGTTGGTGCTCCTATGGGTTGGTGCTCATGAATAGTTTATTTGTTAGTGCTCAGCAAAGGGGTTGGTGCTCTTGTGGGTTGGTTCTCATGAATAGTTGTGTTGTTGGTGTTCAACAAAGGGGTTGGTGCTCTTACAAGTTGGTGCTTGTGAATATTATAGTTTGAGTTGGTGATCATTCATATACTTGAGATTGTTCTCCATGGTTTTTCCTATATTGGGTTTACATGTTAAATCTGGTGTCTCTCTCTATCTTATGTGGTGTTTATTATTTTAGTTTTATTACATATATTGAATGTATGGTTAAGTGTAATTTTATTAAGTGAAATTTTATAAGATATATGATATACTAATTCACCCCCCTCTCAGTATATTCCATGCTTAACAATTAGTATTAGATCAGGTTCCTTTCAAAAGAATTTAATAGCTTGAAGGTAGATCAGGGAAAGCATAAGATGGCCAAGTAGCTAAAGAAGGAAAATCAAGAGTTGAAATATGTGGTCAAGGCTCTTAAGGAATAGGTGTGTATCTTGGATTCTAAGTTGGATATAGAAGCAAAATAAGATAAGATGATTCTTCTAGATCTTAAGAATTAGTTAGAGGTTGCATATTCAAGTTTGAAATCAAGAGAATAAGAGTGTAATCAGTTGAATGCTGAGTTAGGTTCTTTAAAGGATAAATGTCAAGATAAGAATAATGGTGACAATGAAGATGCATCTTCAAGTAAAACTAGAGATGATCAAGAAGAAGAAAATGATGAAAGCAAAGATGAATCCAAGGTGAATCTAGAAGGAGAACTCATTAGTGCCTTATAAAAATTAGACATTGTTGAGAATAAGAATTGAAGATTGAAGTACCAGGTCGAGAAAAATAAAAAGGAGTCAAAGGAAATAATTAAACATCTACAAGCACACTTTGAAGAATCCAAAAGGAATGAAAAATATCTAACAACATAGTTGTAAAAATTAAGTGAGAATGTGAAAGGTATGTTATTGAAATTGCCTCTTTAAAAGAAGATATTGAGAAAGCAGTCAATGATAAAGTAGTTAGTGATTCAAAATTTGAGGATAGCACTAACATGTTAAATAAGATATTAGAAATTCAAAGGTCAATATCAGATAAGATAGGTATCATATTTGAAAATAAAAATAGCTATGTTCAATCTCTTACAAAAGAGGAAACAAAAATGGAAGAAGTAAAGAATATAGAGGATATCTCAAATAAAGAAGGCTGGAAGGAACATAACTATAAAATATAATTAGGACAAAGATACACAATAGGTTCTATTTTCATGGTTACTATTTTTATTGTAATGTATATGGTCATAAGAAAATAGAATTTCAAAAAAGAGCTAAAATTTTCAAAAATAAGGAGAAGGAAACTCATGCAGAGTTAAGCAGAAGCCACAACTCTTTTGCTCCTCTATTAAACTTTAATGAAAAGACCATAGTTTGTTACAAGTGTAATAATTTTGGACACATAGCCCAGCATTGCAGAAGTGTCTTCAAGTTAATCAAGAAGGACCAAGGTTTCAAGGTTTCATCCATCAAGAAGAAGGTTTAGATAGGTTCATGGTTGAAGAAACAACCTAAAGATTTTATATTAGTTCAGATAGCTTTGCATGCAAGAAATGAAGAATAGCCATGGTTCATTGGTAGCAGACATTCTAGGCACATGATAAGAGACATGAATAAATTCATAACTCTAAAGACCCAATGGTGGAAAAGTGAAATTTGGATACAAAACTATTACCAAGATAGCTGAAAAAGGTACTTTGAGTTTGGATAATGGTAGAACCAAGACTAAGAATGTATTGCATGTAGAAGGTCTTAAGCATAATCTATTTTGTATAAGTCAAATATGTGATTAGGGATACACATTAAAGTTTTATGTAGAAGGTTTTGAGATTATAAGAAAATATTTAGATGAGTTGATTGTATATGCTCAGAGGACAATCAATAATCTATATGTGCTATCAGTTATCTTCACAAAATCATGATCAAAGGACACACTCATGGATCTATGAGAGGAGTTGGGAGTAATTTATTTTAATTTCTACCCTTGAGGATTAGCTTCGATTGATGGATAGCTAAGTGTTATCTCTAGGATAGGCCCTTTGTCATTGATGTCAAAGGGGGAGAAGTGCATAAATAGTTATAATAAGGGGGGAGTTACTATATGTTTTATAGTTTGGCTATATATGCAGCTTGACATGTGCAATATAGGTTTCAGGATTTGTAAATTTTAGTTTGAGGTTGCCATCAATGAAAAATGGGGAGATTATTGAAAATATTGTTATTGATGTCAAAGGTCTAGCATTATTGGTTATAAAGTCCCCATAGCATTTAATGGTGTTTTTAATGTTCATATCTTGGCTAATGTGTGTTAATATTTATATAATATTAATTAATATATTTTGGTTGCATAAAGTCAAAAGAGGGCACATAGAGAAGTCAAAGAGTCATGGGGTAAAGATAAAAGAGGAATAGGATGCATTTTCCCATGAAGAGTCATCTTGAGGAATTCCAAGAGTCACCAAGTGAAGACAAAAGAGGAAGGGCATAATTTATCATGAAGGGACACTTTGAGGAATATGAAAATTCACCAAGATAAAGACAAAAAGGAAAAGGATGCATTTGTTCATGAAGGGTCACCATGTGACTTTTAAAATGCAAGGATTATAAGGGTAATGCAAGTTTGGCTCCATTTACCATTAGGATTGAAGGGTCACAAAGGGTGAATGTCAAAGGTCATTTGGTAAGCTATAAATAAAGGCATGGGAAACCATTTGTAATGTGTGAAAGAGAGCATGATTTGTAATTATCATATCTATCTTATACGAGCAAAGGAGAGAAAAGAGAAGAGATATAGTAGTGTGCTATCATTTGTTGAGAAAGTAACATTGAGAGATAGTTGTGTGGTATACACAATAGGGGTTGGTTCTCCTATGCGTTAGTGCTCATGAATAGTTATTGTGTTGGTGCTCAGTAAATGGGTTGGTGCTCTTATGGGTCGGTGCTCATGAATAGTTGTTGTGTTGGTGCTCAGCAAAGGGGTTAGTTCTCCTACAAGTTGGTGCTTGAAAATATTATAATTTGAGTTGGTGTTCATTCATATACTTGAGATTGTTCTCCATGGTTTTTCCCACATTGGGTTTCCACATTAAATCTAGTGTCTCTCTCTATCTTGTGTGGTGTTTATTGTTTTAGTTTTATTGCATATCTCGAATGTATGGTTAAGTGGAATTTGATTAAAGTGAAATTTTATAAGATATATGATATACTGATTCACCCCCCCTCTCATTATATCTCATGCTTAACATAAGTAGGCTAGATAAATACCACAAGATCTTAGCAGGTCAAATGAAGGAGCTCTTTATGAAACCAATTGTTGACCTTGATCTAATTAAGGAGCAACATTATAGAATGAAAATCCTACTAGAAAGATAGAAGACTACAATAGAAGGTCCCAAATTTAGTTGCATTAGAAATATTCTTTTTGTAACTTAACATGTATAATATTTTGAAAAGAGAATATTCATTTTGTAAAGGCATGTACAATTTGTAAAACACATTTCCTATAAGTTAGTTCATTAGGAAGTATCTAGAATATTCTATAAAGTTATAAGGGACAACTATCCATGACACATGTAATATTTTAATTTGGCATGACTAATCGACATACCTCCTTAACACTATATATAAGGGGTAATGCCAATTGTAAAAGGGAGAGGGAGTTCTTAGAGCCAAAATTACTTTGTAAACATTGAGTAATTAATATAAGCAAGTAATTCTGTAAAGTTTGTCCAAATTTTATTATGTCTTTTATTATCATGGCTTCTCTCTCACTTGTTTGTTTTGACTTCCAAATTTGAATGGTTCTTATGAATTTTCTGTGTGTAAATTTGAATGCAGAGTTGTTAACCTATGCTAATGCTAGGTTAATTGGAAGTTCTTAGGCTCATTTCATTTTATTAATATTATTACATTTGGACTAATGTTTTTTACTTACAAGGGTAAATATTTAAAGTGAACTTGGTTCTTATTTTCATTATTTAACACATTTCTTAGATGTTTGCTTGATGTGTGATAGGAATTGAGCTTACACTACTTCATATCATACACTGGTTAAGTGCATGCCTAGATGATATTTAAACTTTGTAATGATGTTTGGAATGCATATTAGCAATATTTCTTCTCTACCATACCCTTCCTTTTGTTCCTTTTTAACCAAATCACTCTAAATTAATTTTCATTGTAAATATCTATCTTAGATTAGTCTTTATACTAGTTATTGATCATAATTCACTATTATTAGCATACAATACTTCATATTTTGCATAGATTAACTATTTGGCCATGGTGGCTCCCAACCACCAAACATTATAAATATTGTAAAATAGTCCATTTATTTTGCCTCTATTCCATCAACAGATTATAAGATTATTAGAACTTGTAACTCATGCATTAAATTTTTAAAATTCTAAAATGAGAAGTGTTCTTGAACGCTCATGCACCTCTGATACATATTGATGCATCAACATGAGGAATTTTATATCACTATAAGGAGGGCCTTTAGTTATATCTTTGTGAATTTTTAGAATCTTTACTAAATTTAATGTATTCTAATCAAACAATAGTGCATTATTTGCATATTTATGTTTCTTTGATCATAAGTGTGTGAAGATCATTGATTTTTATGGTTTTAGACTAGTCTTTGGGCTCCCTTTAGCCAAAGATTGATATTCCTTGAAGATCTATGGATATTCATGCAAAGGTAGTTTAAACATTATGTATTTCCCATGTTTAAGTTTAGTAATAGCAATTTTGTTCAATGATTGATTGATTCTTCACATATCTAGGTTTATTCAATCTTAGAGGTGTAAATATCCCTCTCATTCATCAGTTTAGACGTATATTTGAGCTTATTTATTTAAAGATAGTCATGCTTTACATGTATTTATGCAAAATTAGCTTAATGTACAAACTTAATCATTAATTTTTGCAAATATGATTTTCATGCATCATATTTTAAATAGTTTTCAAAGTACACAAGCTATAATTACCAAGGATCAGAGACAAGAGTGACTCCTCTCCCTCTAGGAATTTATATAAAGTTAGGTTGAATTAGGTGATCAAAAATTCTCAAGGTCCCAACCTACTTCACCAGTTCATAGTGCTCATGTATTCAAGGTATGGCTTGGTTAGGTGGTTCTTCAATCAACATGCTAGGTATATTACATGATCTTCTAAGAAATATTGAAAAGTATTTGCCTTCTTTTATTCCTGATGATGTTGTCATAGCTAAATAACATGTTAAAAGTTTTAAGGTTGATTTAAGGATCTTAAATGCTATTCATGAAGATGTAACATGTAGATTATTTCCATTTACTTTAAAAGATGTTGCATATGAATGATTTATTAACCTTATAGATAATTACATATCTAGTTGTTATGATTTTAATAGAATATTTATTGATCAATTTAGTAAAATAATTATTCCATGCATTCTATATCAATAATTCATCACTATTAAGAGAGATTCCAATGATACCATTAGAGCCTTTAACACATTATTCCATAAGATGTTTATTATAACCATATCCCCTTATATACTTGATGAGGATTTAGCCTTAGATATTTATAAGGTTGCTCTGGATCTTATGACTTCTATGTTTCTTAAAGGTCTGTTAGAGTCATAAAAACCTTAGCATTGGTTTATGTTGAAGTTTTAATAATAAATGATCAAATGCAACCTCAATATCAACTTGCATATGCTATCCCAAATGTCAACCCCAATTTCCTATCACTAAATATCATTTCTAATGCCAATCAAAGTATGTCTACCTTAAATCAGACATTAGACTTGAACCAATTACCCTTGAGTAATCCATATCCTAGCCAAAACCTAGGGTTCCTAAATGACACTTCTAGGGGATTTCATCCATAAAATCATAGAACCCTAGTGCCCATAACTAGTAATAATACCCCAATTCATAACCCTAAGGCACAAAAAAAATCAAATGACTTAATATTAAAAATGGTTTAAAAACTAAGCACTAATTCTCTTCAATTGAAAAAATAATTAAGAAATATAGGAGAATATTCTAATAGGTTTAATGGACCTTCAAATAGGTTTCATGATAATAGTGGTAATGGGTCATCTAAGAACATACATAAAATGAAACTTTGTGATATAGATCTAGTTGATCATTGTAATGTCTTTGAATCATATCAAAATGAAAAGTATACATCTGAGCCTATGTTTAATCAAGATAATGTTGTAGGGACATCTATATTTACAAGAACATCTAGATCCTTCATTGAATGGGATTTTGATTTTCCATTCAAAGAAGAAAGTGAACATGAAGATGCTCTAGAAGAAGGAATAACTGTTCAAGATGACCAACCCCATGAATAAGATTAGATACAAGATGACCTCTTTTTAGAAGATAGTTGTGAGGATAATTCATATGAGGACATTGTTAAAATTGAGGATACCCTTGAATAAGCCAACCACTGTAAATATTTATACCAAGATTTTTTGAAATAAATTGAGGTATTATAAGAAGGAAATGATATTCTAGAGATCCCAAAGCAAGATGAGGTAGGACTCAATTGGATAGAAGAAACATCATTCTAAATAAAAGATGAAGATGAAGTAAGTGAAATAGATCAAGAATTTTTATATGATTCCATCAAAAGGTTAGGAACATGGGATCAACCCATTTATAATGGTAAGATCTCAAATGAGTTTTACTTAGTTGATCAGGATGAAGAGGCCTCTTGGAATGATTTGAAAGGATTTTGTTTAAAGATTGACAATCCATTTCCACCTAAAGAACCTAATGAAGACATTAGTCTAATATTTCTAGCTAATCTATCATTATTGAGTGCAGATGACATAAGCCATTATTATTCTATGGATGAAGTATAATTAACACTCTTGATGCAAGATATAAGAATATGGGAGGAAGATGACTAGGTTTTGGATCAATATCTTCAATCCATGTGCTTGAGAATGGAGGTGGGAAACCAAGTTGCATCATATAGAAGACATAAATATACAAGTGCTCTTATCAACAAGAAGAGGCCATTGAATGGAAACAATCATGTTTCAAGGTTCTGTAGTAGACTAAATAAATTTTCATTTGATCTTGGAGGTAGGTTCTTTATGGATTTAGTGTATGGATTTAGATTAATTTATTTATTATTTTTTCCTTCCTACCCCTTATTTGTATATAGGGCCTGTACATATTTGTTTTCTTTCTCTTGATTTATTCCCAGCTTTTAATAAGTCTTTTCAAGATAGTCCTCAGCTCAAGTTTTATCTAGTTTCTCAAAGTCTCCACAATTCAAGATTGCGGGTATGAACTTTAGACAATGGTTGACCATGGGTCTAAAATTTGAGATTGATGTTTTAATTTTGGGAAGACTAATAAATACTAATGAATAGGTTAATTATTCCTTATAATTTTAATCAGTGTTATGATCTAAACTTGATTTTAATAAGGGTTGTATATGTAGGGTGAAGGCTTGAATTATTGGAACATAGTCATGTTGTACTTAATAAACATTATTACCTGGGATAAAGTTTGGAATTAAAGATGATTGTCTAAAGATAAAAAATTTGACCAAATCCCTAAACTTGGCTAACTTGGTTCCCAACCTTTGCTACAAAGTCAAAAATAATCTTAAAAATACAAAACTAGGAACTTATTACAAAATTCTAAGAGATTTCTAGGTAGAGGTGATTATATTAATCTCCATCAGGGCTATGGATGCTTAAATGGTAGTGGAGCAAGAACTTGAGTGGAGATAAAAGCTTCTTTATCAATAATATGGACACCTAGATGATATCAAAACAATGCCTAAGCCTTATCTAAGCTAAATTATGGTTCTTAATTAATATCCAAACATGTTATAAGTCAATGTTAATGGTTAAAGTCATGAAATTTAGAATTTATCTCTAAATCCCATTGTAAACAGTAAGCAAAATCAAATCACACACAATATGGCTAGGTTTTGATGTTTGACCCCAATTATGTATGTACAATACTTATTTTAACCATGAAATGACCTAAATAATGGTGGTTAATTAAGTATAATGAATAACCTAATCATTAGTCTGAACCGGAGTCTCTGAATTCTAATATATTTCTATGTTTCCCCCAAAAGTCACAATTTTTTGAGGTCAACATACCCCCATTTCTAAAAAATGAGGACCCTTGGTGTCAAATTATGCAAATTTTTACCTTAAAATTTAAAATTCACTCGATTAGAGTGTCACTAGCATGTTTGCATATATTTTTTATTTGAAGATCATCCACACCTACTTTGGTTGGCACATTTATTCAAGATTCTGGTTTAATCCTATCTAAATTTTCTAATACATTAAAACTCTATGTTTCATAGGTTATAGGTTTAATTGAGCCCCCCTTAAATAGACTATGTTTGGGTTTCATGATTTTATGTTAATTTGGTATTTTACTAACCTTTGGTCTATTGAAAATCAAATTATATCCATCTTTAATGTTTTTGAATCCATTATTCCAATTGCCCTAGCTTAGACCCTTTGATTTAAATTCAAATTTGATGGGAAAAATTTACATGGGAATACTTTAAATATGCCATGGACTTAGTTTTATTTGTATACTAAGGTTTAGTCATGTTTATTAACACTACCAAACCTTAGTTTAAAATTCATACTTGGTCCCTCTTATATCCTATATCCCTTGGTCCCTTTTATCTACTAGCTTGGTCTAAGAAATGCATGGTCCCTTTATTATAAACTTAGCTTAAAATATTAATCATAAAGTTTTGATTCATGTTTATTAACACAAATAAAAAGCCTTAGTCTTAAGACTTTTCCCTAAGTTTTATGTAAACTTTGAGCATGACTTAAACATTGTGTTTGTCTGTACAATCAATGACCCATATTTACTCAAGCAAGGTTAATCTAACAGTGTAAGATGGGATCAAGAAGTCAAGGATTTTAATCAATGATGTGCATTCACCCTAAAAAAGATCTAATGGCATGAGATCAATATTAAAAAATAACGTAGGGTCCTTTTTATTATGTTTCTAACTTAGGCTAAAACTTTGTGCCAAGTCTTTTATAATTCATGAGGTCAATTTAATATGTTTTCAAGTTATCTTAAGACTTTAGCTTAGATATTTATTAATATGAATGAAAACCTTGGTCCAAGACTTTAGCTTAAGTTTTATATTAATATCAATCTCTGACTTAAAAATCTTTCTTGTCCATAGGATCAATGGTCCATGTTTTCTCACATGAGGGAGATCTAATGGGGCATATTAAGTCAATATTTCAACAAAGCTTCAAGACAAGTGAGGTGGTGATAGGTGTCACCATTTCAGTAAAATAATATTGAGTAGCCAATGGTGGTCCACCTCTCAGATTGAGATCTAATGGCATGTGTTTACTTGAATGAAGATGATCCAATGGTGTGAGATCAACATAGACTTTTCAATGAAGCTTAAAATAAATGTAGAGATGACAAGTGGCACAACTATGTGCCATAAATTAAACCCTAGGCATCTTTCAAAGATTAATGTTACATGTTAATTTATACCCACAAGATCTAGTGGTGTGTAATCAACATTAAAAAGTCAAGCCCTGATCCCAAGTTAAAGCTTGATCATCTTACACAAGATTAATGTCACATGTTTGCTCAGGTAAGGAATAGTGTATGATTGAAGTGGAATTTTCAATGTAGCTCAGAGAAAACATGGTAATAAAACATATCAGCACCATAAGAAACATAAAAGAGGTAGCCAATGACATTCAACTCCAAGGATTGAGATCAATGAACCACATTTATCTGTGCAAGAAAATATAACAATGTGATATGAGATGGAATTTTCAAAGGGTTCAGAACCAATAAGGAAGTGGCACATGTCCTAATATGAAAAATAGTCATATTTCAAATATTAATGAGTAAAATGCCATAGTGATGTCACATAGGAAGAAAATGATAAAACTAAGGATCTTGTGGACCTAAGGGGATGTAAAGGTATAAATAAACAAATTTGAATGTAGTATAATTCATGAAGCTTGTAATTTGAGCACAAATATGCCATTAAAGCTCCCTGTGAACTTATTTGAACACCAAATAAGCTCTAAAAGTATATGAAATCCTTAAATTGTTCTTATATACATTATGACTGAGTTGAGAAGTGAATTGTATCTTATGTGAAGATAATTCGATCCAAAGCTGAATTATATTCATTAGTGAGAAATTTGATAGAATTTGTAGTAATGGTAGCAAGGAAAAGTGTGTTTAAGGAAAATGTCATAGAGTTAGCCCAAGCATAGGTAGAGAAGTTATAGGTAACCCTCAAAGGCCTAAAACAATAGAATAAGAATTTAGAAGAACAAGCCATCTTTTTAGTTCCATAAACCATGATAAAATAATTTGAGACCACCATGGATGATTTTTTTAGCTTCTCAAAGACCATAAGATCCAAATAAAATGCAACAAATAAGCATGGAACTTCAGCCACATTCCAAGTCAACCAATGGAAAGATTCAAAAAATAAGGCAAAGGACTTGATCCATGTCCTCACAGATGATCAAATATATGGTTTCAAAATGGTAAGCATAGCTCACCTAAACATGGAAATAGCTATATTAGTAGACAAGATCAATTATGTAAGAAAATGGTCTTGGGAGATGAGAGATCTTCAAATGATCTCAAAAAAATTGAGGATAGATCAACACACACATGGGGAAGCTTAGTCAAGGATCCTAATACACTTGATCTAGTTAGTCTAATTACAGATGATGAGTTTAAGCAAAGAGATTCCCAATTTATGAAAGGGGTAAGAAACCAAAGCATAGGTAAGACTGATGCTAATAATAATAGGATCATGAATATGATTCTAGCTGAAAAGGAAAATATTAATGAATCTAAAAACATCAAAGAGGCATTAAGCAGGGTGATTAAATACCATAAGAGATTAGTAGGTCAAATGAAGGAGATCTTCATGAAACCAATTTTGACCTTGTGCTAATTAAGGAGCAACATTATGGAATGAAAATCCTACTAGAAAGACAGAAGACTGCAAAAGAATGTCCCAAAGTTAGTTTGATTAGGAATATTCTTTTTTTAACTTAACATGTTTAATGTTTTAAAAAGAGAATATTATTTTTTTAAAGGCATGGGGAATTTGAAAAATACGTTTCATGTAGGTCAGTTCATTAGGAAGTGTCTAGAGCATTCTATAAAGTTATAAGGGACAGCTACCCAGGACACATGTACTATTGTAATTTGGCATGAATTACTAACATACCTCATTAACACTATATATAATAGGTATTATCAATTATAAAAGGGAGAGGGAGTTATTAGAGACAAAATTACTTTTTAAACTTTGAGAAATTAATATAATCAAGGAATTCTATAAAGTTTGTCCAAATTTGCTTGTGTCTTTTGTTATCATGGCTTTTCTCTCACTTGTTTTTTTTTTTTTTAATTTCTTGATTTGAATGGTTCTTATGAATTATTAGTGTGTACATTTGAATTTATAGCTATTAAATTGTGCTAATGCTAGGTTAATTGGAAGTTCTTAGGTTCATTTCCTTTTCTTACTCTTCTTGCATTTGGGTTAATGTTGTTTGCTTGCAAGGGTAAATCTTTAAAGTGAACTTGGTTTTTATTTGCATTATTTCCCATATTTCTTAGATTTTTTCTTGATGTGTGATCGGATTTGAAATTATGCCACTTCATTTCATACATTGGTTAAGTGCATGCCTATATTATATTTAAACTTTATCATGATGTTTGGAATGAAGATCAACAACACTTCTTCTCAGTTCTACCCTTCCTTTTGCTCATGTTTAACCAAATCACTTTAGCTTAATTTTAATTATAAATATAAATCTTAGATTAGTATTTAGATAAGTTATTTATCATAATATACCATTATTTTCATAGAGTACTTCATATTTTGCATAGATTAACTATTTGGCCATGATGGCTCCCAACCACCAAACATTATAAATATTGTGAAATAGTCCACTTGCTTTGCCTCTATTCCATCAGTAGATAATAAGATTATCACAACTTTCAACTCATGCATTGAATTATTATAATTATATAATGATAAGTTATATTAAACACTCTAGGCATCTCTGATACATATTCAAGTATCAACACATACATACATATATATAGGCTTAGTGTTTGTTATTGTTATGCATGATATTGATGATTTTATATAAAAATAATTGCCTAATAATGCTCTTCATTAGGACATTTTTTGATATTTTAGATTAAAGGTCAAGTTATTTTTTATTATGAATTTTGAATAATTTTTAATAGTGATTACAACTAAGTTGATAATACTGTAGATTAGTTTTGTAACTCTTGACTTGTAGTAAGAGGCAAATTTTCAATAGTCATTTTCCTTATGTGAGTAAACTATATTGTATATTTAATTGTTGTTTGTATTTTAATTACTCCTAAGACAAATTATTAATATTTTTTTCTCATTTTTGGATTAATTACAATGTATATAATGATTCAAAATACCCAAGTTTTTTAGGTTTCTAATTTCTAATAAACACATAGTTGAGCTTAATAGTTTAATATACCCTTCACTCTTAAGTTGGTTCACTAGTTTTGAGTTCCACTCATAATTAAAGATGGTTTGATTTGGTTTTTAACCTTCACATTAGGTGAATGGGATGATTGATTGAAAACTAAAATTTATATCATAAACATAGAGATAAATATAATGTGGGTTAAAATCAATATTAATTCAAGGTATTAGAATAGATATAAGTATAAAATTACTACGCACTAATAGGAAGACCATTTTTTATATATGGATATATGTTAGATTCAAGTATAAGACCATGTGATCTGTAAACTAAAAATACAAGTGTAGTACATTTGAAAATCACTTGTTCATGTTTAAGAGATCTTTCAAATTTTCACTTTCTTGTGTTTAATTTTACATAAAGAAAGTAAAATCAGAATTAAAATGAAGATCAAAATGCAATAATAATTAGAGAAAATCAAAGACAACACCAAAAAATTGATAACGGAGTTCAGCCTCAATAGCCTACATCTCCAGGTCCGCCCAATAGTGAGGACCGTTCTATTAAAATGTTGCAACAAATGGCTTCAAAAACCTTTAAAAATCTTCAATTTCACCTTCTTTGATCTTTATTTGCCTAAAAATATTTCTCTTAGACCTGAAAACAAAAGCCCAAGGCTATACAAGGCAAAAACAAGGCTCTAATCCTCTTAATTCTCTTTACATAGTCAGAAATCCGTGTCAATACAAGTAAAAATTACTCCTTTTTATAACATTTCAGCCACCGTGACTGAATCGGTCAAGACCTTAGCCTTTTAGGCACCAAGTCTCAATTTCCAAACTCCCTCCTCCATTCTAAGCACCTAGGGAAGTGGGCAAGGGCATCCTTCCTCCATGAGCACACTTTGACTAAGGGATTAGTCCCACATTTGCTGGGCGTGGTTGTTTTACATGCTTTAAATAGTAAACTTGCTGAAGTTTTCAAATGCCTAGCATTTGGGCACCAACTTTGGCCGCCACCTAAGCTTGGTCAAATGCCTAAGATGCATGTTTAGTGGAGTGTTTGGTGGGTGGTGTGGAGGTTTGGTGCCTATTTTGATTTGAAAAGGTCAAATATCATGTGCATCAAATAAAACACCTAATAATTTTTTTACCCCTTAATTATTTGCCATGTGTCATATGGAGATTGGTCCACTTGGCATTCCTCAACTGTGCCACATTACTTTGACATCCCTGTCGTATGATTTCTTCAACTGGCTATATCTTGAGCATTTGGACTCCATATTTCAAACCGCAAAAAGTGCTAAAAAGCTCTTGACGAGTAATACAATGTGAAAATGATTTGAACTAAATTTGAAGACTTTAAAAAATAGAATGGTACATGGATCCACCTGGATCACCATGAGATTTGATAATGGATAGATTTAGTAGATTTATTAGAATAATATATATATGATATATACAAAATAATAATGTGGAATACATATGATGTAGACCTTACTCATTATGATGTTCTAAGATGGTGTAATGCAAGTGACTTGAATTTAGAGGTTACATGGAAAATTTTACTCAAGAAATATATTTGTTTTTTTTAATATGATGTACAATCCTAATATACTTTTCAAATTGGTAATACAATGGTTAAACCCTTAAATATATTGAATCACAAGTAGGTTTTGTTGACTATATTTAATAATGACCTTGTAGTATAGTTTATGGAGCCTCTACACTAAACAAATAGAGCACACCAAGAAAAATAAATCTAACATGAGTCAAATGGGTCCCTATAATTTTCAAGAGAATGTTCTATATAATATAAGAAAAAAGTATCAAATTTCATCATTATGAGGCCTTAAGTGGTGCCCCTAGGTCTATAAAAAATGGAAATATGCATATTGCATGAGGAAGAGAGAATGAGTTGTCTATCTTATTTATTTAGGGACACACAATTCCAATGGTGGGTTTACCTTGAGGAGAATGTGTTTATATGGGACAAAATGAAAGCCACACACTTGGATTAGTTTTTGTGTGCATGGAAAATGATAGGATTTACCTTCACACTCAAACTCGCAATGTCAAGATGAAATAACTAAAAATGAATGATATGTCGATGAAAACCATTAATATAGGTGATTATTTTGATGTGTTTGAACTCATAGAATTAGATGAGATTATTGATGTGTTTGATTATTTTGGTGTCATGTAATGAGACAAGTTACTTGGTTTATGTGATTTTTCCTATGTAAATAAAGTTTTGTTGGCTTGAAGTTTTTTTTAGGGTAGTGAATTATGGAGTGATGAGATCTAAATAATAACCCAATTCTAGAAGAACCAAATAATTAAATTCTTGATCTACACTACTTTCTATAAATGGGTTGAGATTGGGTTGGATGATTTATGGACTCAAGTTGAGCTTGATCAATCAATTTTATATGTGAAGTGAAATTAAATTAGATAAGGATAGGTCTGAAAATGAGAAATGAATTGGATATGGAGGTTTCTCACTTGGCAGGATAAAAATTGGATCTACTTAGCCAAATTTACCTCATAATAATTTTTCCCTCTAAGGATTCTAGATAGATAATGATTAAGTTTGGAAATGGTGTGGAATGAAATACCTCTAGCCAAATTTTAAAGTCTATATTGATTTTAATATTCTCCACTATAATTGGAGTGGAAACTGATAAGATATGTCCTACCCTATGTGGATGCATTCATTTTAAGAGCATCATATAAGGGACATTAGAAGAGGTTTTTTTAGAAAGTTTTATCTGGATCAATGTTGATTGTGATTTTTAGTTAAATGTTTTGTTGTGAATTGTTTTTTATTAGCTAATGTGTATGGCTTGTCTATATGTTTGTGGGTTTTCCTAAAATAGTTATTTGCACATAAAAAATTTGAATTGATAAGAAATAAAGTGATATAAATGGAAAAAAAAACTAATATTTTCTATATTTCCTAAATTAGAAATATTAAAAATAAATAAAGATGATATAAATGCAAATGTATTTTTTATTTTTATTATTTAATGAATGCACATAGTAAGTCAAATGACTATTGGGGATGAACAAAGTTTTAATTCATTTATGTTTTTTTAGAATGCTATGCAAATGTAAATAAAATAAAAAATAAATTAAATGCTTAAATGTTGATCTTTATTATTGGATGAATGTAAATCCAAAACTAAAAGTTTGATAGAAATGCACAAAAATTGGAATTCTTTTGATGGTTTTAAATATGGAAATTACAGATGATACTAACTATTTAAATTATTTTATATGTTGAAAATACAAATAAATAACTATTCTTTTTGTTATTTTTTAGTTGGTATGCATGTATTCAAGTGGAAATGATTTGGGTTATAATATTAAAAGATTTATATTCTTGTTTTTTGAATGATGTATTGATAAAGGTAATATAAAATCAATAACAATGAAAAAATGAGTTTGATTTTATAATTATCCATAAAATTAATGAAGGGAAAACTAGATGTGAATTATGAAAAAATGAAATAAGATTGTATTTTTAGATTGGTGTGCATAACTAAAAGTAAATTATTCTGGATGCCTTTTAATATATGTATGAAAATTAAATTAAATGATTTGTAATTTTGGAAATTTAAAAAAATGATTAATATTTTAGCTTCTTTCCCAATTTTGTAAGCAAAATTTTAAAAGATAAAAAACCTAATCTAATTAAAACATTAGAAATAAAAATAATTGTAAAATACCTCTGCCTAAAAAATGTAGATGACAAGTTGGAAGTCAAAGAGAGATTTTTTGAAGCTAATGATTCAAGATCCTTAGGTTTATACCTTATAAATATTCTCATTATAGACCCAAATATTTTATTAGCAAGAGTAATATGAAAAAATCATAGTTTCTAGCACAAGACAAAGAAAACAAACTGAATTGAGTCTAGTCTTCTCAAACAACATAGTGGTGGATACAAAATTAATGATACTTCATCTCCAAATTACAATTGTGAATATAAATTTTTTATAAGGCTTTAAATATTAATATAATAAATAATCAAAATTAGACTGAAGCTTCCTCAAACTATCAAATTCTAATATTTAAGTGCAATTTTCCAATCCTATTTTTATTATAAAGAGAGGTATTTGAAAAAATGGGGTAGTTAGTGTAATTGGGAGTTCACTTGAATTGATTGGGAGTAATATAAAGTGTCAGGGAGATGATTAGGAGTTAATTTGAGGATTTACAATCAAATTTTAAGTTTATAACATGAAAAACACATGAAAATGTATGTATCAAATGTTATGTTTAATAGCTCATGTAGTAGTGATGAAGCAACCACTATATGCAGGTGGTCATTATGAAACCAGCATGGTGTTTTTACCATTCACAATAAAAATTGAGGGTTTGATATATTAAATCATTTGGTTTTCGAATTTTACACTTGGGGAAGGTCTATAAATCACAAAAATAAGGAGATGAATCAAAACTAGGTTTGATCATGTTAACATTTTTATATGTCCTTGTATCATCATCAGAACCATATAAATGTTGCACCATGAAATAACTAAGTGTTTTAATATTTACCTCTCAAGGAAGATCCATATCTTGAATTTTATATGGTATTTTTTCTAATAAGTGGTTCATGTAAATTAAAATTAGGGTTACAAAACTCACCACACTTACCTATGTGGCACAACAAAGCTAACCATGATGCCTCACCATATGCAACCAAAAGACACAAATCAAGTGTGATATGTGGAAATGAATTTTAAATGCATGAAATATTTAATAAAATCACTTACCATTTGTGTGTATATTAGAATGTAACCTAATCTAGCACTAGTGGGTGGAATTTGATGCCAAGAAAATATACGTTGACTTGAAATGGTGAAAAAAAGACTAAAACATAAAAAGAAACATAACAATAACAAAATTCATATAAATCATAACATGATTATTTACCATGTAGGTTGTCCCATGTCACTCTATACTTGTAAAACTCATAAATTCATTAAATTACATGAAAAGTAAAGTTCATGGGACAAACTTTGTTAAAAGGGGTAACATTTGAAATAAAATATTAAAATAAAACTTACTATAATTAGTAATATTTACCTAATTTGGAAATCATTTGCACTTATCCACTTATTATATTTGGAGATCTAGCCCATTAGTGCCTAAATCAAAATAAAACATAGTCAACAAAAATATCACAAGGAGAAGATGGTGGGAACATCGGTAATAGTAGGTGGGGCACGAATTTAGATGAATTTCAACATGTTTTCCTCTAAACCCTAGGTTTATAAATTTTATTTTAGAATTTATAAGTAAGAATGAAATTTTAAAAAATTACAATCAAAACATTATTTTTTAATTAAAGGATTATATATATGTATAATTTTTTAATGTTTTTAGTTGAACTTTTTTTTTTATAATTTGGGGGAACAATAGGTGAAATTGTCAACATGGGGAAAAACCATCTATCTTTTCAGATCAATTTTTTTAGAAACACTATGATGATAATGTGACCATTAATATATGAATAATTTTAGTTGAATTTATTTCACAATAGTTACACAATCATCATGATGATTGTGTAACTACCATGGGGGTTTTATAATTGCATCCTACATATAGTGGTAGTTTGTCCATAATAGGGATATTTTGAGGTTTGGAAGGCTTGGAATAACTAAAACATGTTTCATTTGGTACAAAGAGGACACAACAACCATAAAAGAATCCCAATGTCTATTTATGTAACCTTACATATATTCCCCAATAGCCATAAAAACCCTAAAAACTACATATATGATCACTCTCCTCCTATATAGGGATGGCCAAATTTTGGGGAGATGAGGGGATGTCATTATTATCTTTCAAGATATATCAATATGTTAGAGATAGGAGAGGAAAAGTAGAGGTGCATCTTGTGGACATGGTTCCCTAGTAGTTTAACTTGTCATATGTCACCAATCTCTCCATACCACTAGTTATGTACATGGGTTAGAATGATATGAGATATGTTTGGTTGGGTTAGCTAACATGGAATTAACTAGTCTTAGGATAATTATCATAGGTATTGGAGGATTTTAGAGAGGGGAATAAGTGGGATATGCCCCCAAAAGAGGATTTGACATGTAATAGAGGCTAGAAGTGGTTGGCATAGATGTGGATATGCCCCAATGGAAGTATAGGAGCAACCTCAGCCAAAAAATGATCGGATGGATGCTATTAGGCTCTTATTATGTCCTATCCTAAATTTTATCAAGAGGAGAGACATGAGGAAGATAAGGCCAAGATGAGTTCAAATGAGGATACTAAGCCTAACTAGAAATATGGGGATCTAGGTAAGTCAATTATTAGGGTTTAAATTTATCAAATTTAAATAGTTTATTTACCTTATTAATTTTATGTCTTAACTATAACTTACATGAATTTTTGTGTGATAATGTGTATATTTTGATATAAATTCTTGGATATGTTCTATATTGCCTATTGTCTAAGCAAAGACTAGATCCTTATATATCTGATTCTTCCTTTAATTATGGGTGTACACTCTGATGTATTTACTCTAGATTACCAAGAATCACAATATCTTATCTATCAAAAGATAGAGATTTCTAGCTTTTAGTACAATATGGATAGACTAGAGGGTTAGTTTAAGACTTTGACTAATATATTTACTTTGAGAGTTATGTGTTCATCCTCAAGCAATAAAATTACATGACAAGATGCCTCCCGACATGGGAAAAGTGTGAGGAGGTACTAGAGTTATATTAGGATTCTTTGATACTCGACATCACGTAGTAGTTGTAGGATCCCTGAACACTTTACCTTAGGAGGAATGCATAGATAGTTCGGACTACATGCCTAGGGATTAATGTTACAATGTAATTATTATTATTATTATTATTATTATTATTATTATTATTATGATGTTCATATATTTGACTAAACTTTCCATTTTAGTTTGGATATAATATTAAAAAAAATTAATGTATTGACATATTTGGTTATATATGACCTTGTTTTGGCTTCAAATGTTTTTCTAGTATCTTATTTTAGATATTGTAATGTTATATTTGTATTTTATGAACCATAGATATATAGAAATGTATGAAATGCTATGGGTATTTTTTAGTAATAAATTGTTATGGAAATTCTCATATTTTTATTTTTAAGAAAAAATATTAAAAAATTAGATTTTTGTGTTTTAAAAAATATTAGTGTGTTAAGGACTATTTCTTAGGTAATGATTAAACTAGATTGTTCACATGACTAGTGATGCTCAGTTTATATAATGGGATGAAGGGGAAGTATGACATAATAAATGGTAAAAATAGAAAAAAATACTCATCAAAACATCACAAGGATAAAATTTACAAGCTTAATCCCTATGGGCTCTAGGATGATTCTACTTTCTTTTAGGCTTATAAAACAATAGTTTTATTGGATTCATCTAGACTTAGATAAATAGATGGATAACCATGGTAGAATTGGTAAATAGGAGAGTTATCATTTTATCATGGATGTATAAGAAAATTCTTTTAGATTTTATTATGGTTTTTGGATACTTTTTCATTATTTCACTCCCCCCACCCCTACCCCCAATTTTTTGAACCCCCTACACTCAACCCCATGAAACTATAAAAATGAAAGGGGTCACCACCAAAGTATAAATGTAGGTGATTAAGTAAATATTCCCCATTTTCATCCCATGAAACTAGTTGTGTGTGATGGATCATAACCAAGGATCAACAAAGGTGAGAGATGTAGAATGATTTATCCATTACTTCTTGATATTTCTAGGCTTAGATTTGCATCATGTATTTTTCATTATTGATATTTATTTTCTTTTGTTTGGGAAGGATCTTATTCCATGACATTTGACCAATGTAGCCAATAATATGAAATGGCTCAAAACCATGGTCTAATGTAGGTGAATAAGATTACCTAGTTAAAGCATGTCAGTTTTTGGCCTAAAGAGAACCAAAATGCTATTCTTTCAGAAGGAAGCTTCTAAAATAGGTTATGGAATAGAATATCTAAGACTCTATGAATGAATACAAGAATAAGGTGTAACATACATATGACTAAGATCAAACTCCTACTCCATGTTGATTATGAGAGTATATTTATAAAATGGAGAAAGGGTAATGAACAATGATGAAATGATATGCTACACTAAGGGTTTTCACATGAATTCATACCCAGATAATTATCCTAACAAAATATCCAAGTTATAAAAACAAAAAAATGATGATATGATTTTTATTTAGTGAAATGAAAGTAGTGTGACACATGAGGGGATTATGCATTATAGCATTTGAGGTGTAAATAGTTTTAGGATTCAAAAAACTCCTTACCCTATATGGTGTATAAATAGAAAGCTTCATTCTATAAATATTTTTTAACCTAATATGGGCCTAACCAATTGACCCTAAAATTATGAGATTATCCTTTTTTTAATCCCACTTTTTAGCCAAATTGGCTACCGTATATGAGTATCATTCAAAACTTGTTATATATAATTATTTAACTTTGTTGATATCCATTTTAGAGGGTTTGCATTGGTCATGATTTGTCTTCTATTGACGAGAATTGTATTGGTTCTAGTAGATTTTAGAGGTTTTTAGGGTGGTATAGTCAGAGAGTGAGTCAAAACACCTAATATTTTAAGTAGGTCACTCAATAAGATCATATCCAAGGTGTTTAGAAAATGCTAAGGTAAATTTGGAGATATTAAGGAAACAATTATTTAGTGTTTTATGCTTGTATCTAGTCATTCCTTGTGCAAGTATTCATTATCAATAATTGTCAAGGTCTAGTGTTATGTAATGAAGTGAGAAAGGGGTATTTTTATAGCATGTGACACTTGTGAACATAAATTTATACCTCCTCTAGCTATACATCAATTGAAATTTCTTTCCCACCTCTTCCTAACATACAAGTTAATTTTGAAACTGATTTACACATTGATATAACATCCAAAATAGTATATTGATAGGTTATGTAGGCCAATAACATGGTTGGTACATTAAAATGTCCTTATTTTGATATTAAGATCTCTTAAATGGATCTATAGATGGTCATCCTTTCAGATAAGCAAGTTTCTCAATACAAGTAAATGTGAATGGCTATGATAGTAGAATGGAAATGTAAGGTATGGATGCACAAAAGCCTCTATGAGAGATTAATATCACCATAGTAATCTTATTCAATCCAAATTATGGTAAAAATCAGGTTTATAATGGAGAAAAATAGTATAAAAGGCCAAAACCCCATTCAAACACTATATTGAGTTCTTGGTAGGCTTAAGAAGGCAATTTTATTGAGGATCATTCATGACGGAGGGATAATATAAGGACCCATGTTGGTAGGTATTATAGGGGGTAATTATTAACTTGAAATCCATGTCATTATTTTATATAAATATCCCTTGTTCTCTATGAACCATTGTTAAGAGTGTGGAACTTCTAAAACCCATGCAAAACCCTACATGCTCAATTGTTCTAATTTAAGTGCATTTTTGGGTTTGTTGGATACATGAAATTGAATTGGAAATTTTTTTAGGGGGTTAAATAATAATTTTAACTCAAAAAACATTGATATATCCATGGACTCAAACCTATAAATAATAACAAATGCTAGTTTTTTGTTGTTTTGCACATGATTGGCAGGTCTTGTGAGGATGTGAAGCATTAACAAGTGGGTAAGTGTTTGAGTGGGAATGTAAGATAGGTAAATTAATCTAAAAATAATTATTAATAATTGAAATAAACCCTAGGGATAAATTTATTTGAGAATTTACAAGAAGTTATATGAGAAATAATTTTGAGCATAGGTTCTTGAACAATATTTCATGTGTGAAGAAGCAAAAGACATATTTATGGCCAAAATAAATAAATTTAATTCATTTTAAAGTCTATGTATTTATAATAAAGCCTCATTAAATAATATTAAAACTAATTAAAAAATATTTATTTTCATAATTTCATTGAAGATAATTGGAATGAGCTTTCTCAACTATCCTAAGCTAAGTTACAGACAAGCAGGTTACTTGATCTTGTTGAAAGGTATACTACATGATTTAGGATAGTGTACCCATAATAAAAGTCATCCTTGAGTAATATAAACCACTGTAGTGATCCTAATCTCATATGGAATTCCAAAATCTCAATTTTCAACCTATAATTCTTGTTACAAGCTTTAGTAGGTGGATTATGCATGTCCAAAAGGGGATTTTTGAGTGAGTTAGAAGTCTCGTATCACCTAGGGCATGGAGAATAAGTTTTAATACATAATATAACACTTTAAAAATATTCACAAGTGACTTAATAATATATTAAAATGTATTAACTTAGTCAAATATCCTAAAAGGACTAAATAGGCCTAAAACCTTACTTAAACCCTCAAGAGAGAAAAACATAATTTTTGAAACATGTAGCACTAGAGGCATAATGGAGACATGTTTAAGAGATAATATAAGGTTTTTATACCTAAATAAATAATATTATAATGAAATTTAAGTATCTATAGCCCATCTATGTTAAAACACCTCTCTTGAGTAAACACGTCAAAATAATGAGCCCGAGAAGCTATCTTTCTAAGCTCAAAAATGGCATGAGAGTTTGCATGGTGCCAAAAGATCTTAGGCACATAATGGAAACCATTATACCTATAATTTCATGGAATTTAGTCTTAATTTTAATCTCTCAACTCTATGAATTATTGTTAACAATATAAGTGCCAAAAACCCTTACAAACCCTCTTTTAGGAGCTCGATACAATTTTTTTTTGATGATTTTGATCAAGATGAGAGATATTAAAGTATCTAAATTGGTTTAAAACTATATATACATCAATAAAAATCCCATTTAATTCATTTATATGTCCATTTTACATAATTGAGGTGTTTTTAGTTGTGATGGTTCTCTAATATAAACTTCTTATGCTCATCAAATAGTCCCAAAGATGTATGAAAGGTAGAATGTGAGATTAGAGAACATTGTGACATTAATATGGAAGTATCTAAAACATGAAAATTTATTCTAGAGGTATGATAGGAAGTTATAATTAGGATTCTTGATAATTCAAATCTCTAAAGATGAAATGGCCATGACTAGTCTTACAATTGTTCTTGGAATGAGTATGGGGTAGTCCAAGAGTCTTTTGATCATAAAAACCCTCATGATGACTTGTCAATTTATGTTGTTAGACTGGTAGAGTATAATAATCCAAAATGTGTCAAAAAATTGAAACATTAGTTTGAAGATTCCTCAAACATGAATGGGATGTCAAAGGCCACCAAGAGGTAGTTAGTTGCAAGAGTGGATTATAACTCCTCAATCAAGGCACAGGGTAGTTTCAAGAGCTCAAAAATGAGTCATCAAGGAAATTAATCATCTCCTATGCCAAATTTGATAATGATATCATCACACCAAGTAAAACTTATGAAGAATATGTTATTGGACTATCTTTTAATAGGTTTTCTTGTTTGTAACTTGTTTCATGAGTACTTGCAGTCATCATGACTCTTTCAATGTCCCTCTCTCTCTCACTCCTCCTTTGTCCTATATCTAGGCCTAATTTTTTTGTTTAAGGGATATTCAACCTAATTATGGTGAATCCATACTCATTTAAACACTTTTACTTGCCTTTAATATGAGTACAATCTGATTTACAACCCTCTTAATGTTGAAACTAGTGTATACTCATGGTGGTTGATGAACATTAGCAGTAGTGGCATATCTCTTTTATATTTTTCCTATCTCATTACCCATTTTTAGGTTATATTAATCTTATCAGGTTATATGGAGTGTGTTATATGGTCTTAAATTGAATAAGTTTGGACATTTCTTTGTTAGTGTCTCCTATGAGACCTCTTGATCATCCCCTCCTAATTATTATCTTGATTTTCACCTTCATAATGAATTACTAATGCTTAGAGGCTCGTATTAAGTTAGTGTGATAGGTTTTAGTGTTTTCATGTTCTTAGTTCAATATATGAAAGTGTAGGGTATTAATTTTGTGTATTTATTCCTTATTTTTGTTGTAGTTTCAAGGTGAAGCATCAAGGGATCTATCCATATATAGATATTTAACTCATTGATTAGGACACCCACATCCTATATGTGTCTTCATGTTATCACCTAAATGAGAAGGCTTGAACAACCTCTTCAAGGGTACAATTTAGTGTTATAATAGTTCTATCATGCTCAGTGGGACTAAGGATTTAATATATTGATGTTTTTTATGTTACTCTTTAATATGCCATCCTTTGGATGTTGGAACACAAGCATAAATGGAAAATATAATTAAAACATAACTTATTTAATCATCCAAAGTAATTTAAAGACATAAATTGGTATGTATTCCCATCATTAATTTGGCCAAAATGCATATTCTATGCCTTCATATTCTTCATATCAAATTGATGACATTCATGGCCTCACCCCAAGTAACCCTCAAATAGTATAATACCAACCTTACCAAGTTTATCATCATTCTTATATTCCTATTTACAGCCCAACTCAACCTCTTTATTAACATACTTATCCCTCTAGTCAACCTTGTCAAAGCTATGTTGCTCCTACTCAATCCCTATCAAAACTCAAAGAGACCCTATTAGAATATGAAAATAAAATGAGAGATATTTATAGAGAAAAGGAATTTGGTCTAATTTTCCATAACCCTTCCACTCATAATGAAATCATTTAGGGGTAGAAAGACTTATTATAGTTAGTTAAGAATAAGTGGGCATTTATTGAAAGGAAGAATCAGTAAATGTTAATCAATGATGTGCTAAAAATAAGAGGCTTCATTCAATGTATAAAGAATAAGTTGTTACTTGAAGAGAGGCATAAAATTAAATAACATCAGTCTCATGTTATCTCTCCTAATCTAATTTAACCTTAGTTTTCTCCAAGTTTAACCCAAGTTGTAATATATCTTCAAGAAAAAACTATGCCAATGTAATCTTCACCCACTCTTCCTCAAGAATCTCAAACCATTACATCATGGAGACATTCTTGGACTATGACCCCTAATTATATCATGTCAACCCTTGAAAAGGAACCTTCTCCCATGATCATAAAAAATCAAATAAAAGAGGAGTGGTATAGGTTGAACCAAGAGAGTTTATAATATTTACAAATATTCCACTCATCCCTCAAGCTATAACTATCCATGAAGTTAAAGACACATCAAAGTTTGATAGAGTTATTGGGGAGTGGAAGGAAAAGAATAGATCATCCTTAACACAATTTCCTTATCCATTTATCTAACAATCCTTTAATAAACCTAACTCTCCAAAAATCCTAAGTTGAAAGGACACTCTATCAAGTTTAAAGAAGGACAATGATTTCTCTTTCATTCTCACGCCCTCCTTTTTTTAATGAGAACCTATTACATTGAGGGTAAGATATGAACATTCAATTGAAAAGGATCACTTGTCAAGAAAGGATGATGAGGTGATAGTCCTTGAGAATAAAAATTAGTTAGTTCAAATTGAGCCTCAAGAAGGATGTGAGGAGAGTGATTCAAGTGTGTATGATGAAGAGATCCTTCTTGGTATTCCCCCTTGTCAGGAATTAAAAAAATCAATTTTTAGAGATGAGGAGAGATCTATACCTTATATCTAATAGTTGGATAGTATTCAATATGTCATAAATGATCAAGTGGAATAGTCTAGTTTGTATGGATTTGATGTTGGTGGAGAAGAAGACAAATCAAGTTTGGTATAAGATAAGTATGATCAATTAGACCTTGGATGGGAAGATGAAATTATATTCTACATGGAGGAAGAGAAAGACCAATCTAATTTTCATGTATTGAGTCTTGGTGAAAGAAAGGATGATCATTTATCATTAGATCAAGTTCCATCTGAGCATGAGATAAATACTGATGAAAACACCTTGGTCATTAGCCTTGTTAAGCCTCATGAGTAAGATGAAAGTTTGGTAAAATTTGTAGCAACTTATATTAAATAAGATATAGGTCTTAAAGAAACAAAGTTGTAACTATGTCATGATTCCATTAAAGAGTTTGAAGTATTGGATATGTCCATTATCCCTAAAGATAAAGATAAAGATCATATTAAATTTGGCATACTTTCAAGTGATCAAGAAGAAGCTTCCTTTTGGGAAGAACTAGAAATTTTTCATTCAAGCTTGGATAGTAAACCTTTAGTCCATGAAGAGAATGTTAAGATGGATATCTTGTCTAATTAAAATGGTGAAAACATTAATGAGAAGGATATTAAAGAAAACATCATGGTTGATATCCTTTTTGAATCTCATGAATAATTTCAAGAGTGTCTTAATGACATATGGCAATCATACTTGGACATATTCAAAGAATTTGAAGATCTTGATAGGTTGACACCTATACAAGGATAGAATGAATTTGTTGAGAAGTGCAAAACTCTTATCGAGTCAACAATACCTATAAGTCATCACCAAAAGGTTCAAGTTCATGTTATAACAAGCTTTGAAGGAGATGATACTACTTAAAGGGAACAAGATGAAGATTTGAAAGATGTTATAGTGACTCCTAGTGAGTAGGAGGTAGAGTTTAAGGAGTCAATAGAAGTTAATGTTGTTGCTTCCCCATGAATCAAAGTGTGGTCACATTATAAGTCTTTCTCATTGACAAAGAGTAGTATGAGGTAATCTATCAATTTCAAGATGAATTTATCTTTATAAGAGACATGTTTTCTATTATTAGTTTACTTGAAGATAAGCCAAGGAAATTGGAATCTAAGGAAAAGGTTCATAAAGAAAGCACAATGTTCCAAAAGTAGTTTACCCATCATTCCAAGTCATCTCATGGAGGAGATATAATAAGTTTTTCTTTTGATCTAGGAGGATCAAATTTTCAAGGTTAGATTTATATAGTATTTTATTCTATTTTGTCTTCCATAAATGCTTTTTAGCACAATGAGTGTCTTGTTTGTTTTGGTTGTCTTATTGGTGTGTTTTTTCTTGTTTTTTTGTGTGTTAAAGGCAGCCACTCATCTCATCCTTTCAAGAGGTTTTAGTAAAATTTCAAGGTCTAAGTCATGTTTGGATTGAGATAAAATGACCCCATAGCCCAATAGAGGCAACAAGGGTACTAGTCTAAGATGCATATAAAGCATGCAATCCTAGGAGGTTACCAAAGATGTTAGCCAAATGTGGCTACCATAGGTGAGTAACATTCAAAATTTCTATTTAGATTTCTTTAACTTTGTTGATAGCCTTTTGAGAGGGTTTGCATTGGTCATGATTGGTCTTCCATTAATGAAAATTGTATTGTTCCTAGTAGATTTTAGTGGTTTTTAGGGTATTCTAATCAAAGAGTGAGTCAAAACACCTAATATTATGATTATGTCACTCAATAGGGTCATCTCCAATGTGTTTATCAAAAGTTAAGGTAAATATGGAGAAATTAAGGAAATAATGGTTTAGTGTCTTATGCTTGTATCTAGTCATTTATTGTGCAAGTCTTCATTGTCAAGAGTCATCAAGGTCTAATGTTATGTCATGAAGTGAAAAATAGGTATTTTTATATCATATAACACTTATGAACATTAGGTTATACCTATTATACCTATAAATTAGTTTATATGTCTTTCCCACCTCTTCCTAACATATAAGGTACATTTGAAATTGATTTTATCATTGATCTAATATCCAAAATAGCATATTGGTAGGTTTTGCATGCAACTAGTGATGCATCATGTCTATAAATCAATCCTAACTCAGAGAAGATAGAGCATACCTATGCTTCTGATTGGGAATACATTTTTTAAGTGGGAGCATGACCAATATGGGGATCTACTAGAACTGATTAGGGGATCACTTATCACAATACACTATGCTAAGTAGGGTTATAAAGCCTCCAATCTAACACAATCACACAATAACCCTAAGGGGGTCCTAGGTTTTGATATTTCACCTAATCTAATAATTAAAAAATTAAATCTTATCTAGTGCTCACCAAATCTTGTGGCATAAAGTGGGGGTTAGAAATAATCAAAACATGTAAAAGAGAATCTCAATTAAGCTAAGTATGAATAAGACCCTAATACATGGAATATGAAGAGTAATATTATTCAAAGCCAATACATATGTTACTTCTATCTACTAAAGAGAGGAGTGAAGTTAGATAATACTTACCCAAATATGAACCCATGAAGACTCAATCTCTCCCTTGGCCAATGGGGATTTGAAATAAGTTGTTGTGGTTTGTAAGAATCACTAAGAAAGGCCAAAGCATCCAAGACTTATCCACAAGACTAGATTATCCAAGTAGAAACCTTAAGATAAGACTCTTTAAGTAGAATGGTGTAAGAATAGATTATAAAGAAGAATGAGAAAATAATAAATATTGGTTGCACATTTAAATAATGATGAAATGATCTTGTATTTATAGGTGGATCTTTCCTTAAACCCTTTTTAATATGTTAGCTAATAAGATCAACCCAGTCGACCTTGTATAATTTTAGTCAATTATTCACCTGGGTTTGAGCTAGGTTGGCCAAAGGCCAAACTAAATCCCAAGTGAAAATCACTTAAAGCTATATAGGGTCGACCTAGTCAACCCAGTACAACCAACTAACAAAAAGGTACTAAGGTGAGGAAAATAGAGATGGAAAGAGGAAATAGATTGGAAAAATGTGCAAAGGAGGAGTAATATCTTAATTAATGGTTTTAGGATCTAGTTGGATTGGTAATAATGTGATAATAAGGGACACAAATATTTCAAATCACCAATGGTCTACATACCCCTTTTCTAGTACACCTCTTAGGGCATGTACATAGAGATATTGAGTCTTAATGGGTTCTTATAAGATGTAAAGCATTAATATTTAATAAAAGTTAAAAATATTATGTGTATACATATGCCCCACTCAAAGCTCATCATGTGTCACTAAGGTGAAATAGGGGATGGTACTTTGATAAAGAACATATGAACACATAATGTTGATGCTAAAAAACATTATAGCATTTTAAAACATAAAATAACTTAAATTAAATGACATAAAGAGAAATAAATAAAAATTAAATGATTAAAAATTAAATATTATGCATACCTTGACTTACCTTTATTATTGGATGGTTGTCTATTGTGTTATTAGTTTTAATTGAGTAAGGCATAAAGACTGCTTTGAACAAATCCAAAAATACAAAACTAAAGATAAAAAACAAACAAACATAAGAAAGCCAAAATAATTGGTGCTATGTAGATGGGATGTACTTAGAAATTTGGTAATTTGGGGTGACAAATGTTATGTTATACCAATTTCCTAAGTAAAAAAAAAGAGTAAATCAAGTAACCAAAAAGCCAAGGCTATAAAATACCTAAAAAATCAAACAAGTAAACCTCAAGTAAGAAAGACAGACTCACCAAGTCAAACCAAGGATACATGTCAAAAAGGATGGTAATCAAATGTTTATGTAAAAGTAGAAACAAAATGGTAAAACAACATTGATGAGTGAGTA
Source organism: Torreya grandis (assembly GCA_037957365.1). Taxonomy (NCBI): domain Eukaryota; kingdom Viridiplantae; phylum Streptophyta; class Pinopsida; order Cupressales; family Taxaceae; genus Torreya; species Torreya grandis. Next base: position 1,033,694 of record JARHVA010000500.1, read on the forward strand.
GTAACAATCCTTATCTCACTCAACAATGGAAAAAGGTTCATAAAAGGGGAAAAAAACATTTATTAGTGAGAAGTAACAAGCCAACCTTACTCAATAATGGAAAAAGGGTATGAACTCAGGTGTCTATAAAAATAGGACAAATCAACAATGATAATAGTAAAATGAAATTAAAGTAAGTTTAGGAATGTAATTTTATGGTGTGAAGAAAGGTTCCATAGTCTCTCAAAAATGTTATTTTGCTTCTAAGGATAGATAAAACTAAAATAAAGTAGTGCTAGCATGTTTTTAAAAGTTGAAGAAGAAGGAATAGAGAAGAAGGGAAAAAAATTAGAATTAAAATTTGATTATCAAGGAGGGAAATGAAATGGGTAGAGGGGAGAACGAAAGAAAAAACAAGGTAGAGGAACTCTTTATCAAATTCAAGACACTCAAATTAGGTTTGTCAAAACAAGAGGACTTTAAACCTTAAGGACTCTAAAGAACTTCTCTTAGCCACACAAGTCTTAGGTCAACAAATGTAGTGTGTAGATCATCCCATGAAGGCTATATGCATGAAAATTAAAATGGGCCTACCTTCCCATAATGTGTTCCCCATTCCTTCGGACAAATTATAGAGTCATTGGTCTACTATAAAGATTGGGTACTTGCTTGAGAAAGTAGGTAACACCATAAAGTTTTTTGAATTCTCCTATTCTAATCTTCTGGCCTACCATACCCCAAAGGACCTCAGCTCTATGTGAGGCCAACTATGGAGTTTGATCTTTGATTAAAGATATGAGATGTGTTTAGAATCATGTCTTTTGGTGTGGTTTTGATTTTTGACATTTGTATGTTGGATTTTGTATATCATTTCCTTTTATTTCAAATTATTTGGATTTTAACTTTATTGATGGCTCTTTCTATTCTTCCTTCATATGGATTTGGAAAACCAAACATGGGTGCTAACTATGACTTTTATTTGAATACTTAAGACTTAGATACTACGAAAGAGAACCTTAGAGAGCATGGGGTCTAAGAGTCTCATAAATCTAGGTGAAATAAAAGTGATATCTTGACTTTGACCTTTTTTTATCTAATTTGGAGTGAAAGGAAAGGAAATCAAGAGTAATTACACATGAAACAATTTGAATTACTTTAAAGTGCAAAAAAATGTGATAAAGGGCAAAAAGGGATACAATAATAGTAAAGTGTGATTCCTTATCATAAGAATGAGGTAAGTGGAGGAAAACATACTAACTTCAGGTTATTTTGAAAATTCCATCTATCAAAAGAAACAAAATCTAAAGTTGAGAACAAGGATAAAAAACTTGTAACTATTGTAAAACACATTCTAGAAAAGGAATAATATGATGGTAATTTTATGAAAGAAGGTCAGGTCCTATCCATGGTCTTATACTACAACTCATAAAAGAGAAACCCATGAGGGTGCCAAAAAGTATGTGAAAAAAATGAGGAAAGCAAAATATGGTGTTTTGTGAGGAAGGTCAGGTCTTATCCATGGTCTTACACTAAAACTCATAAAAATAAACCCAAGGTGTGCCAAAATGTGTGAAAAAAATAATACAAAAATAAAGAAGACTATGGTACATCATGAGGAATATTGGGTCCTATACATGCTTTTACAATGTAGATCATGAGAGAAAGGAGAAACCAAAAGACCAAACAGGAAGAACTAAAAGCTTGTAAAAAAAGGGAATTACTACATAGGGAAAGACCCATGAATAACCTACAAAAAGCGTTAGATAGATATAGATAAAAAGTATGAAAATAATGAAATGTTTAGGCAAAATACTTTTTGAAGAATTATGCATTGGTAGGTTTTTTAAAATTATGGACTTCATTGGTTTGAAGGCAGTAGGTACTTGGACAAAGAATATCTTTGACTAAATAGGGGCCCCACCATTTTTGGGTGTATTTACCTTCTTTATCATTGGTGTATTATAATTTAAGGATAAGATCACCAACATTGAAAGTGCATAGTTTTACACATTTATTATGTTATTTAGCAATACGAGCCTCTATTGAAAGTTATGTTGTAAAGCAGAAAAATGATGTTCATCAAGGAGATCAAGGGAATGAAGGTGAGATTAATAAAATTATTCATTGGTAGTAATACCATGAATATATATATATATATATAGAGAGAGAGAGAGAGAGGATCTCAACTTCTAATGGGAGAACTGATTCAGAACCATAAACTAGTGAGAATGGGATTGCCCCAATGATAGTGTGTATGCTAGTCTAATAGGCCTAAAGAGTAGGGTAAAGATGAAGGTGAAAATCCATATATGTTATACAAATTATATTTTAAATAATTTTTTTAGTATCCTTAGCTTGGACATTGAATTATGGATGATAAGGCATGCAAAATTTATGATTAATCTTGAATTCAACATAAAGTTGTTTAACATGCTTATTTTTGAAATTACCACCATTATCTAAAACTATGGTATGGGGAAAACCAAAACAAAAAATGATTTGATTAAGAATAAACTTATAAATGGTAGGACTGGTGACATTAACAAGGGGCATGGATTCAACCCATTTGGTAAAATATTTAGTAGTGGTGATAATAAAAACATGCCCATTTTGGGAGCAAGATAATTTGCCAATGAGATAAAATCCCCTTGTGGAAAATGGACAAGTATATTTGATATATTGAAGTTTAGATATAGGTGAATGAATTAGAGCATCATGAAGTTGGTAAGGAGTTTATTTATTATATAATTTGATTGTAACCTTTTCAAGAGTAGGCCAAAAGTAACCCATATATAGGCATTTGTAGGTTGTATTATATCCATTACAGTGGCCTCTGAAAATGCCCCTATGTGATTATTAAAGAAGAGGAGGGACCTCATCTTGCATAAAAAAATGGAGCAATGTAACTTCAACATTGTGATAAAAGATGTTATGTCGAAACACATACTTGAAAGCTTGTTTATGAATGTGTGTCTTTTTCATGAGGGTCTAAGTTAGGAGGATAAGTTTGATGTTCTAAGAATTAAATAATGTCTTTATACCATGGGCTTTGTTGAATGGTAACAACCTCTATGTGGTAGATAAGTGAATCTAGTGGTTGAGCTAAAGATGGAGATTTTCTTATTTATATAAGAAAATTAGGATCAGAAAGAACTTGGTGGGGATCAAAGAGAGATGCTAAAGAAGTAAGAGAATAATCAATCGCATTTTTTTCTCTAGGGATAAGCTCAATAGTGAAAGAGATGAAATCATTGGCAAGAGTGGTTGTAATTTGATGATTAATAAATAGATTTTCACTTTTACATTGATAATTACCATTGACTTGGTGGCAAATAAGATGAGAATCACCTATAACATGTAGGTATTTAATGTCTACATTAATAGCAGCTCTCATGCCTAAAATGAGAACTCTACACTCAACCATATTATTGGTGACATCAAATGTGAATCAAAATGTTAAAAGGATGATTTTACCAAGACAATTTATAAGAATGCAACTTGCCCCAACTCCTTGAAGGAATTTAGCACCATCAAAGTGAAGGGTCCAAGTATCCTCATTTAAGTTGACATTAATTTTAAGAAGCTACTTAATAATTACTTTAGGTTTAGTAATATTGGAATAAATATTGGATTCATCAATATTATTTACTTAAAGATTAGTGGTAAAGTTATGAAGATAATCTTTGCTTGATTAAGACCTTCCATATAGAGGATATTATCATCAAGAATACTATCTTGAAGGGGAAAAGTAGCTGGTATGAGAGTTGTGACAAGTTGATCAGTGATGACTTGACCTTTGATATTTTTTAGAGTGATGATGTGGAGATTAAATTCCAAAATAAGGACCATCCATTTGCTAATTATATCTCTAGGAAGAAAGGATTTGGAGAAGAAATGATGAAGGGGGTCAAAATGAATGATGACATAAGTAGTTTGGTAAAGCATGTAATGGTGTATCTTTTTAGTTAAAAAATAGATGACAAGGAAATCACATTCAATTTTGGTATAATGTGTTTCATAATCGATGATGCCTCAACTAATGTAGTAGATAACATACTCTCTTCTAGTATTATCATGTTGGGCAAGCATTACCCCAACTAATATAGGTGTGGAAGAAGTATAGAGGATCAAGGGTCAATCATTAGAAGGAAGAAAAAGTGTAGGTGGATGAATAAATTATTCTTTCATGTTATTAAGGATTTTTGACAAGGGTCTTTCCATTCTAAAGCAATACCTTTATTGAGGAGAGAATTGATGGAGTGATTGTGATAAGCCATTTGGGGACAAATCATTGAATTACCCCAAGTTTGCCTAAGTAAGTATGAATGTCAAGAATGGAACAAAGAATGGGCATGTTGATGATAACACTAATCTTCTCAGGGCCAACATCAATTCTATAAAGAGAAACTAGGAATCTTAACAATTTTCTAGATGTGACACTAAAGACACATTTGTAAGGATTGAGTCTAACTCGATATTTAAGAAGGTGATCAAAGATGACAGCAAGATCTGATAGATGAGTCTAACAACTTTTGGATTTAACAATGAGATCATCCACATAGGTTTCAATAATTTTATGGATAATATCATGAAATATGTGAGTAATTTATTGTTAGTAAGTGGCTTTGACATTTTTAAGATCGAAGGGAATTTTGACATAGTAATAGGTGCCCCATTCAATGGTGAAAGTACTCTTATGTTGGTCCTTTGGGGAAATGTGAATCTGATTGTATCTTGAGAAGCCATTCAAAAGAGATCACATTTTGTAACTAGTTGTGGGATCGATGATGGCATCTATTGAAGGTAAAGTGAATTTGTCCTTAGGATAAATGAGATTTAGATTTCATAAATCAATACAAATGAAAATGACCATAGTGACCTTTTTTTGAATGGGAACAATGTTAGAAACCCATTAAAAATAGTCCATTAGTTTAATAAATTTAGAATCGATTAATTTGATGATTTCCTTGTGACATAAGGTGGAAACTTTAGGTGAAAATTTCCTTTATTTTTAGTACATAGTTTGGCATCAAGATAAGTAATAATGTTATGCACCAAAATTCTAGGGTCAATATAATACATGTACTCATAATACCAAGCAAAAAAATCATGATACTTATCAAATAATAAGTTAAAATTATCATGTTCAGTAGGTGAGAGTTCATGAGATATTGTATTTGGTCAAGGATAAGATGGATTACAATATTCAATGTGAGTATTTTCTTTGATAAGCATGGCATTGCCATCTTAAAATGGTATGGTAAATTAGGTAAAGAAGAGATTGGATTAGTTTTAGGATCAATCCTAGAAAGAAAGTTATTGAAACAAGGGGTTTTAGTTTTAAAATTCCCAAGTTTATCATGTTATCAAGGAAGTTGAGGTTCTTGAGCATGAATTATTTTAAGAATACCTTTATCACTAGGGAGGGTGGGAAGAGGACCATAATACTCAACATCTACTTTGAGCTCTAAAATTTGACTACCATGGCTATCATACTCAGAATGTATCTAATGAACATTAGTTGCCTTGGCATCTAGTGTAATCTTCATAGTAGAAGTAGATGGATTAGAATAGATTGGGTGTTAATAGTTTCAGTAATGAGAGAAAGATCATATGAAATGATTAGATTTATAGGTGGTAAATAAGATGTTATAATTTATAGAGATTAGGAAGGTATAATTTGTTCTACGACTTAAGGGTTATCAATAAGTGGAGAATTGGTAGGAGGCACATGACCTACAGGATCTAAGTCATGATCTATGGAAATGGTATACATGTCCTAGTTAAAAGCATGACTTTGAGCTAAGGTTTTCTGATAATGTTGGACATCTAAGTCTTGAGATTGACCTTGGGCCATTATATAATTATCATCATACGTTAGATAAATTGTATATACTTGAGATTTAGGGGAGTTTTAGAAGGTGAAATCCTAATATTACTAAATGTATGAGGAGACATGATGAGAGGATCTTGAAATAATTTAGCCACTCTAAAATCATTGCAAGTGAAGGAATATTTAGGTAAAGAAGGTTATTGATCATTTTATAGAGGGGGAAAATCAATAATCTCATCAATAAGAGGAATAATATAATCTCTTGGTAATATAGGAGGAAGCCTCTATGAAATATATGGAGGTGTCTTGGTAGTATTACAAATATGTTTTAAATCATTAGGTTAATCATCATCAAAATCCACAAGAGTAAATTATAAATCAAGATTCATGTTAATAAACTTGGGTAAAAGATCACTATTGATCTTAGGAACTATAGGAATAAGATATTGGGATTTGGGATTAGGAAGTTGAATGCTCCATGGGTTGGGATTAACCTCATTATTATATCATTTCCCATTATGTATGAATTTTGTGCATTGGCTAACAAAAGAAGTAATAGCCCTAATTCAATATTCCATGGGTGACCAAGGAGTATGTTATAAGATAAGGGTAAATCAAGGACCATAAGCTTAGTTTGAATGGTTTTAGGTTCGATGGTCAATGGAATCCAAATACAACCAAGTGGATTTTGATTTGTCTTATAAAAACCATGACAAGTGAGATAGGTTTGCTTAAGATGATCCTTTTTATAACCAAGTTGTTACATAAGCTACAAAAATGTTACATTAAGAACAAAATCTTAATCAAATATAACTTTACAAATAAGGGTGGTATTAATTGTTATTTTAATAAAAAGTGGCAGATCATCAACATGAAAAAGAATTTCATCATTGATCGTGTCTATTCAAGATATTCAATATAAGGATTAGAAGAGGGACACATAATTTCAATGGTATTGACATTGGTAGGTTGAGATTCAATAGAAGGTGGTTCTTCATAAATAGAGGATAGATATTCAATTTCTTGAAGTTATTACATGAGGAACTTATGATAATAGGGGGAATTACAAACCAACTCCATAAGAGGAATATTAAAAGTTATAAAGTTGAGTTCTTCAAGAAAGTTCCAATGAGATTTAGAAGAACCAACATGAGGTTTAAGAGGTAAAGTAGCTTTTGAAGGAATAGATATGGTTGTGGGTTAAAAAGGAGGAAGTGGTTCCTCATGGTATTTTGAAGAAAGATTAGCATTTGTCATATATTTAAGAAATTGTTCTTCTAAAGATGGATTCTTATGTTTGGTAATAGGATCTTTACTATCTAGTTTGTCATGATAATTGACCTTAGCAGTGTCAACATATTGAGAATTGTTATAATATTGGTCATATTTTGCATCAATAGCATAAGCATCCTTGGTATATGGTTGATTGTTGGTTGTCGAAAAATATTTTTGATTATTTGAAGTAGAAGATTTGGAAGAGTGCTACTTTTGAGAAAAAATGGTGTATTCTTGATGACAAAGGTTGATCATGGCATCATGATTAAATAAATCACCAGGCATATAGAAAACAAAAAATTTAGCAAGCCCTATATAATATTCATGGGAATGACCAATGTCAGCATGGAACCAACAAAATAGATTAGTATCATACCATTTTTGAGGATTATTAAGATGAATGAAAGGCGTAAAGGGCAGTAGAAATTGTTTCATTTTCTAAATCGAGAGAGGTGTGTGTGAGAAGGTCAAGAAATGTTAGCTTTGACAACTATAGGTTTTGTTTGCAAATTATTACTAGTGATAGTATTGTTAGATATTTGAGAATCTCCTTTTAAAATTTTAGGATTAGGTTTGAATTGCGTCATGAGAAAGTCATGACATTTAGCTTGGTCAAGAGCTTCATTAAGTGTTTGGGGAGCAAAGGTTCAATCCTTATATTGAAGAGGAGTCAAAGTAGTGATAAAGAGTTTTAAAAATTTATCATAAGACATGTTATGGTTGGATTTATGGGCCAATTATTTCCATATTTTGATAAATTCATGAGCTAATTTAGTGGGAGATTGTTTAGCATTGATGAAGTGTCTAAGATAATTTTCTAGAAGATCATTGTGTTGAAAATATTTAACTAAAGAATTAACCAAATATTCAAGTTGCCAAATAGAGTGTTGGGGTAATTGGTTATACCATTCTAATACATCACCAAAGAAGGTTTTGACTAAAACTTTAGTTATGATGAAATTATTAGTTTGGATCCATTCTTTGTAAAGGTTGCCAAAGGCTTTGAGAAATGAGGCAGGGTCTTTAGTCCCATAGTACTTGATAGTTGGAGATATGTTACCAATATCAATGGATATAATTAATGGGGATAAAGGATCATTTTGAATAGATTGAAGCATTTTTTTATTCATTATGGGTTGAGGAATAACATTGCCTAAGGCATCCCTAAAAGGTAGAGGAATATAATCGATATTAGCTTGATGATGGATAATTGGAGGTTGATTAGCCATATTAATCAAATTTTATTGAAGTTGAATCATTTGGTTAGTGTTATATTTTTACATTATGTTCATTTGTTGGATAACTTGGGCAAGAATTTGAGTCGTATCAGGAGGTGGGTTAGTGTTGGTAGGAACACTCCCTAAATTGGTGTTAGGGGAAGGGTTATTAGAATATGTTTTATGAGTGGGATTATTGATTAAGTTCATGTCAATTTATCCCAAATTAGTTTGAAATTTTTTGATATAATAAGTATATTGGTAAGTAGAGAAAAAGTTAGTTCCATCAACTTCATCTTGTGGTGTGATTTGCACCATGTTACAGGTCATGGATGAAGGAGGGGAAGAGGTGCCCCAAAAGTGATGGTAATCTTGGGAAGAAAAGAAAGGAATAAATCAACATACCATATAGTATCTAAATGGATTAAAACTATCCAAGAAGATTCTAATAGGAGACTACATTATGATTAGAAATAAATGAACATAATAATAATAATAATAATAATAATAATAATAATAATAATAATAATAATAATAAGGAAAGATAGTAAACTGGATCAGTAAATAAAGTATAAGTAGTACAAGGTCAATTAGGTTGACCTAGAATAGGGAATAGGGATTAAAAATAGTACAGGGTTGACTAGGTTAACCTAGCATATAAAACATAGGTTATAAAAGTATACAGGGTTGACTGAGTTGACCTAATATAATAGACAGGGAAAACTAGAAAGTCTATAACATACTATGTTGACTAAAATGAGTGTGCACTAAAATAAGAATAATTTTTCAAGTACTTAGAAAAGAAAAAATTGAAGGGAAATAAACAATCAATTGTATCAATGAATTTGATCCAATTGAGTCACACAACACAAAACCTTGCACCAACACTAGTTAATGCAAGTTTTTTCAATACAAAATACAATTGAGCAAAGAGCAAGCAATCAAATGGAAAAGTAAAAGCTAGCTAGATGGTCAACCTAAATTTTGTTAGATCATTAGAATATAGTTTTGAATGTGATAGGAAGTTAGTTATAAGATAATAAATAAAAATCAATCTAAGGATAGTTTCAGGAAGTTTGGGCTAAAAGGGATATGTATTGGAAATGGTAGAGGCTTGGCATTAGGGCCTACTCCCTCATTTCCCACACTATAGTGATAAGGGTGTCAGGTGATTATATAAAAAATACCATTATCTACATGTTTATAATTGGACATAAAGCCAAGTTTTCTTCCCCCTTGGTGATTAAATCCAATTAGGTTGGCCTTGGGTAGATAATTGTTAAAGTGTTTGTTTAAGATTTTATGATTTGATCATGTGTGCATAAAATATAAAAATAGTGAAACTAAATGGTAAATTGAAAACCACATGATTGGACTATATGATCTATTCTAAGCATGCAATCAACAAGAAATGAAAGTGTGAGATAATTACTAGCATATAAGGGTTAATTCCAACTTTAAAACATGGTACAATGTTGATACAGTCGATAATATATACATAGAATATAGAACACGATCAATAGTATCACCTATGTACTATGGAAGTAAGGTTTTAAAATGAATAGGGTTGAAAAAGTTGATCTAGTTATCTAGAAAACACAAATAATATAGAATTAGGTTGATAGGGTTGATCTAATTTATTGTACAAGGGTAGTTTTAAATTTTGTAAACTATGAAAAGAAAAGACTATAAGGAAAGAAAGAAAGGATAGAAAGGAACCTTGGTGGGTTTGAAGATGTAGATAAGTGAGATTTATTTCAAATAATCTTTATTTATTTTTTAAAATTCTACTAACAGGGTTGACTAGATCTATCTAGCTTTGCAGAAGCCTGTTGTTACGTGCTTGAAATCTACGGGTTGACTAGGTCAACCTAGTATGCTACACAAGATGCCTGAAAATGAAAAAGGTCAACTAGGTTAACCTAGTAGTTTTAAATAGAATTATAAAAATATATAAAACTATTTTGGGTCAACTGAGTTGATCTAGTAGCTTGTACCTAAAAAAGAACCTTCATAGAAAGAATATAGTCATATGGATGTGATTGTGTGTTAAACCTATACACAGATGTTAGAGATGGGTTGATGTAGTATACCTAGTATGGAAAATATATGATAAAAATAATGATAAAATAAAGAAAAAAGTGAACAAATCCTATAAGGGTTAGTTCACATTAAGTTTACTAGAATGTATGCAATCAAAAATGCATCATGTCTATCAATCAATCTTAGCTTGAAGAAGAGAGATCATACCTACACTTCTGATTGGGAATACATTTGTTAAGTAGGAGCATGACCAATATAGGGTTCTACTAGACTCGATTAGGGGATCACTTATCACAATAAAATATGCTAAGGAGGGTTTTAAAGCCTCTAGTCTAACATAATCATGTAATAACCCTAAGGGGGTCCTAGTTTTTGATATTTCACCTATTCTAATAACAAGAAAAGTAAATCTAATCTAGTGCTCACTAAAGCTTTTGGCATAATTTGGGGGTTAGAAACCCTAATACATGGAATATGAAGAGTAACATTATTTGAAGATAATACTTATGTTACTTCTATCTACTAAAGAGAGGAGAAAAGCTATAGAATACTTACCTAAATTTGAACCCATTGAGACTTAATCTCTCCCTTGATCAATGGGGCTTTACAATAGGTTATTTTGGTTTGTAAGGATAACTAAGGAAGGCCAAAACATCTAAGACTTATCTAAAAGACTAGATTCTCCAAGTAGAAACCCTAAGCTAAAACTCCTCAAGTATAATGGTGGAAGAGCATATTGTAAATAAGTGTGAAAAAATAATAACTCTTGATTACATATTTAAATAATGATGAAATGATCTTGTATTTATAGGGGGATCTTTCCCTAAACCCTTCTAAATATGTTAGATGATAGGGTTGACCCAGTTGACACTATATAATTTTGATCAATTATTCACTAGGTCCTAAGATAGGTTAGCCAAAGACTAAAATAAATCCTAAGTGAAGATCACCTAAAACTATATAAGGTCGACCCAGTCAACCCAATACAACTGACTAACAATAAGGTACTAAGGCAAGGAAAAGAGATATGGAAAGAGGAAAAATAATGGAGGAATGTGCAAGGGAAGAGTAATAGATTAGTTAGTGGTTTTAAGATCTAGTTGGATTATTAATAGTGTGTAAATAAGGGATAAAAATCCTATGAATCATTAATGGTATGCCCACCCCTTTCTTGGTGTACCCCTTAGGGCATGCACTTATAGAGATTGAGTCTCAATGGGTTTCTCCAAGATGTAAAGTGTCAGTATTTGATAAAAGTTAAAAATATTATGGGTACATAGGTTTTGTATGAAAATAAGGTGATTGATAAACTAAAATGTCATTTAAAAAAAAATAAGAGCTCTTTCATGGATATGTATAAGGTCATTCTTTTATATAAGCAAGTTTCTCAATACAAGTAAAGGTGAATGTCTATGCTAGTAGAATGGAAATGTAGGGTATGGATGTAGAAAAACCTTTGTGAGAGATGAATGTCACCCTAATAATATTATTAAATCCCCCTCATGGTCAAAATTAGGCTCAAAATGGAGAAACAGAGCAAAAAAGGCCAAAAACCCATTCAAACCATATATCAAGTTCTTGGTAGGTTTAAGAAGGTAGTTTTGTTGAGGATCATTCATGAAAGAGGGAGTGTCTCATGAATAGTGATATAATGTGTTTGAGGGGGTCCCTATGACCTCTCAATACATGTAATTTATTTTCATAAAGATCCCTTCTGATCTATTAACATTATTAAGAGTGTGGATCCAATAAAACCCATACAAAACCCTACATGCTCAGTTGTTATAGTTTGAGTCAATTTTTGGGTTTGATGGATACATTAAAGTGACTTGGAAACATTTATAAGGGGTCTAAGAATCATTGAAACTCCAAAACCATTGATATATCCATGGTCTCAAACCTACAAATGATAATAAATGCTAGTTTTTTGTTGTTTTACACATGATTGGTAGGTCTTGTGAGGATGTGAAGTTTTATTAGGTGGGTAAATGTTTGAGTGGGAATGGAAGATAGGCCACTTAATACCCAAATAATTATTTATAGTTGAGACAACCCCTACTGATCACTTGATTTGAGAATTTGTAGGTATTTATATGAGAAGTCCTTTTGAGCATAGGTTCTTGAACACGTTTCATGTGTGAAGAAGCAAAAAAGAGATTTATGGATAAAATAAAGACATTTAATGATTAAAGTATTTACCATGATGATAAAAAATCATTAAATCCTATATGAATCCATTTAAGACCATTTATGGTCATAACAACATTGAAGATAATTGGAATGTGCTTACTTAGCTATCCTAAGTTAAGTTACAGACATACATAAGCTACAAGAACATGTTAAAAGGTGTAACAACATGATTTATGGTAGTGGACCCATTATACAAGTCATACTTGAGTAATATAGACCCATAAATGTATCCTAAGATCATATAGAAACCTAAAATCTTAAGTGACCACCTATAGTTCCTATTACAAGTTTCACTAGGTGGACCATGCAGGTCTAAAAGGGATGTTTTAAGTGAGTTAGATGTATCCTCTCAAATAATTATTAGAGAATAGGTTGTAATACATAATAAATAAATGAACTTAGTCAAAGATCCTTAAAGACCTAAAACCTTACCTAAACACTCAAGAGAGAAAAACGTAATCTTGAACACATGTAACACTAGGGGCATGATAGAGACATGTTAAAAAGCTAATATGAAGTGTTTGATAACCAATAAAATCATATTATAGGTTAAAACACCTCTCTCGACAAAATTAGTTAGAATAGTGAGCCCGAGAAGCTATCTTTCTAAGCTCAGAATAGGTAGGAGAGTTTGCCTCATGATAAAATATATTAGTCACATAAGGGAAACCCTATTCCATACAATTTCATGTTAATTAATCTTCCTTTTATGGTCTTATCTCTAGGAATGATCATTAAAGTATTAGTTCCTAAAACCCTTTCAAACCCTCTCTTAGGATATTGATAGGAAGTTTTTTAATGATTTTTACCAAGACGAGGGATACAAAAGTATATAAACTAGTTGAACACTCTCTATACATCATAATCAAGCCCGTGAAATTAATTTATAGGTCTATTTGGGATAATTAAGGTGTTTTTAGTTGTGATAGTCCTCTGGCATAAACTTTTTATGCTCATAAAATAGTCCAAAGGATGTATCAAAGGTGGAATGTGAGCTAATAACACATTTTGACATCAATATGGAAGGATCTCAAACATGAATAATTATTATATAGGTATCATAGGGAGTTATAAGTAGGCATATTGATAACTCGAAGCTCTCAAGATGAAATGTCCATGACTAGTCTTACAAGTGTTCTTAGAGTGAGTTTGGGGTAATCCAAGAGTATTTTGATCATAAAACCCCTCATGATGACCTTTCAATTTACTTTGTTAGAATGGGAGAGTCTAAGAAGACACAAGGTGTCAACAACCTACAACATCATTTTTAAGTGTCCTCAAGCATGAATGAGATGTCAAAGGTCACCAAGAGGTAGTCAACTATAAGGGTGTATTATAACTATTCTATCAAGGTACAAGGGTAGTTTCAAGAGCTTAATGAGGAGTCACCAAGGTAATGAATCATATCACATGCCACCTTTGAGAAGGCTATCATCACACCAATGAACACTATTGAATAATATGTTATTAGATTTTTCTTTTATATTTTTTATTATGTGTAACTAATTTCATGAGTACTTGCAATCATAGTGACTCTTTAAACATCCCTCTCTCACACACACACTCCTTATTTATCCTATATGTATGCCTAATTTTTGGCATTGAAGGGATCCTCAACCTAAGTATGTTAAGCCCTATGCATGTAAACACTTTTAATTGCCTTTGATATGAGTACAAGTTAATTTTAAGCCTTTTTAATGCTATAACTAATGTATAATCATGGTGGTTGATGAATTTTAGTAGTAGTGTCATATCTCTCCTTCATTTGTCTTATCTCATTACCTCTTTGCAGGTTGTAGTCATCTTATCACATCATATGGAGTTTGTTAGATAGTCTTACATTCACTAAATATGGAGATTGATTCATTAGTGTCTCTTATGATACCTGTTGATCATCCCATCCTAGTTATTGTCTAGATTTTCACCATCATACTAAAATACCAATGTTTAGAGGCTCATATTAAGTGAGTGTAATAGGTTTTGGTCTTTGTTCATGTTCTTAATGTAGTATAGGCAAGTGGAGGGTATTAATTTGTTGTATCACATTTTTTTACTTTTTCTCTTCTTTTTATTTTTGTTTGCTTTCTCTCTCCCCATTTTCCTATCAAGCACTAGGTTTAGTTGTAGTTTAAAGGTGAAACATCAAGGGAGTTATCTCTATCTAGAGATTCAAATCACTGATTAGGCCACCCACAGCCTAGAGGTGTCTCCATGCTATCAACTAAGTGAGGAATCTTGAAAAACCTCATCCAGGGTGAAATTTAGTGTGATAACACTACTATTAAGTCTCAAAAAAAGGTCTCCAACCTAGATAGGGTGTTTGTGGACATTTTTATTATATAGATAATACTTATTAAAAATGTTATGTCATATGTGAGCATGTGACATAATTAGGTATCATTAGGATTAATATTAATTTGTCATGAGTTTATAATGAGTTGTGATATCTCATCCCTATGAAATAAGGTTTGTGTGATAAGACTTGACTCCTTGTTATAAAGAGAATGGGAGCCTATATGTATGTTTCACCTCTTAATTAGATTTTGTGTATTATATTTGATAAAAATAAAAGTTGACTACATACCAATCATCAAACATTACTCTCTTAACATAGTTATTGTATATCCATACCTATATTTATAAAGAAATATCTCCCTTTTTGACCATGTTAGAATCAGGAGGTAGGCATCTAAGGTTGAAGATATATCTATCATCCATAAAATGTTTTCCAAAAGGATACATGTCTAGATCAATATGCTTGATCTTTTCTTATAAATTTGGGGTAACTCTAGATAAATTATAGAAACCCAAGGTGAGGAGTATTTATAGATGATGGGAAGGATAGTTATTAATCAAATCCATGAAAAAATGTATTTATGAGATCTATGAAAATATCATAATTCCCCGTGGGTTTGTTATTACCTTGAACGTTAGTTTATAGGGTATTAGTGAGATGAATATTTTTTTATTGGTTCTCCCTTATGGGTGTGATGATATTTTTTTCTTTTTTAGTCTCTATTTCCACAATGTCTATTATCCTATTTTTTTTCCTATGGCCTTAATAAATGGGCCACATTAGGATTTGTTGATGTATAAGTTGAGGCTTCAACAACATAAGTTCCATATAGTGTGGAATAGATAATTGGATTTTCCTTTGATATATTTTAATTATTGCACTATTAGTGGTTTGGAAATGGATTATGGTAGATAAAAAAATTATAATTTGAGGTGCCTCAAGGCATATTTGGGAAGGTTGAGGGTTTCTTTTTTCACTTCCAAAAATGTATCTATAAATAATTATCATTGGTACTTAGGGAATCATTAAACTAATTTTTTGTACTCAGTATAGGGGTGAGTATTGTGGCCAATGACTCTATATAAAAGGAAATAAATTTTGGGATCATAATCCTTTAGTTTTTGGTTTTGATTTTAATTATTGAACCCTTGTTTATTATTGTTTTGATATAATTGTTTATCTTTATATTAGACATTTGAGTTTTAGTTTGGGTTTTGGTATTGAATTTCATAAGGTTGTAGATGGTCAAATTCTACAACATGGATAATAAGTGTAGGGTAAATATTTATCCCACCCCCATTATTGTTATTTTTTACACTTTGATTTTGATTATTTTTCACAACATTGGTATTTTGGGTTGATCTATCACATTATCCATGGTAGTTTTTTTAATTTCAATCTGGGATCTTAGGACCTTAATTATTCTTATTATTATTTTGATAATCCCCATTATTTTTGTTGGGGTTAAAAAGACATTCATTTGAATTATAGTTTTTATGGCCACTAACTATGGTTGTTTGGTCAATTATGAGTCTTTAGTGATTCTTTATATTATATGTAAGGGGATTTTTAAATATCTTCCTTGTATTCCTTGTTAAGAGAGTGGAGGAAAAGGTCACATAACTCTCTTTGATAAATTTTTAAATCACTAATAAAGGAATATATTACTTTCAACCACCTCATAATGAATTGGTAAATATACTCATTAGATTATTATTTGATATGTAAAATCTCTTATATACCAATTTGAGGTAGCTTGTTCATATCGAATGCTTTAATGAAGTATGTTATGTATTTTTTGAAATAATGGATGAAAATTTTAAGGAGTCCATAATATCAATCCAAAGATATTCACTCAAGGGTTTTAGGGGAAAATTTTCACTAATCAACCCATGATACCAAATCTCTAGTTTGTATGGCATAAGCCTTGACAAGTTTCTCCCTTGCATTTGGGAAGTTTTGGAAATGGGCATGGTAATAAGACCCTTATAATGGTATCATCAAGAGGTCCATTGATATATTCAATTTATGTGCCTATTACATTGAAGTATGTTGAATTATTGAGATGGGTTTTGAGAGAAAGGGTTAAATAGGAAATCAACATGAAATAACTAGGGGAAAAATTTGTTGTTGAAGTGGGTGGAGGATAATACATCAAAAAATAGTTATCTAGTAATGTTCACTTGGAAACCATTTATAA
The DNA here is from genome assembly GCA_037957365.1 of Torreya grandis. NCBI lineage: Eukaryota > Viridiplantae > Streptophyta > Pinopsida > Cupressales > Taxaceae > Torreya > Torreya grandis. The sequence goes on from JARHVA010000500.1 coordinate 1,050,727, forward strand.
ATATGGAGGTAAATGGTTTATATGAGGTATGTTAATTGGTGGTTTCACGAGTGGAATTTATGTGGATTGTATATGGGCAAGTATATAATTGGTGAGAAGCATGGTTTGAGGTCTATTGACCACCTTATTTTTTGGATAAACATAAAATAAAGGGGTGAAAGAGAGAGTGTGAGTCGGAGACTAATTAGTTGAAAACATGTTTTTGGTTACATGATCAAGGACACCAAAAGTAATGTAGTCTCTTGTATTTTGGTTAAGTATAAAATAAGTTGAAATGGAAGGGGGTTGATTTTGAGGAGGTTGATAGGATGTTCATGTGACATGGATGGGAGAGGAATGGCTTGATTTTAAGGACCATATATAAAATATTTTTTTCTACTCTCTAGGTCTCAAATACATCCCACCAAAGTGGAAATCAGATCATGTGGAGTAGCATTGGTGGTGGTTTTGGGTCTCTCTCTCTCATGAAAGCTCTAAGGGAAAAGGATGATGGCCCAAGATAAACTAATTTTAACTTTATGGTTTAGGAGGATTCACCTTTAGCTATTTAAGTGTTTTTAAATTAAATTAGTTTGTGATATAAGGTGGTAGAAGCAATTTTAGCCTGATTAACCCCTATTCTATATTGTAAAATCTATCATTGTACTTATTGAATCTTGTCATCCTCTCAACATCAAGATTTTTTAATTTTATTTTGGTTATATTTATAATGTGTGGATACAATCCACCTCCACCAATTAGGGTTACACCATTTCAATTAGATAGTTTTTTAAAGACTTTAAAAAATCCATAATTACTCAATTATCACATGAGACCTAGTTATTGGTATGAAAAAAGTAAATTTATAAGGAGGACACTAATTTTTATTTTTTCATTTGTGTTATCCAAACTAAAAAACTAAGGTTCATTTTGAGTTTGAACACTTTGCCTAAAAACTGAAGGCCTAAAGGTCTATTGACTTCCCCTCTAGACATATTCAGGAGGTGTGTAGACATCCACTAAACAAACATGTTATTACTTTCACAACATGCCATAATTTCATAAATGAAATCAAGGAATTTATTTTTTCCCTAGGCTCTAGTATTTTTCTTTATTCAAGTTTGTTCTAGGGGCTTATTTTATTTGTTGACCTAATTTGAAAAAGTCCTTAAGATGTTGAAATCTAGAATTTAGTCCTAATTTATTATTATAACCAAGTATAAACCATATGTGTTAATTATATGCAAATGGAATGAATAGGGTTGTAATTAGAAATTCATTGGAGCAAATATATAAATTTGCCTAAGTCTGATAAGCCTTGGTCTATCTTGAATCATGTTTTGGAATGCTTTAAAATTTCTCTTTTAGACCATTTTTCCTTAGATTTATGTAATTTATTTAGATGTTCATAGAGTTTAAAAATATTTTCCTTCACATATTATTCCATTGTGTGTTTTATTTCATTTAGTTGGATAAGTACCTATGTGGCTTTATTATGATTTAGTCACTTTTTTTAGAATGGACCTAGGTGGCTAAAACTTGACCAAATAGGAATATTTTACCCATTGAATTCATCTCCTTTTGATCCCATTTCTATTGATTTTTGAATAAAAATGACTTAGTGATTATTTGGTTTTATTCTTAGCCTTAGTAATTTTATTCATGATAGACTAAATTTGCTTTTGGATTAGAAAAATACCTATCTTTATTCATTTGATCTCATTGTTGTTACCTTTATTTTGGTTTATTACTTAGTCATTTTCAAGAAAACTTCATATTTGAATCCTAATGGATATTTTATTTTACCATAGGCCAATACTTATTTATTTTCATGTGAATCCTAGGTGAGTGAGGATTTGTTGCTTGTCACTCACTCATTTCCTCATGATCTTTCTAGACTTATCCACTCTTTGAATATCTTTCAGGTGAGTAGGATGAGGATTCATGTCATGATCCTACTTCCCCAATTCTTCAACCCATTTAAGCCTCTGTGATAAGTTTTCAATCTCTTTTATGCATGGGATGATGCCACTTATTACAATAGCTTCTCCATAGCCTTAAGATAGTCCATTCACTATAAATACATATCTAAACTCCCAATTGCCTGATATGTTTCCACTTTTCATGATCTTAGGTCCCCATTATAGTCATGACATATTAGAATATAGCCAATCTCCTAGATGATCAAGACGACATATTGTGGTGAAATATTATCTCACTAGAGAGAAGAATCAATTAGTCCATTTGAAGACTCCAAGAGAGCCCCAAATGAGTGAAGGATTGCCACATGGCATGACCATGTTGACTCCAGTACACACTAACACCCTAGTTAATAGTACATGATATTAAATTTGATGGTCATCTAGCCCAATGATACTATCAATTCTAGAATGCTTTTACTTTGGGATAAATGTTTAAACTTACTTAAGTCTATAGGGTTTTACACATTTTAAATCTTATTATAGTGCATTAGGGTTTCTTTTTGGGTAAAATAGACTTAGAATTTTGTGCATTTCCTAAATATTTTTATATTTTTTATGTATTTTCCATGATAGGTTGATCTAAGATTAATTTATTTCAAGCTAAATTGATTAAGTGTTTATACAGTTTCATTTTCAGACTTGGTTATTTACTATATTTTTTAGACTAAATTGGTTAAGGGTTTAATTAGTAAGGTAGTTTTTGTCCATTGATTTTGGTCTATTTACACTTCATGTTAAACCAAAATGGCTAATGTTTTTAATGATTGATATTGATATTTAGTTATTTCTATATAATTGACTAATTTGACATTGAAATTTGTCAAAATTACCCTTTTATCTATTTATTTATTTCATGTTTTGCCTTTATTTTGGTATTTTTACTTAGTTTTTACCATTTTAAAATTCAAGGGACTAACAATTATTTCCTTTCTTATAGGTGCTTTATCGTTCAAAATTACCACACATCTGTCACTCACTACTTTTGAACCTATAATTAACCATTTAAAACTTTGGGACTTAGTATGTTTTCACTAAGTGTTCAAGGGCCTTAACTATATAAGATGATGACACTTGTCCAAATTATGTTGCTCAAGAATAGTTAGTTCATTTCAAATTCTTTTAGGCCCCAAATAAATAAGATGTTTTCAAGTGTCTGGATCTCACTACATCGCTTTCTTAATCCCTCTCAATTTTTGGACTAGGTCTCAGAGCTTCTAGATGAGCAACATGAAGCCATATGGAAATGTATCACTTCACTACAACCCAAGAGTAGTCCTTACTCATATAAAAACCAAGATACCCAAGGTAAATATAATGATACCACATGGCAAGATCATGTTGCCCCATGCCCTCAAGATGATCATAGAAATATAGAAATAATTAGAGCCTCAAATGCCTAAGATGAGGCCATGTTGAGATCTCAGGGGTTCAAGAAAATTAGTGCACATAGAACATAGAGTTATAACCTATAGAGCCCCAATTTAGAGAGAACACACTTGTAAAAATATCATCTCACTAGAGCATGATAAAATATAAATGAGTTAGGACTCTCAGCTAAGAAATAGAAGAGTGTGTGTCATCCATGTATCACATACCTGGTACATAAAGACATGTTGGATTTTATTATGCAATGAATTTCATAATAAATATACATGGGTCTCCATAATATAATTTTGAGCTAAACATTTACACCCATCTTCCCCATCAAAATCATAAAGATATAGGAATTAGAATGTGGATCTAATCATATCTATACAATCAAGTTAAAGTTAGTCCCCTAACATCAAACTTATTATAATGTATATGATTCAGTATGAATCATATGGTGGGATTGACTAGGAGGTGGTGTGAACATCAAGATCGAGTAGGTGAGGACCACTAAAGACAAATTTGACTTAATGAGGCATGGTCTCTAAGTGAGTAGAATGTGGTAAGAATTCTATCCTAAGGAGATCTCAATGACATTATTGGGCTATAATTTATCCCAAATTCAATTAATCATGATCTATGGTGATAATATCCTTGGGACTAAACATGATCCAAATGAAATTTGATCTCAATTGGACACATCTCCTTGAATGATTGCAACCACCCCATAGTGGGTTGTGTAATGAATCCATAGGTTAGTATTGTCTATAAAATACCAATACTTAAGTAGCATTTTTCAAGATATATATATAAATTAAAAGGTTTTGAAGCTAATGTTAATTACCTATGCATGTATATGGTGGGTTTTTCCTCTTTATTAATATTCAAGTTATCCTCAAACTTAACACCATATTTGTTTTTGGTTGTGTTATGTTGGCCACACAAACACTAGTTTCATGTGACTTGTCTAATTAAATGAAATAGATTAATGATTATCAAAATAAAAGCTCACATTTATTTTATTTATCCCTTCCCTCTCTCTTTTTAGTTATTTTTTAATTTATAATTTGCTAGTTTAGTTTTATAAGTAGTTTAAATAATAATTACATGCCAAAGTTTGATCTAGATTGCATGTTATTTATCTTGCTTGTCTTCTTTTATGCATGATTAAATCTAATCATCTAAAGGCAAGTGCCAACCAATGATGAGTAATTATTAAATAGTTTTTTATTATTTTCATAATATACCAATGTTATTTTATAAGTCTCTAAGTATATTCTAAATAGGCCTCTTATATAGAAAATCTTACATCAACCAACTAAGGTATCTAGTTTACCATGATCTGGTAGATAAAGTCCTTGGGGAAGTTACTACCAAGTGTAATTAATTTTAATAGGGGTGGAAGGTGGTAACCTCACCATTTGAGCTTTCCTTTTTCTACCTAGATTTTTGGGTGTACCAAAACACATGTTAATAGGTTGGTGCTAGAAGGAGGGCCAAAGTGGAGTATTTAAAAAATATATATATATTTTTAGTACTATTGCCTACCTTTTAACCATGTTGTGTGCTTAAGAAACACATCAATAATATTTGAAATTATATGTGGCATTATATTGGATTAGTGTAAGTTTATACCTTATGAACATTCTAGGGCTTGCTCATGACTTGCCTAAGAATCTTGACAATTTATGTTTAAAGTATACACATGCTAGGATTTAAACTTCTGAAGAACAATCGAGGCATTTAAAGAGGCCATTATCCAAACCCAAATCCAATATTAGGATGTGTATTTTAACCCATTTACCTATTCCCTAAATGAATATGCTTACCATTGGTCCTAGGTTTGCCAGATGGATACATCACTTCATGGGCTATCTTTATAAAAAAATTGTCAATCATTTTAGTGTGATTATTAATCCTACTACCTTTTACTATAAATTTTATACCATCCAAAAAAATAATAATGAAACTATGAGCTCATTCAGTAGTCATTTTCATTAACTAGATAGGGGTCGAAATATCCATTCTTTAAAATAGAGGTGATGGATATTGAGGTTTATCTTAGAGTATTTGATCCCTTAACTACTATACTAATATAGAGGACCCCATTTCCACTCACATATTTATAATAAACTTACCAAAGAATCATTTATCATTGAAAAATAGTTAATGCCACATGGTTATGGTGATGACCTATTTTTCTTGTTAAGATACCTAGGTGTTTATCCCCAAAATACTTTGATTTACTTAACCATGAGTTAACCCATGGACCAGTTTGTGCCTTATTTTTAAGCATCAACTCAAGCTTATGTTAAACTAGACATTCTTGTGATGAACAAGAACCCTATTATTAATTTAACACATCTGATTATATTTATTTGAAATTTAATAAATAGGCTCTTTTAAAATTTTCTAGTGATTTGGTGTCTTTTGGTGTTGTTTTTAATCAAGAGACGTTTATTGTAGGAGATCCCCAACATATGATGTATAGGAAGGCCTATGAAACCAAATTATTAAGTTCACCACTTGGAGTCTATGGATGTAGAAATGGGATAAGTGTTGAAGAAATATTATTATCTAAAAATGTCCCATTAATTAGGCCATATCTGGTCTTTAAGATTATTAATGAAGATGAGTCTGATGATGAAGTAAAAATAATCATATTAGGTGAGCTCCCATATGAAGATCTAAGTTGCAAAGATATATATGCACAATAGGAAGAATCAGATAATTCTTGTAGTCTACTTGAAGATGAAATATAAAATATGGAGCATATAGATGAATAATAATCATGTTATGCATTAGAAACACTCATATCTTGTATTATTTCTCCAAATTTTGAAAATCTATCCCAATGAAATCAATATTTCAGTTGTAGTAGTTTGGCTCCCATCCTTTCATTCGAAGTGGAGGAAATGAAATAAGATAACATTGAAATAAGTTTTCCACATAGAGGATATGAATCATAAGAGCTCAAAATTGAATATATCTCACCTCTAGATAGAATTAACTTTGATTCGATGGGTATGAACCTAAATTATTCAATCATGAATAGTTTCACCCTTGAAGAGTGACTCTCATACATTACTAATGATGGTCATAAAAAAGGAGAAAGTTAATTTGTTATCCTTGCATCTAAAGGCTTGGATCCTCTTTAATAAACTAAGGACTTGGAATATGGTAGTCATGATATTATCTTAGTAACATAGGTAATCAAAATATAAATGAGAAACCTAGAGCATGATGGCCTGAACAAAGAGACAATCCAATAAGAGTTAGAGATAAAAAAGACTTGATCTAATGCAGCTCTCTACACACCTCTACCATTGATGATAAATCCATAAGTTATTTAACCTATGATGAATAAATCCTATAACTTTAAAGGGATTAAAATGACAACATGGATACTACCAAAGTATCCATGTTAGCTAAAAAGTATCCAATAATGGATCCACCACTTGATTGCCACAAAGAAAATATATCTACCAGGTTGGGTATGCAAGTTACTTTGGTATATGTTGATACCCACCCATATTACCCACCAAATTTATGTTGGAGAGTTTTTATTAATGCCATGGAGGTGTCCAGGTGAGTGGATGAAGTGTCTTGATAGTCTAAATATCAATGATGAAGTGTGTAGTGTGCTTGTCCTCATATGCTTGAAGTAGTCTTAGTTGATATTCAGTTTTAGAATGATTAGGGTTGGGTATAAAGTATTTATAATGTGTGAGGGGTCCTATTAGAGGTTAAGGATGATTTGAGATCTTTTTTAAATTCATGATATTCATCTAGTTCTTCATTATGTTCATCTTGGTATAGTTGGTTTTGTGATAGAAATTCTGAATAGAAAGTTTGCTAACATCATCATTTCCATGTATGGATGAGTCAGGGGGATTTGTTCATATGGGTGTGATAAAATTATTCCCAAGTTTATATGGTCCAATTTTTAGGTCATGCAATTAAGCAAAGCAAAATATATAACTATGCAAAGTTGGCTTCTCAGGTAGTTTGCAATGTTTTCCCATACTTAGCTAAATTTGCAAAGGAGATCTAATAGTGCATGTTTAATCACATCATAGATCTATGACATGAAATTAATCTAAGATTAATGTATAAATTTAATTATATTTTATTAATTAGTTTGATTTCATTATATTTCACCTGCGTGAAGGTTCTAGGAGCAACTTGATATATGGATGGATTCCTCTATGAAAGAAGATCATATGGTTTAAATTTCATGACATAAAATTACGTGCAAAAAAAATTATTAAGGTTAAAATATGGCCTTCTAAGAAGATTACAAAGGTTCCCATACTTATCCAAATTTATAAAATTTAAATATAAAGACCAGATAAGGATATAATGATGAGTGGGTGTTTGTACAGATTCAGAGCTACGATGCATATTAAGTCAAAGATGTCAAAGTTTCTGATGTTTAGGCTAGTTAAAGTCCAAGCTAATCTCAAAGAGATAAAAAGAGTGTATTTATTCCAAATTTTCAAGAAGCATAGAGATGATGATAAGTTCTCAATTTTTAATAGTAATCAAAGGTAAAGACCAAGCTACTTTTGAGGAGATCAATGGTACATATTTGGTCAAAATTGCTAGGGAGCACAAGATGAGGTCAAACTAATAGATGTTTAGCATAGTTAAATATCAAGCTACTTTCAAGGGAGATTGATGATGTGTATTATTTCAAGGTATGAGAGGGAATGAGATGTTGACAAAGTGTTGGATGTTTAGCATTGATTTTTAGAATTTGAATATTCAAATTAATGAAGGAAAACCAATGCTTAGTTTTTAAGCTATAACTTTTGATCTGAGATGAATTTATTGATGTAGTAAAAATAAAATCTATAGAAGAATTCAAGGCACATATATAAAATCTAGTTTTAATGTTTGTAAAATCAAAATTATTAAGCTCCAAAGTTGAGTATGTGTTTGACCATGTTCTTTAAGTGACCCAAAAAGGGTAATTGAGTTGTTCTTATGGTATTTGGATGTTTTAAGGGGAATAAGATATTGGAGAGTCTTTTAGACTCCATTAAGATCATTTGTATGAATTTTTTATGTTTGAAAAATCCATTTTTATTATTAAAAAATGCTTAGAAGTTGATTATTTGTTCAGTCATGGTGTTCTTGTGTACAAGGCTAATTTTTTAGTAGATTGAGCATACACAAAGGTGTGTAATGATTATTGTAATCATTTAAGGATGTTTAAGAGGTCATATGGAGTGGACCTATGTATTTAGAAGTGGTCTTGTATTTTTAAATTATGTGATGAAGTTTTAAATGGGTGAATAGGTCTCCATAAGACCTATAAGGGATACTAAGGCCTAATTGAAAGGTGTAACTACTTAAGTGTGACCCATAGTTGCTATGGTCAACCTGTGTGAATGGTATTGAGCTATGTTAGATGTTTTAAGGGATAATAAAAGTTTTATGGATGACCTATAAGATAAAAATCATGATGGCTCTATAAAAGGTGAAATCAAAGGTGGTGATTTCTATACTTATAAGAAGAGGTGTGTGTAAGATTTTAATAAAAAACAAAAGAAGAAAGGGTGTGTGCCCAGTGGATGGATTGTAGATAAAATTAGGTTGATGACTTGTAGGTTATATTTTTTAAGTCAAAGATATTGATCTTTTAGGTTTGAATATTAGGGAGATATGCAAATAGAAAAAGGATTTATAGGTCTAAGTGTGTATATGAGGGTAGTTTGAGTGAAGAGGAAGAGAGATTGTGGCATGTCTATGTGACAAGCTTGCATGAGATAGAGAGGGTGTTTTGAAAAGGTTATAAAATTATAAGTCCATCATCATGTGTTGAAGACATTAGTTCAAATGTAGAGATGCTCATATAATAGGTGTTTGGAGGGTGCTCAACATCTAGGTTAGAAAGACTTGACCATCCTAGGGGCAGATGCTCCTTGTAGAATAGGTGTTTCACTAAAGTATGGTCAGAAGGAATTGACCATCCTAGGGGCAAGTGATCCTTTTGGAATAGGTGTTTCAATATATTTTCATGTTTGCATACTTCTTATAAGATAAGTAGTCCATGTGTTTGTAGGCTTGACAATGGGTTTTATTCCCCAAGAGGGTTTCCCACATAGATCTTGTGTTGTGTGTGTAATATTACATTATATATTTATTCATTTTTATAAACATCTTGAATTCTTCATGAATGGTTGTATTTAATGCTTAAGTGTTTCAAGGGTTTAGAAATTGAATTGGATTATTTGTCACCACCAATTCACCCCCCCTCCCTCTCAATGGTTTATACCTCTAATAATTGGTTTCAAAGCAAGTCCTTTAGTAAAGGCTTGATAACTTGAAGGAGATCCAAGATATAATATGGGTAGCTATCAAAGGCAAGGAGGTTTTTCCACTAAGAAAGCACTGATGTTCAATGGATCCAATTATGCTTTTTGGAGTGTGAGGATGAGTACCTACATCATGTTCCTAGGTTTTGACACTTGGAAATATGTTGTGGATGGTTATTATACACCTAATATTCCTCCATCTAGTGTTGATGATAAGAAGTTGTTTGAGAACAATTATAAGGTAATGAATGCTATCACTTGTGGTCTTTCAAAGACTAAATACACCAAGGTAATCCATTTCATATCTAGCAATGAAATGTTGGATAAATTGAAGACTATTTATGATGGAAATTCGAAGGTTAAGTTGGCAAAGTTGTAGACTCACCGAAGATAATTTGAGAGTCTTAAGATGAAGGAAGAAGATTATATGGAATCCTTTCTATAGAGAGTTGATGATATTTTGAATATCATTAGAGGTCTTGGAGAGGATCTTGAAGAATCTACTATAGTTCAAAAGGTATTAATGTCTATCTCTCTTAATTTTGATTTAAAAGTGTCTACTGTAGAAGAAACTCATGATCTTACCTAGTTTAAGATAGATGAGTTTCATGACATCCTTACTACCTATGAGATAAACTAAATGATGATATAATACCAAAGAAAGAAGTAGCATTCAAGATATAAATGAATCCAAAGAAGAAGTTCTAAGGTAAGAAAATCAAGGAGAATGATGTATCTAATATTGATGAAGATGAAATAATTACTTTGTTTACAAGGAAATTGAAAACAAGTTCAAGAAAGTATAAGGTTAAAATACCTTCCAAATACTTCAATTATGGAGATGTAGGACATTTGGCTAATAAGTGCCCTCATAAGCATAAAAATAATGATGATGAAGAGCATGGTGATGACCAAGATGATGACAAGAAGACATAAAAGTTTGATAAAAGGGAGAAAATATTTATAAATTATGACAAGAAGAAGAAGTACTTTAAGAAGAAGAAGAGTCTCTACACCAATAAAGATTGTAACTCATCATATGAGAGTGAAGACAGTGACTTAGAGTATGATCATGAAGATGATGGTCCTATTAAAGATAAATCACTCTTCATGGCTAAGGAAGGAAGTTTCTCATATTAAAAGGAGTATACTTGGATTGATTTAGATTATGATAAAGATGAGGTGGACTATGAGACTGAATTGATGAATGCTCTTGAAGAGTTGGAGATTGAGAATAAGATAAACAAGAAGATTGAGAATCAGTGTTTTTAGGTAGCATAATGAGATTTATGTAATTTCAATAAGAGTTTGTTACTCAAAAAGGTTTATACATTTATTTGTGATGTGTTCTAGGTGGTTTTATGTCTTGATGATCTTATTTGTACCTTTTAGAGGTTTCTGTGTGTTCCTAGGTTTATATTTCTTATTGGAAATCAAAGCCATGGTATAGGAAGTCAAGGTTGTCAAAGGTGTGAAGTCTCAAATCTTGGTCCATAAGTGTGTGATGGTTTCATCCAGGTGTGAAAGAAGTTTCAAAGGTGGGCATTGACCAAAAGGAGGTTTGTTGACCTTATTTGTTTTGAGATTCTAGATTTTTGGGTGATGCTAAAAAAGTGGTTTGCCTTATGATTTAAGGTTTGAGGCTTCTTAATAGTTTTAATGGGATAAATGGGTTATGAAATAAAGTTTCATAGAGATTTGAAGGTTTGTTTTTTTCAAATTATTCAAGTTTTTATCAAAATGGATGCTTGAAGGATAAGCACACTACACACTACAAAATGGAGGCTTGAAGGATAAGATATTTAGTTTTGGTATGATTAGGGATAAGTCTAAAGTATTAATCATGTGTGAGGGGTCTTATCAAAGGTCAAGGATAATTGGAGAGCTTATGTAAGTGCATGATATTTATCCAATTCTTAATTATGTTCATCTTGGCATAGTTGGTTCTATGATATAAACATCTAAGTAGGCAATTTACTGACATCACTATTACCACATATAGATGAGTCAGGGGGAGTTGGTTATATGGGTGTGATCACATTAGTCCCAAGTTTATATGGTCAAAGTTTTAGGATTGAAATTGAGTGGAGAAAAAGATATAACTATGCAAAGTTGGCTTCCCAGGTAGTTTGCAATGTTTTCCCATACTTATCCAAATTTGCAAAGGAGATCTAACAGTGCCCATTTAATCATATCATAGATCTATGACATGAAATTAATATAATATTAATGTCTAATTTTAATTATATTCAAGTAATTAGTTTGATGGTTTTATATTTCACATGTGTGAAGGTTCTAGGAGTAGCTTTATATATGGTTTAAATTTTAGGACATGCAATTCAGTGCAAGAAAAGTTATTAAGGTTTAAAGTTGGCCTTACAAGTAGATTGTAGAGGTTCCCATACTTAGCCAAATTTTCAAAAGGTAAATATTAGGACTAGATAAGGATATAATGATGAGTGGGTGTTCATACAAGTATAGATTTATGATTATTATTGAGTCAAAGAGGTCAAAGTGTCTGATGTTTAAGTTAGCTAAAGTTTAGGCTACTCTTAAAGAGATCAATAGAGTGAATTTGTTCCAAATTGTTACAAATTAGTGAGATGATGAAAAGTTCTTGATTTTTAATAGTAAGCAAAGTTAAAGACCTAACTACTTCCAAGGAGATCGACAGTGCATATTTGGTCAAAAATTTTAGGGATCATGAGATGAGGTCAAACTAACATATGTTTAACATAGTTAATGATCAAGATAATTTTGAGGGAGATCAATGATTAATATTTTTTTAAGATATGAGAGGGAAAGAGATGTTGACAAAGTTTTTGATGTATAAAAGTGATCATTGGAATTAGAATATTCAAATTAATGAAAGAAAACTAGTGTTTAGTTTTTAGGCTATAACTTTTGATCTAAGACAAATTTCTTGATGTAGTAAAAATAAATTTGTAAAGGAATTCAAGATGCATCCATTGAATTTAGTTATATGGTTTTATTATTTTTAAAATCAAAATTACTAAGCTCCAAAGTTTAATATGTGTTTGACCATGTTCTGTAAGTGACTCGAGAAGGATATTTGATATTTTTTTATGGTATTTGGATGTTTTAAGGGACTGATATATTAGAGAGTTTTGTATACTTCATGAGGATAATATATATGAATTTTTAAGGTTTTACCAATCCATATTCAATATAAATAAATGCTTATAAGTTGATTATTTATTTATTCATGGTGTTCTTGTGTAAAAAGCCAATGTTTGAGTAGATTGAGCATATAAAAAGGTGTGTAATGATGACTGTAATCATTTAAGGATGTTTAAGAGGTTATATGGAATGGACCTATGCATTTGGAAGTGGTGTTATTTTTATAAATTTATTGATCAAGTATAAAATGGGTGAATAGGTCTCCATGAGATCTATAAGGACTACTAAGGCCTAATTGAAAGGCATAGCTACATAAGTGTGACCCATAGTTACTATGGCCAACCTATGTAGATGGTATTGAGTCATGTTAGATGTATTAAGGGCTAATACAAGTATTATGTCTAACCTAGAAGATAATAATCATGATGGCTCTATAAAAGGTGAAATCAAAGGTGGTGATTTATAGACTTTTAAGAATAGGTGTGTGTAAGAGTTGAAGAGTGAAGGAAAGAAAAAAGGGTATGTACCTCATGGATGGGTTGTAGAGAAGAACAAGTTGATGGCTATGTGTATGACTTGTAGGTTATATTTTTTATGTCAAAGATATTGCTCTTATAGGTTTGAATAATGGGGCGAGAATCAAATAGAAGAAGGATTTGTAAGTTTGAGTGTGTATATGAGGGTAGTTTGAGTGAAGAGGAAGAGAGATTATGGCATGCCTATGTGAGAAGATTGTATGAGATAGAGATGGTGTTTTAAATGGGTTAGAAAATTAGATATTCATCATCATGTGTTGAAGACAATAGTTCAAAGGTGGATATGTTCATATCATAGGTGTTGGGAGGGTACTCAACATCTAGGTTAGAAGGACTTAACCATCCTAGTGGTAGGTGATCCTTGTGGAACAGGTATTTCACTAAAGTCTGGTCAAAAGGACTTAACCATCCTAAGGGTAGGTTATCCTTGTGGAACATGTGTTTCAATAAAGTATCATATTTGGATACTTCTTATAGGATGAGTAGTCTATGTGTTTGTAGGATTGAGAGTGGGTTTTATTCCCCAAGAGGGTTTCCCACATAGATCTTATGTTGTGTGTGTAATCTTACATTATCTATTAATTCATTGATATAAACATCTTTAATGGTTGTATTGAATGCTTAAGTCTTTGAAGGGTTTGGAAATTAAATTAGATTGTTTTCCACCACTGATTCACCCCCCTCTCAGTGGTTTTTATTGATAATAATTTAATGTTTGGGCAAAGGTATATCTCAAAATCTATCCCAAATGCTTTATAAAAATTGAATGTAAGTACATGGTTGAGTTTTATAACATAAATCCACTTAATTTACATGGAGACATAAGAAATGTTTTACTTTGGTAGGATTCCTACCAACCTTATCCAAATCCTAAATGTGAATTCATTCTATTTCAGGTGTCTAAATAATGAGGATATATTGTTTATTATTAATGGGCATGTCCTTAACCTCCACTTCTAGGCATGACCTAAGCCTAGAAATTCCTATAAATAGCTCTTCCTTATTTGATTTTATGTTTTCCCTTCATGATTTGATTTTATATTTTCCTTCTCTTTTTATTATAGCTTTGTTCTATTTTATTTCTTTGTTTTTGATTTCATCATTGGGTCCATCCCAACTTTTTTTCTTTCCACTTATGCATTAATCAAGAAGAAATGATGAATGAAAGGTTTGTAAGTAGGTGAAACATGTAACATTTTGGTGTGAGAATTCTTAGTGTGTTATTTTGTTACTTTGGATCATGTTTATGGGCCAGTTTTGAAGGTTTAAAATATTATTGTGTTTTAGAATTTTTCTTGATTGGGTAAGTTTGGGTAAAACTAGTTGGCCACTAAAAATACTCTCTTGAAACCAAGCATAAGTTATACACATTAAATAGGTTTTAGATCTACTTGGATGTACCTACTATGATGAATGTCTAAGGTGAAAATACATAGTCATGCCTTTCATTTGACATGGTGGTCCCCAACCCTAAAATGAGACTAATAAAAAAATAAAAGAACAAAAATGAAAATAAATTTTAAAATGAATCAATTTTGGGTGATTTAAAAAACCTTTACCAGGGCTATGTATGCCCTTATGGTAGTAGAGCAAGGCCTTGACTGATATTAGAGACAACTTATTTAGGGTTATGGACACCTGTATGGTAGAAAAACAATGTACATTAAAACATATTCAAGGTAGGACTTACTAACCTGAAGTTTGAAGCCACAATAATTAATCCTTATAGGTCTTGAAGAATGATAAAGTGATTAATTTGCACACACCTAGTTAATAAGGATATTAAATTTGGTCACTTTGCTACTCCCATATTTTCCTTTCTTAAATTTTTTGATGTTCCATGCACTATTTTGGCCTAAACATATGGGTTTATTAACTTTTTATTTGCCCTAAAACACTCAAGATTATTTTCCATTAGATTCATCATTTATTATTGCTTTCACAACATGCCCTATTTCATCAGTGAAATCATAAAACCATAGAACATCTTTTTTTCTCTAGAGTTTGGTCTTTTGATTTATTAAAGTTTGTGCTAGGGGTTTGTTTGATAAATTAACTTGAATTGAAAAAGTCCTTAGGATGTTACAATCTAGACTCTAATCCTACTTTTTTGTTCTAACCAAGTCAAAATTTAAAGAGTTAATTATATGCAAATGTCCTAAAAATGGTTTATAATTAGTAATTTATTGATGTAACTATCTAAATTTACTTAAGTTTGATAAGTCTTGGTCTATCTTGAGTCATGTTTTGGAATGATTTAAAATTTCTCTTTTATACCATTTTGCCTTAGATATATGTAGGTTTTTTGGATGTTTACAATGTTCAAAAATATTTTCCTTGGAATCTTAGTCCATTTTTATGATTTATTTCATTTAGTTGGCTAAGTCTCTATGTGCATTTTTTATATGAATTAGTCTCTTTTCCTGAGAATGGACCAAGGTTTTTGAATCTTAACCAAATAGGAATATTGTATCCATTAAATTTATCTCCTTTTGATCCCATTTCTACTAGTTTTTGAATCAAAATGATGTAGTGCATATCTGGTTTTATTATTAATCTTAGTCATTTTATTCATGTTAGACTTAATTTGTTTTTAGATTGGTAAAATACCTGTCTTCATTCATTTTATCTCATGACCTTTTACCTTTCTTTTGGTTTATTACTTAGTAATTTTTAGTAAAAATTCATATTTAAATTATAACATCTATTTTATTTTACTATAAGCCAATGGTCATTTATTTTCCTACAAGCCCTATGAGAGATAAAAATTGCGATTTATCACTCAATTATTCATGATCTTTCCATACTTAGTCAATTTTAAGACATCTTCTAGGTGAATGGGATGAGGACACATGTCATGATCTTACTTCCCCACTTCTTCGGCCCCTTTAAGATTTTAAGACAAGACTGTGAGCTCTAAGATGCCTAGGATGATTCCAATTGTCACCATGTAGCTTCTCCATGGCCCTATGATAGTCCACTCACTTTAAATACATAGTTAATATCTTGGGTGCCTGAGATGTTTCCACTTCTCATGATCCTAGTACTCCATAGTAGTCAACACATAGTAAAATGTGGTTGAGTTCCCAAGTGAGCAAGATGAAGCCACATGGTGAAATATCATCTCAGTAGAGTGAATAATAAATTAGTATAGTTGAATACACCAAGAGAACCCTAAATGAGTGAATTAATACCATATGGCATGACCATGCCAACTCGATAACATGTTGGGACCCCAACTAGTAGTATATGAGCTAAAATTTAATGGTTATCTAACCCATTGAGACCATTAAATTTAGAATGATTCTCCTTTGATCTAAATCCCTAAATTTTCTTAATTTATAGATGGTTTTGATCATTCTAAATCTTTTTTTAGTGCTTTAGGTTTTACATGTGGGTAAAATAGACTTAGACTATTGTATATTGCCTAACTATTTTTAGATTTGTAGTGTCTTTTCCAAAGTAGGTTGATCCAAGGTTATTTTGGTTTGAACTAAATTGACTTAGTGCTCATAAGTTTTCATTTTTAGACTTGGTTATTTTTTTGTATTTTTTGGACTAAATTGGTTAAGGTTTTAGTTAGTAGGGTATTTTTTATCAGTTAATTCTTATCCATTTATGCTTTGTGTTAAACCAAAATGGCTAATGTTTTTACTAATTAATATTTATATTTAGTTGTTTCCTTATAATGGACTAATTTAACTTTGAAATTTAACAAAATTCTCATTTTATCCATTTATTTCTTTCATCATTTGCCTTTCTTTTTGGATTTTTACTTATTTCTTTCTATTTGAAAATTCAAAGGATAAATGACTATTTCCTTTCTCATAAGTTTTTTATCATTTGAAATTTCCACATGGTAGTCACTCATTGATTTTTCACATGAACTTAACTATTAAAAACTTTGGTACTTAACCATTTTTCACTAATTATTCAAGGGCCCTAACTAAACAGGATGATGACATAGCCAAATTATGTTATTCCAAAGTAATCAGTGCATTTCAAATTATTCTAGGACCCAAGTAAATGAGATGTTACCAAGTGTCTAAATCTCATTCCATCACTTCCCTATGCCCTCTCAACTTTTCAATTAGGTCCCAAACCTTTAGGGTGAGTGGTGTGTATCCACATGGTGACATCTCACTTCACCAAAACCTTATAGAATTTAATAATAATTTGGAAAACTATGATCCCTCGAGTAAATAGGATGATGCCACATGGTAAGTTATCATTTTCATACACCCTTGGGATGATTATAGTAGTCTAAGAAAGTAGTAGATATTTAAATTCCTAAGATGAGGCCTCATGTTAATAAATTAGGATAGTAAGTGCATATACAACATCAAGCTAGAGCCAGTAGAGCCCCAAGTGAGTGAGAGCATGACACTTGTCAAAATATCATCTCACTAGTTCTTAGGAAAATATAAAAAACCTAGGACCCTTGGTTGAATAATCAAAGAGCATGGGGAATCTATGTAGAAAATACCTAACACACAAAGACACATTGGATTTTCTTACACACCGATAAGTGGCCAGGTGGTGTGACTTTCCCAATGATGATATGTGGTCTCCATGATAGTATTTAGAGCTCAAATTTTACCCATATATTTCCCATCAAAACCATTAATATTAAATAATTTTACTTTAGGTCTAATTGGATTTATGCAATTTGGTTTTAGTTGGTCTAATAATTGTAAATGATCAAAAATCATATGATTCAATGCAAATAAAATGGTGGGATTGACCATTTGGTGGTATATACATCATGCTCAATCAGTTTAGAACCAATATATAAAAATCCAATTTAATGAGGCATGGTCTCTAAGTTAACATAATGTGGCAAGTAGGCAATCCCAAAGAGATCTCAATGACATTCCAAGGATAGAATTCAATCCAAATTAAATAAATCATGATCTATGGTCATAATATCCTTGGGATTAAGTAGGTTTTAATTTAAATTTGATCTCAATTGGACATGTCTCCTTGAGTTCTTATAACCACCCCATTGTAGGTTGTGTAATGACTCTAGAGGCTAGAATTTACTATAAAAAAATAGTTATCTATTGTAATAGGGGGGTCTATTTAGTATTATAGGTTAGATTAGAGGGCCAAAAATTTATCTCAATATTTCCTAATTTCTTAGTTAGTATTTTTGTGAACTATTTTATTCTAAGGCATATTTTCTGTATTTTAAATGAGAAAGGTGAATCCAAGGTAGTGTTCTCCAAGATATATCAATAAATTAAATGGATGTGATACATATGCATGTATATGGTCATTTTTTCCTTTTTCTTCAAAGTGAAATCATCCTCATACTTCAACACCATATTCATTTTTTGGTTGTGTTATGATGGCCACATAAAGACTGGTTTCAAGGTACTTGTCTAATCAAATGAATAAGATATATGATTATTGTAAAATATCCTCACTTTTATTTTATTTATCCATGCCTCTCTCTTTTGATATATTTTTAAAAATATATTAGTTTAGTTTTATAATTAGTTTTAATCACAATCAACTACCAAAGTTTGATCTAGATTGTATGTTATGTATAATGCTTGTCTTCTTTAATACATTGTTAAATATAATAGACTAAAGGAAAGTGACAACCAGTGATGAGTTCATTGTTAAGTATAATTTTTTTTTTCTTTTAAGAATAATAGACCAAGTTGTTTTTATAAGTCTCTAAGTATATTCCAACCAAGCCCCTTGTATGGAATAGCTTGCATCAGCCAACTGAGATATAGTTTGCCATGACCTAGTAGACAAAGACCTTGGGGAAGTTACTACCAAGCATGTTTATTTTCAAGAGGGGTGGAAAGGGGGAACCTCACCAATTGAGCCTTCCATTTTTAACCCAAATTTGGGGTGTGCCAAAATGCACATCAAAAAAATGGAAGAGAATAAAGAAATGGATCAAATAAAATTAATAAATTGATAAATTCCAAAGGACAATCTCTTCACATTAGGTTCACCAAATTTAAATGAATAGAAAATGATAAGTTTTACTAGTGTAGTTGACCTATTGAGGTTAAGTTGAGATGGCTGAAAAGGAATGATATTTTTATGTAAACTATTAATCTAGATTATTGTTTTGATGTGGTTGAACTCGTGGAACAGAATGAGCTTATTGATGTGGTTGATTTTTTTGATCTTTTAGAACATCATGAGTTGGTTGGATTGATTGATCGTGTCTATGTTAATATAGTATAGTTGTCTCAAATTATATTTTAGGGTAGAAAAAAATGGAATGATACAATCTAAATAATAGTAAAATTATAAAAGAACCATATAAAGCAATTCATGATCTATACTACTTTCCCTAAATGGGTTAGATGACTCGTGGCATCTCATCATTCTACTCCAGTTGATCTTTATAAATCAATTTCATATTTAAAGTGAAATTGAATTGGATGAGGCTATACTTGAGGATTATAAATGGATCATATACATAATTTTATGTATGCATGTAAATAACACATGCTAAAAAATGCACTCAACTCCCCAAGGTCTGGACAAGGTGGCTAGCATAATGGATAGTCTAGGGGTTTGGTTGGTTATTTAATGGAATGGGATTTGGGATAGGTGGTACTAATAAGTTCTTTTGATTAAACCAAAAGACCTCAATAGTGTCTCAATGCTCATTAAGAGCATAAATTTGTGCCAAAATGAAGATCCAAGTTCTTTCAGTCTCTGATATCACTAGAAGGTGAAACTCTTGGTCAATACTAGGACCAAGGAAATGAGGGAGATAAAGTTAGATGAATCATGGGAAAAACTCTACTCTATTGGTTTGACTTTGCCCTATCAATGTCATCCACTAAGTGTGAATTTTATAAGATGAGGATAGACTCAAAGAAAATAAGGAGACATGGATGAGAGGCTAGGCTTGGATGATTGTATATTGATGTCTTATGTTATATGGGAAAATAATGGTAATTGGATTATATATCTATTATTATTATTCTAAAGTAACTAAGTATTCTATAATGAGATGAAGAATGGGAGTGGAGCAGAAGACCTCACATCTTAACTCGATATGAATATCAGATTGTGTGATAATAGTGGGACAAAGTGATATAAAACTAAGTAATAGACCATGATAGACAAGATTTTTTGTCTCAAGAAGGGTCATCCAAAGGAGACTCTGAATAATCCAAGGAAAAGTGTATGAGCTTATTCAGGAAATGGCTTATAAATGTGTATTTGATGCAATGTTGAACAAAGGATCTGTAATGTATGCTTGTATGAATTGAGAAGTATTTTTTTAGGATGATTGTATGAATATACAAGGGTTGGATGGAATGTGTTTTCTTAAACATGATGGCAAGGCATTTTGTCATTTTTTTGTTAAGTTTTTATTATTTTTGGTGTTTCTTGGTTCTAGACAAATAAATGTTTTATTTGCTGAAAATAAATGCTAAAAATAAAAGAATGATGAAGTTAAAAGTAAAAAAAATCAAAACTATTATTTTTAATATTTTTATAATTTATAACACATTCAAGGAGAAAGAAAAATAAACCATGATATTATGTACAATGCATAAATTCCCTAACTTTTGATTATATGCAAACTAGATGACTGTGTTTTTGTCTATTTTGATTGTTTTGCACGAGCAGACTATGTAAATTAAATCTAAATGTGTAATAAATGTAGAAATAAATATTATATAAAACATAAAAAAACATAACTTATTTCTGATCAACTACCCCTATTCCTAGAATGGGGACCCTCCTATCTTAATTTTCCAAAATGCCTAGGATGCTAAGCATGTTAACTCATTTAACTGCATAGATAATTTATTCAATACTTTCTAGTAAATTTTGGTTAATTATAAATTTTTAAATAAGGAATAATAATTATAAATATTTAATTTATTTCAAATTTCCTTAAATTTTTTATTTGATGATGAATTATTAACCATTAGAGGTTCAATAATGTGTAGATAGGATTTCACTAAGAAAGTGTAACTAGGCTCTCTAATTGGCATAGATGTAGCAATATTAGATGGTTTCATTAAACTAAAATCATCATGTTTAAAGTATTTACTTGAATTTTTTTTCTTTAAACTTGTTTTAGTTTGCTTAAGATGGGCATTTGACATTTTTTAGAAGTCTAACTTAGCTTTTCGCTTGACCTTGTAGGATGTCAAAATTAAAGTGGTGATTTATGAAACCTTATGGGATGTCAAATTAAATATTATGACTCAAGAGGATAGGTGTTCACCTCATCAATATTCATGAAGCCTTAAAGATCAATCATATCCTATGCAAGACACTTGGAACAAATCTATGAAGCCTGTGAGCCACACAACATCATCTAGAAAGCTTGTGAGAAGACTAGCCATTACAATTCAAATCCTTAGGCTATGTGTCAAGATCTTAGCCTCTGTGAGCAATCCCATTCAATTATATCTTCCATTCATCCTATTATGATCTAAAATCCCATGAGATACCACCATGTGCCTGAATCATAACCAACCACACCTGAGTAACCTTATAAAGTGACACATGTTCTCTTCAATTTCATTAAAGATTGGCATGTGTCCACATAAAATTGTATCCATATGAAGATTAAAATATATAAAAATTAATACATCTAGTAACACCTAATATTTTTGGTCAAGGCTCGATGGTATATAGTTGTCCAAGGTTTCTTTTGAGAATGACACCTGGCATAAAAATGAACAAAAGCCTTAGAGAGTGATGTGTGTCCATTTTGGTCATATAAGATGATGCCACATGTCATTACCACAAATTTATATCCTAAGATCCATGAGATCACCTTTGAGAGTGATGCATGGATCCACTTAAACCATGCTATTAGCACCAAGTTACTAATAGTTATCCAAAAGCCTTTTAAAGGTGACACCTTTCAGGCAAAGTTATGATTTCCCATGATAGAGCCACCTAGAAAATTAAAGTCATGATTGCTTATGAGAGATCCACCAGGTAAAGAAAATCTATAATTTACTACAAAATCAATGTGTGGTATTCTCATGAGCAACCAAAATCAAAAGGCACCACTCAAGAGCTCACTATCAATTGAAAGGTGTTATGTGGAAGGATATAAATAATTCATCACACTAAGTAACATTATAAGAGCACGAGAGGAAATAAAAAGGTGCCACATGTCTAGATTTAAGGCAATTAAGTAGCTCAGTCACATTCAAGCCTAGCAAGTACCTGACTAGATCTAAGGTAGCATGTCACATGTCAAAGGGTGGTAATATTTAGATTTGAAGATAAAGTTTATGGTGGATCAAATTCAAATTAGAATTAAATTTTAGTCCTAACAAAATTAAATGTTAAATGAAATAGATCGAATTTATTCCAAATATATGTAAAGTTGATGAGATCATCATTAATATGACATGAACCAAAATCACCATCTACACTACATTAATCAAATAAATATTTCAAAAGGCTACACAACTTGACTATTGTTACCTACATTTGAATTTAAAGCTATGCATAATTTATCTCTCTACTATCTACATTCTCTTAGTACAATAAAGCTCAAAATATTCATAGGTTACACCTTGACTACCATTGTTGAAGTTTGAAAGTTGCAAAGAGATACAAAAGGATGTTGATTTCTACCTATAATATTTCAAAGATAGAATAAGTAGGTCCCTCTACCCTAGGTAATATAATTTATTTAAAAAATAATGACTTCTTGTTCTAATATGGTAATTTAGTCATTTTCAAGGACATCAAATTCATTCTTGAGGATATATAATTTGGTGACCTACACCATATCAGTATTTAATTTAATGTTGAATTAGATAGAGATGTTGATGAGGGAGAGACCATGCCCCATATAATTCAATTAGATTCAAAAATCCTTATAATTGATGTCGATAGTTTTCATAAGGTTGTAGCCAAACCAGAGGTCATATCATGCATAGACCTAGTCTATGGTATCTTTGAGGGGTTGAGGTGTGAATATGGGTCTCTAAAAATAATGAACCAAGGGTTCCCTATTGATTTTATTATAGGTCTTATATTTGAAAAATATTATAACCTACCTGTGCCATAGGTAAAATACAACTAGAGAATTATTGACAATTGGTACGAGGTGAACAAACTAGATAAAGTCCTAGCATCATGGGTAACTAACCCAACTATAAATGTCTTCATGGATGACCAAGGGAACATGCCTCTTCATCAATTTAGGAAGGGAGCTAGGATTGGCATTGCTCTCCTTAATAGAATATTTGGAAATGCACACATAGGCTATATGGACATAAGGACCCTTTCATTTCTATAGATCATCTTAAAGGACCAATAGAATCCCCCACTTAGGGATATTATTAGCAACAATCTAGTTTATGGAATGAATGACACTTGATAGAATGGTGCTTCGTTCTTCATGATGAGTTACCTATTAGATACAATATATGTAACTACCCAATTAGGTTAGAACTCATGGTCCCCTATGTGACCAAAGGTTGTGCCACATCTATTCTTTGTAATGTAAATTAATTGCTTTAGGCACAATATTAAGGTAATTACATAAGACTTCTACCTAATTGTCTATAAATCAATCAAAAAGTGTGAGATGATGAGGGTACCCTTAGAGGTTAGATAGACATTAAGATACATGGGTAGCTACTAGATGTATCCAAATTGCATACTCATCTAGATGGAAGGGGTGATGTTGTATCCCCTTAGGTTACCAAGATATGTACCAATGAAACTAGCTAAGGAAGAGATAGCCTATCAGATTATACATGGAGTTGATGGAATCTTCAAGAATAAGAAGAAGACAATCCCCCAAAAGGTCCTATATAAGTTTGAGAGGAATGAAATTTTAAAATGGTGTGATCTCATTATGAATGTAAATTATAGGGAATCATACCTATTTCTTAATGATGACTTCAGGTCGTGGGATCTAAATGGTGTCATTGCCAAACACCTACTCAAATTAAAGAAGACATAGTAATAGAGTATAAGCATTAAGAAGAGGTTCATGAATGGATATACTAAGATTTTATTAATGATGAGGTGGTCCTCAGGAATGTTGAAAGGAATAATATTGAGTTGGAAATGAGGTTAGATAAAGAGAAAAAGAAAGAAGACATTATAAAGCCTTAACCAACACCAACTCATCAAAGCATGTTTGATGTAGACTATGAGGAGGGATAGGAAAAAGAGGAAGAGGAAAAAATTACTTTGATTAAGAATAAACCCTACATACCTCCACTATAGACCACTCCAAGTAGTCAAGGCATGCTTCCAAGCCCATATCAAGGATGATCAAACAACTAACATGATCCCTATTAAGGTCCTACATTTCTCTCATTATCTCCTATGGGAGCTACCATAGAGAGCACAAGTCATCCTAACCTTGATTTCATTAACCTTGGAGAATTGTAGTAAGGCATCTAGCTCTTAATGGAGGAACTTCAAGCAATATCAAGGAGAAATATTGAAAAGGCTTACAAAAGAAAAAAAGGATCCCAATACCACCATGAGAGGAGGAGTGCCTCCTCCATCAACTTCTTAATCAAATGTATATGTTTCAAGAATGCAATAGTCTCCCAATATAAGTAATTTCCCATTGCCTTCTTCCCCAATTATAAATGTTTTTGCCTCTGCTTCTAATTCCACTTCCATGTTGGATCCACCCACTATTACTTATCCATTATCTTTAGCATCATCAGCCTCTGTAACCTCTTCTACCTAATCCTCAATAGATACTATCATGATCTAAGCTAGTACTTCCTTTGGGTTCAACATTCACCACTTTATTTCCCATACCATTCCTAAAATTTCATATTCATCAGTCTCCAAAAGTACTACTGCTAGCCAAGCTATGGGTTCTACTCCTTCCTAGGCAACCACTACTAGTGCATCACTCAACCTTGGCTCCCTTTCATCTAATAGGACATTAAGGCCCATATTAAAAGTATTCCCCCTTAAAAATCTACTCAATATCCCCACAACTACTAAAATGAGTGTGCCTTCAAATTTACCTTCATTCATTTTTGACATAGGCCCTGCAAGATCTATATTTAACACACTTGGGTAATTATACCCAATAAAATTATACATCCCTACCACAACCTTAGCCTCATTTTATACCTAGGCACCTCCATTGAAACCACATTCCACTCAGCTAATGCTTACTCATACCCTAAATTAGGCTAGAGACATCATATAGGCAATGAGGTAAGAGAGGCCTTAAGTAGTCCTCTTTACACCCCAAGTTAGCATGAGGTTTGATATAACCACAGGAATCATGAAGAGGGTGGTGAGAAGGAAAGTTGAGAAACCATATTCTAGCTCAATTGTGGTCCATGAGAGTGAAGATTACCTCTTCACTTTGACAAGGAATAAGAAGGTCAACCCCAGAGAGGTGGAAGAATATGAAAAGGACCTTGTGTCCTTAGTTCAAGCTCAAGTAAAATCTATAATTTCCTTGATGAGGTGGATGTAGTAGGAATTGAAAAGGTTGAAGGAGAGATCATTATTAGTAGTGTCAGATGTCATTATAATTTACATAATAAACATTGTTTTCAATGTCTTCAGCTTTTATAAAGTCATGAAGAGGAAACACAAAGATGGGGTTGTAAAATTTAAGGTGGTCATTAATGTTGACCAGAGACTTGCAATTTATGATGCCAAGTTGGAAAACTTGGCTAGATTTAAAAGAATAAATAAGTTCCATGACCTTAAGTTATTGCCACTTAAGAATATTATTCCTATGCAAACCATCCTAATGAATAGGAAAATAATATTAAAGAGATGGCTAGATCATGTCAAGGATGAAACTACATCCTTGGATAAAATTAAATTCAATATTTCCTTATTTTTGAAGGATTCCATGGTTACTAGGGTGACCAAACTTGATGTCACCTTCATGGATGATCAAGAGTTCAGAGCCCAGATGAAGGTGTTTGTTGCTAAATTCTAGCAAGACGTAGCCAGTGTAAAGAATGCTACTGAGGTGATGAATATTATGGCATTTTCCAATCAATGACTAGAAAAGGAAAAGGAAATTGAAGAATCACTAAGTCTAATACTCATAGAACATGGTAGGCTAATTTAATAAATACCTAACTTATTTTGGTCCATGATTCTATACTTCTCCAGATAGATTAGGACTACTTGGCATGTGCAAAAGTATGGACCAAGGAAGAAGTGAAGAAAAAGTAGAGTCAGCAATAAAAAATCATCTCAACAACATCTAAGACCTTAGGAATATTCCATTATGTTTTGTAAATTTGAATTCAAAATATCCCGTTGTAATGCATGGCATTTTAGCCACATGGTTGTATTTGGGCACCTTTGATGGGCCCACTTGGAATTGTGTTGGTATTTTTTAAGTTTATAAATAGAGGTTTCCCCCTCATTTGTAATCATAAAATAGTTAAAATAATTATTGCAAAGATCCAAATAATTTTATATTTTGTTTGAAGTGCTTTATTGTTTGTGTTCTATGATTTATGATTCTCACACCTTTAGATGACTAATAGTTTCTTTATTTTTGACTAATTTATAAATAACACTCAATATATTCATCTATTATCTTGAGTTTAGAACTAGGATGATAATTTTGTTATTATACATGATTTTTTTTCATCTTATTTGCAACTAAATGTGATATGCAATTTACTATGGATGAGTAATCTTTGTGCAATGTATTTTTCTAGATATATGCATTTATTTTATTCTAAAGCTTCAACTGTATTTATTTAGATTTGATCATTATGCTAGAGTTGATGAATGATAGTATTTTGTATTTTTTCCTTATAAGTTATAATAATTAGTGACCTTAATCATCTTAAGCAAATTATATTTTCTACCTTATCCTACTTATCCTTGGATCCACCCATGACTCACTTTAGCTTAGTTCATGCTATAAATATCCATTGGTTTTTTTTTATTTTAGATAATAATTGGAAAATATTGAAATAATTTCACAAATATTAGCAATAATAAAGTGTCACTATGTAAACATCTATTGTCCCTACAATAGAGTTTGCTTGTATACTTTCAAAGTGGTGACCATTTATCTACTATTATGCTATTTATACTAGTTGTTGTATAAATAACTTAAGGCCTAAGTCTTCCTAGAATTAAAATTTATTTTCTTACTTCCTTCCATTTCCTAATGACACAAGGAGCACATTAAGTGCATCAATAAGAAGGAAAAAGTTGGCACTAGAAGGAGGGCCTTTATGCAACTATTTTCATGCTTCTTTGTAGAATTATAGTGTACTTAATTGAATACATGCTTAATTATTTCAAAGTATGTAAATATTGTTAAATAACACTAATAATATACATTATTTACATACATATTTGTATACTTTGTATGAATATTTGCATTCTTTGAAGGATTTCATCAAAGTTAGTGTTCATTTATAGAAATTTGACAAATAGTCTTGATATTTGTCTAAATTCATGCAAAGATAGGTGAAATACCCTATTTTAAAGACATATTAAGGGTTATTCTGATCATCTTGGAAAATATTGGCATAAACTTGTTAAATAATTTATATATTTGTGATAATCTGTGCAAATATCAATCTCTAAGATGTTGCTTATACTTAATCTAGGCGTTTAAGATCTTAATTGCTATAATTTGCTTAGAATTAAGCGAACCTTTGCATAAATTTTTGATAAAAGAGATTTTAAAGTGATCAAGTGCTCTTGGATTGTTAAATAAGGCATAAAAATTCTTTGTATTATTGGTTTAGAACTAACCTTTATAGGTTAATGTGCAAAGCTAATAATATTTATGTAGGTGTTAAGAACTTTTGAAGTTTTAAGGCTTGAACCCTCAAAGATCAAGGTAAAACTATTTTATCTAAAGATTTTCTATAAATATTGATTGATATTTAGTATTTATGAAGCCTAACTTTAAATTTCCTTTATTCTTAGTACCAATTCTTCATCCTAGAGTTGCCTAGAATTAGAAATAGATCCCAATCTAAACCTACGGTCCCTTTAACATCTCTAAAAACCCATAGGAAAGTGAGAGAAAACAAAGGTAGATGTATAAAGTCTAGGACCCATCTAAATTCTCCATTTAACAATAATTTACAACCTCTCTTTCTATTCATGGCATGGTTAGCTAGTTAATCCATCAATGTCCCTATACATGAGCATGATTTACCAAGAAATATATAGAATATTTGCTTCTCTTTACCCTCACTAGTAGAGTGACTATTGAGGAACATATACAATCTTTTAATGATTCTATAAGGTTTCTTAACATAATATATGAGGATGTGGCTTGCCATCTATTTCCCTTCACATTTAGAGATGTAGCTTATGATTGGTTCCTTAACTTTCCATAATATTCCATCACAAGATGGGGTAGTTTAATGACACTTTTATTGCCCAATTTGATAGGGTAGTAAACTCAAGAGTTGTGTCCAATAGTTTACCACCTTTAAAATGGACATGAAGGAACCAATTAGAACATTCAATGAAAGTTTCTAAAAGATGTATAGCCTATATCTCTACCTTACAAGTTGGTAGATGAGTTAGCTTTAGAAATATACAATAATGCCTTAGATCTAATGATAGTTGTCTTCCTAAGAAGAGCATTCCATATTGGCACATTGCCTTTAGCTTATGATGAAGTAATATACATCAATGAGAAAATGCACCCTTAGGGACATCTTACCTTTTTTATTCCCAAATATGACCCAATGATACCTACTCTTAATTTCATATCCAACATGAATGAGAATCACCTGCATTGAACCAACTACCAATAATCAAACAGTTGCCTTTGAGCTATGTTGTAGCTACAACAACTAGGATTATTTAACCAAGAAAATGTTGAAGCACATCCCCAAAAAAACATTGATCAAATGATGATGCCTATAAATAACACTGATGTCCAAGATACAACCTAGAACAAGAGCTCAGATCCTCTAAAGGGAGAATTAGACTCAATATAAATAACTATTTAGAAACTCACTAATGATTTCTTAGATTTCAAGAAACAAATGGGAAATACTAGTAAGATTTTTAGTAGAAAATATAACTTTTAGAGATATAATATACCTTTTAATAGACCTAAAAATAATAGTGAGTCCCCTTTGATAAAATTTCTTGAGATCAACATTTGTGAGATGGCCTTGCCCAACTATTGATAATTTTGCCCCATGGGAAAGAACAAATGTTGATTCAAGCAATTGAAGGAGAAAATTCTAAAGAGGACTTTTTATGGTTTTACAAAGGGGCAAAGATAATTTCAAAGTTCCAAAGGGTTTTAATCCTTTATACTTTTTTTTTAAGGATCACTAGGATAGAGAACCATTTCAATAAGTCTGAAGGGCCAGAAGGTTCTTTCTTTTTATAGGAGGACCATTTTAAAATTGTCGAGGGACACTTGAAAAAACATGAAGGGTATATTCCCTTTGGAAGACAAAATTTATCAAAGAGGCATAGGGCTTGACAACAAACTTGAAGGGTCAATTTCCCTTCAAAAAAAGACACTTTCATTAAGGTAGGAGGACAATTAAAATTTCTTCAAAGAAATTCTAAGGGGTCTTTTCAGGGGAAAGTGTACCATTTTATCTTTCAGAAAAGGGTAGTTTTGGGAAGATAAAGAGACACTTTAGGAAGGGTTCTAAAAGATAGATTTCCTTTAGACAAAATTTTTTAAGGAAAGGAAATGGTCCATTCATTTCTCCTGAAGGGTATCTTCCCTTTGATAAAGTTTAAAATAAAAAGCTGATGAGACATTTTGAAGAAATCTAAAGGGCACATTTTAGAAGGTCGAGACATTTTTGTCAAAGACTCAAAGGGTTCTTTCCCTTTGAGAGAGTGATTTTAAAGAAATTCTAATGGGTTAATTCCTTTAGAATTTTTTTTTGAAGAACAAAGTGCCCTAAGACAATTCCCATAGGAAAGGACTTTTACAAAAGGCCAAAGGGTACATGCCTTTCATAAAAGGGTAATTTCAAATATGAGAGGACCATTTCATAAAACCTAAGGGGTCACTATCATAAAAAATAAAGGGTATGTTCCCTATGGAAAAAGGAAAGAGGGTTATTGTCAATAATTTTTAAGGAATTTGACAAAATCCCAAAGGGTAATTTGGAGAGACAATTCCCTCAGATAATTTGTTCATGGGAAAATGATAAAGGTAAAGTTTGAAGGAATTCCATCTGACAAATTATCCAAAAGAATTCCTTTATAAGGGGAAATTTCAAAGAAAAAAGTTTGAAGGGTTGAAATCCCTTTTAAAAAGGTCCTTTATAAAATCCGTAAGGGTATATGCCCTTCAGGAAGGTTCAAAACAAGAAATTTGAAGGGTTACCTACCCTTCAAAAAAGGACATTTTCAAAAATCCCAAAGAGCAGTTATCAAAAGATGAAGGGTCGATTATTTTAAAGAAGTGACAAAAAAATCTTAAGGGTTAGAATCCCTTCAAAAAAGTCCATTACAATAATGTCAAAGGTTATGTATCCTATAGAATAGAGACAAAATCTATAAATAAACAAATAGCCAAAGATGAAAACCATAAGCAAATGGCCCAAAGCAATACATGCACAAGAATAAGAGACAGAGTCAACATGGAATTTCATGTAAGTGGAGGGTAATTTAGAGTTGGTTGGCTAAGTTTTAGTTTACTATTTATTGTAATCATAATTATCTCCTAGTCACTCTCATGCATCCAAAGGTCCAACTTAGCGTCAAGTAGAGTTATCAGTCTAAGATGTGGTGTGGCTTTCCATGAAAGAGTTTGACTTGTCAAACTTGGGTCCACCTCATCCTTTAAAACACCAATATAGCATTGATTTCATGCATGTGCTCTTGTTTATCTTGTTAAATCTTTTACATTCTAGTAGTTCAAATGGAATTCTAAGTTCAGCATTTGCATTGATTTCATGTAAAGGAGATGGTTTTCTTGTTTCAATAAATTCAATTAGAGTTATTTATTTGGAGATTGGTGTAGCTTTCCATGTGTGGAACAAATTAGTCCAAAATAGGCCCACCATACTTTTCAAATTCCAAAGTTATTTTCATGTAATGGCATAGGACTAAAATAGATTTTACTTGAAGGCTATGATAGCACAAGTTCAACTTAGTTAATCTCCTCTTCTATTTTTATCACCATCCTCTTAGATATTGTATTATTTTTCTCTATAAGTTTGCTCCTTAGCCTTGAAATATACCCTCTTTTAGCAAGACAAAATTTTACCAAAGATTTAGTTGTAACCTTTGTTTATATTAATAAGACTATTACTTTTATATTCTAGCTGTTGGTATAGTGTATTTATGTCAATGATTTGTACATGTGATAGAATTTTTCTTCCTTGACAAGTCCTGATTCTTACCTAGTTACTAGCTGATTAAAATATACAGGTCATGTTTTGTGTTTAATGTATTCTAGCTAAAGTTACAATGGAAGCAAGTGGGTTGTTAGTGCCTTAAATTAGGCCTATTCCATCATTTCCCTCAAGTTTTAATTAATAGATAAAACCTTTTCATGAAATAATTATGCATAGTGGTCAATTAGATTTGAAGGTTTAGCCCTTTTCTTGTCTACATCAGTGTTTTTTTGGGAGCTCATATTGAGTGGATCAAATCAAAATTTAGATTTATCACCATAATTAGATAGGATTTTCCTTCAAGTTTCCTTTTCCCTTTTCCCAGGTAGTTTATAGTGTGGAGTAAGATCCTAATTGATACACCAAAGGGATCTAGCCTTTATAATCTAGAGATTCAATCCACTTAGTACGTCACCCATAACCTAGGATTGTTTCCATGTTTCAGTAGATTTTGAAGGCCTAAAACTACCTTCACAAGGGTGTGAGTCTGATTGATAATATTTTTTATCATGATTTATGGGACTAAAAATAAATATTTTGTAGATCTGAAGAAATTCAAAGCTGAAGAAAAGTGTTTGCAGTAGATGAGAATATCTATCTTCATCATAAGCTAAGATTCTTTGAGTTGCAAGGTTCATAGCATCATTCAGGAAACTCTTTCATGCCAAATTTTACCACAAGGTCATCAAGTAAATGTATTATTTTTGAATTTGTATCTTATAAGAGATCAAAATTTAGGAGGGAAAAACAATATCCTCAAAAATAGTATTTGCCTCCTGGTCATCCTACTATTTTAATCACTACAACCCCCACTACCCAAATGGCCATAAAAAATTAGGTGTTTTCTCCATTAAATAGAGGTAACCCACTAAATTTATCCCAATTTGATGACATTATGGTGTTACCCTCAATAGCATCCCATTCTTCTTAGGAGAAAATCAAACACCCCTTATTGAGCATATCCAAGATGTAACGAATCTTTGTTCAGTCCATAATGTTGTTGAAGATAATGTTGTAATTAGATTTATTGATGCCTCCTTCAAAATAAAATCATTGTAATGGTATATAAACCTCCCACTAAATTTCATTTTGACCTAGGATGAATTAAGTGCAGCCTTAGTCAAGCAATTTGAAGATAAATTTGATCACCTATCTTTAGTTGAGTAATTAACTGCCATAACAAGAGATCCTTATGAGTTTATGTCTAATTTTAACCTCAAATTCCAAAATACATTGACCAAAATACCTATGTTGATAAGTCCATCCTTTGAATATGCATTTCTATACTATTTGAATGCTCTTAACTTTGACATTAGTGTGATGATATAGCCAATGGGTGGTACTACTTTTCTAGATGCTTATGAGGTTGTAATAAGGGCAAAAAATAGTTTGATACAATTTGGTAAGCTTTCTCCAAGACCTCCAATGCCTATATTTATATAAATAAGTTCCATACTAGCCCCTCAAATTCCTCGAGTTCCATCCTTAGCTCCTATTACATCACCTCAAGCTCAAATTATATCCCCTACTAGCCAAGCTAGTGAGACAGGAGAGTTGAAAAGATTGTTACAATCTTTTGGGAATAAAATAGTGAAACTCAAGATATAAAAATATCAGTCTAATAGGCCTTATCAACAACAAAATCAAAACACCTATCATCCCTTCAAATATCAAAAGAATCCTTATTAGGGTTTTAGAGAAAATAAACCACCTTATCAAGCACAAGGAACCATAACTCCAGATAATCCATATGCTACCCTTGATCCTAATTTTCCTTCCACTTTAAATACCATTTTTCCTACCCCACCTCAAAACAACATGATGCAAGATTCAAGTTGGCATCCCTCAAATCTCAATGATTCTCAAAACCAAGCCTTGGTATCACAAAACATCACTATGCCATAAATGACACAAGAAGATTTTTCTTTTCAAAGAGGTCAGTACCAAGCTATAGGTTTGACATCACAAGGAGAGACTCATCAAGTTCAAGGGAAGCCTATTTCTATTCATTTAAATTAGCAAGTAGACGATCATGTTGCTTTTACTCAATGTGTTGAAACTAATAATTCAAGTGGTCAAGTTGCATCTATAACTACAACTAAAATAAGAGACATTGAAGAGGCTCAAGAGGTAAAAATTATTCAAGTACTCCTAGGCTTATTTCCAATAGTAAAAAATAGCAACTTGCTATCCCTACAACATAAAATAATCATAATATATAGGTTGGTAAGGTTCATCAACTACCTCTAGTTCATGAACAACCAATACTTTAGAAGGTACAACCAAATATTAGTGGATCTCATTTTAGTATAGTGGATCAAATGAAGAAATCTAATATCAACATTAGTATGTGTGATTCTCTTTCAATTCTAGAACAAAAGGATAAGCTCATTCAAGACATTTAAACTCTCAAATTGTCTCTAAAACTAGTTGAGAAAGAAGGTGTTATCTTGACTAATTCAGACCAGATAGCAAAGCAACAAGTAAAATAAGTAAATAAGATGGAAAAGGTGGAAAAAATTGAGGTAAAATCAAAGAAAACTCCTCCTTTTTATCTTTCTTTGATAGTAGGTGATACTTTGGTTCATAATTTTATGGTGGATAGTAGAGCTAGTAGTATAGTCATGCCTAAATAGATTACAGACAAGCTTGGACTTGTTTATGAGCCAAACACTAAAGGAGTATTAAAATTATATGGGTCACCAAAAAAGATAGTAGGAATCATCAAATATATAAAATTAACATTACATGCTTGTCCCAATGTTACTATTTAGTAAAATGTTGTCATGGTAGACTTGCCTTTTTACTTTGTTATGTGCCTTGCAAGGGACTTCACCTCAAATATTGGGGATATTTATTGACTGATTAGACTTATTTGTTTTTTAAAACTAGGTATGGTACCAAGGTAACAACTCATTCTGATCCTATTGCAAATTTTCATATAGAGTCATATATGCCAAGTGTTGTGAATACTAACTGTATCATCTTAGATGAGGTACTATAAACTAATGAAGTAGAAAATGGATCACCTTTGGATGGAGTTATAGATATGTTTCTTAATGAGTTGGCTTCCACTTTTCATGAGCATGATCCCTACAAGTTTATTGAAGAAGAAGGACTTGGTGTGTATTACCTTCATCAGAATGATGCACCAATTCTAGCCATGGTCAAAGAAGATGAGTCTAATGAAGGTTTGTGGAAATTATACTTTGATGGATTAAGGAATAAACATGGAACCAAATCTATAATTATGTTGGTTTCTCCAATAAAAAAATGTATTTCTCTTCTATTAAATTTTAGTTTGGCTATTCAAACAATGTTACTGAGTATGAAGCACTAGTTCACGGTTTGCAGTGGGCTAGGAAGATGAAAGTCAATTCCTTGCAAGTTTTTGGAGATAGTGAACTTGTATTTCACCAAGTAATAGGTTTAATAATATGTATAAATTTATTATTTAAATATTAAAATCATATAATTTTGTATTTACATGAGGATTTCTAGGCTTTTAACATTCAGGAAATACCAAGAGATAAGAATAAACATGTAACTAGGTTGGTTGCCATTGGGTCACAATTAAGTATCCTAGATGATATAAAAAGTGAAAAAATTTAGTCATATATAAAGGTGGTTTTAAGGCCTTCTATTCTAGATAATCATGATAATTGGTAAGTGTTCTAATATGACAATAAAATTATGAGATTCTTGCAAGAGGAGGCTAAATTTTATTCAAGAAAACAATCAAATCACTTGTAACAGTATGGTGATCAGATTGTGCAACTAAAAATAAATAAGATACCCAAGGGATTGGTCACACTTGAGAACATTTTTAGTGGTGATAATGAGTTAAGGAAGGAGAAGTCTTCCTTGTCAACAAAAGAATAGCACTATGCCAATGTAGAGATTGTAGCTAGTAAGATTTTGAAGCTAGGTAAGGTATGTAATCTTTCACAAAAAAAAGATTTCATTGAGTTATGCACAAGTTTTTCTAATATATTTTCATGGAAGTATAGTGATCTCAAGGGATTTGATCCAATTTTAGCTCAACACACCATTGAGTTAGAGGCTGAAACTAAACTGGTAAGACAAAGATAAAGGCCCATCAATCTTAAGCTTGAGCCTTTGATGAAATATGAGCTTCACAAGATCATATAATTATCTATTATATTTCCAAATTAAGTACTCAACTTGGGTGGTAAACCTTGTTTTGATACATAAGAAGAATAGTGAGATTTGTTTGTGTGTTGATTTTCATGATTTGAACAGGGCTTCACTTATAGATCACTATCCATTACCATCAATGGAAAAAAAATTATAGCTGGTTACAGGTTCAGAGAGGTTTTCTTTGTTGGATGGATATAGTGGCTACAATCAAATTTTGGTCAAGGAAGAGGACTAATTTAAGATAGCCTTTGCAATCAAGTGGGGGACATTTGCATGCAAAAAGATGTCATTCAGTTTGTCTAATGCTGGAGTAACCTTTTAGAGAGCTATGGATATGGCATTCCAAATCCTTCTTAATAGGTTTGTACTTATTTATTTGGATGATATAACAATGTTTTCAAAGAATTCAGAAGATCACATGTTTCATCTCAAGTAATTGTTTGAAAGGTGTAGGCAATTTAGGATATCTCTAAATCCCAAAAAGTGTGTTTTTTTAGTTCATAAAGGTAAGCTTCTTGGACATGTTGTTTCAAAGCATGGTTTAAGCATATTTTTTGAAAGGATTGACTCCATTCTTGTACTTTCTTTACCTAAGCACAAAAAGGCTATGCAAATTTTATTTGGGAAAATCAATTTTATAAGGAGATATATTTAAAAATTTTCCATTCTAGCTAATCCACTTATAGCCATGCTAAAGAAGGATCAGAGCTTCAACTAGTCTAAAGAAGGAATAAATAGTTTTGAAGATATTAAAAATTCCATAGCTAGTGCTCCTACACTTATAAATCCAGATTTCACAAAGGATTTAATTTTATACTTATGTTAATCTTGTCTATAATTATCCTTTAGAGTGGCCCATATATAATATCCAACTATAAATCCCACAATGCCTTCCAATTTGCAAAGATGGATGGTCAAGAGCATCAAATCCTAGTCAATGAGATAAATCTGAAACATTGTTATTGAAGATCAAAGCTCCTTGTACATAGTTAATTTGTTTTGCTTTCCTATAAGTACTATTCAAGAATAGTAGTTTCATTCTATTTTGTTTTGAATAAGTGCTTTGTTTGTACATTTATTTGGTTTAGTTAGTTTTCCTATTTTTGTGTGTTTCCCTTCTTATTTTGAAGGATGAAGGTTACTTCTTGTATAGTCAAAATAGATTTATAGTCATGAACCAGGTTTACCATTATTTTTTGAGTTCAATATCATGTTTATGGTCTGATTTTTCAAGCATAGCAGGCATGCTTCCTAGTTGTGTCACCAGAATATTGACAATTTTGCCCCATAGGAAAGAACAGATGTTGATTCAAGTAGTTGAAGGAGCAAATTCTAAAGAGGACTTTTTATGGTTTTACAAAGGGGAAAATATATTTTCAAAGTTCCAAAGGGTTCAAATCCTTTAAATTTTTTTTCTAAAGGGTCACTAAGACATAGAACCATTTCATGTTTCTGAGGGACATTTCCAATAAGTCTGAAGGGTTAGAAGGTTCTTTCTTTCCATAGGAGGACCATTTCAAAATTACTGAGGGACACTTGAAAAAACCCAAAAGGTATATGCCCTTCAGAAGAATGTATTTCTCAAAGAGGCATAGGGCTTGACAAAAAACTTGAAGGGTCACTTTCCCTTCAGAAAAGGACACTTTCATTAAGGAAAGAGGACAATTACAAAATTTTCAAAGAAATTTTGAGGGGTCTTTTCAGGGGAAAGTGTACCATTTTATCTTTTTAAAAAGGGCAATTTTGGGAAGTTGAGGAGACACTTTGGGAAGGGTTCTAAAAAACAAATTTCCTTTAGGAAAAATTTACAAAGGAAAGGAAATGGTCCATTCATTTCTCTTGAAGGTTATCTACCCTTCAATAAAGTTCAAAACAAAAAGCTGAAGGGACATTTCAAAAAAAATTGAATGACAAATTTTGAAAGGCTAAGACATTTTTTTTGAATACCCAAAGGGTTCTTTCCCTTCAGGAAAGTGATTTTAAATAAAGTCTGAAGGATTAATTCCTTTGAACAAATTGTCTGAAGGACAAAGTTCCCTAAGATAATTCCCATAGGAAAGGACTTTTACAAAACGCTGAAGGGTACATGCCTTTCAAAAAAGGGTAATTTTGAAGATGAGAGGTCACTAGCAAAAAATGTAAAGGGTATGTGCCCTACAAAAAAAGGAAATAGGGCCATTGTCAAGAATTTTAAAGGACTTTTACAAAATTTTGAAGGGTAATTTAGAGAGACATTCTCACAAACAATTTGTCTATAGGAAAATGACAAAGGAAAAGTCTGAAGGAATTCCTTTGAATAAATTGTTTAGAAGAATTCTTTTAGAAGGGGAAAGTTCAAAGAAAAAAGTCTAAAGGGTTAGAATCCCTTCAGAAAATTTCCTTTATGAAATCTCAAAGGGTATATTCCCTTTAGGAAGGTTCAAAAAAATAAATCTAAAGGGTTACCTACCCTTCGAAAAAGGATGTTTTCAAAAATCCCAAAGGGCATTTATCAGAAGATGAAGGGCCCATTCTTTCAAAGAAGTGACAAAAAAAAATTGAAGGGTTAGAATCCCTTAGGAAAATTCCATTACAATAATGTTAAATGGTATGTGCCCTATAAAACAAATACAAAAGCCATAGACAAACACATAGCCAAAGATGAAAACCATAAGCAAATGGCCCAAAGCAATACATGCACAAAAATAAGAGATAGAGTCAACATGAAATTTCCTGTAAGTGGAAGCTCATTTAGAGTTGGTTAGGCTAAGTTTTAGTTGAATATTTATTGTATTCATGGTTATCTCCTAGTTACTCTCATGCATCGAAAGGTCCAACTTAGCTTCAAGTGGAGCTCTCAATTTGAGATGTGGTGTGACTTTCCATGCAAGAGTTTGACTTATCAAACTTGGGTCCACCTCATACCTTCAAATGCCAACATGGAATTGATTTCATACATGTGATCTTGTTTATCTTGTTAAAGCTTCATAATTTTAGTAGTTCAAATAAAATTCTAAGTTCAGAATTAGCATTGATTTCATGTAGAGGGGATTGTTCTCTTGTTTCAAGCAGTTCAAGTAGAGTTCTTTATTTGGAGATTGACATAGCTTTCCATGTGTGGAATAGATTAATCCAAAATAGGCCAACCATCATTTTCAAATGCCAAAGTGTTTTTCATGCAATGCTATAAGATAAAAATATATTTTACTTGAAGGCTATGATATCACGAGTTTAACTTAGTTAATCTCCTCTTCTATTTTCAATGCCATCCTCTTAGTTGTTGTATTCTTTTCTATATAAGTTGTCTCCTTAGCCTTGAAATGTATCCCTATTTTGGCAAGAAATTTTTTTACCAAATATTGAGTTGTAACCTTTTTTTAGATTAATATGACTATTATTTTTAGATTCTAGCTGCTGATATAGTGTATTTATGTCAGTGATTTTCACATGTGATAGAATTTATCTTCCTTGACAAGTCCTGATTCTTATCTAGTTACTAGTTGATTAGATTATGCAAGTCATGTTCTATGTTTGATGTATTTTGACTAAATTTATAGTAGAATCAAGTGGGTTTTTAGTGCCTTAAATTAGGCCTATTCCATCATTTCCCTAAAACTTTAATTAATAGATAAAACCTTTTCATGAAATACTTATGCATAGTGGTCAATTGGAGTTGAAGGTTTAGCCCTTTTCTTGTCTAGATCAGTGTTTTTTTAGGAGCTCAGATTGAGTGGATCAAATCAAAATTTAAGTGTATCACCATAATTAGATAGGATTTTCCTTTAAGTTTCCTTTTCCCTTTTCCCAAGTAGTTTGTAGCGTAGAGTAAGATCTTAATTGATACACCAAAGGGAGTTAGCCCTTAGAATATAGAGATTTAATCCGCTTAGTAGGTCACCTAAAACTTGGGATTATTTCTATGTTTTAGCAAATTTTGAAGGCCAAAAGTGCCTTCACAAGGGTAAAAATTTGATTGACAACACCAACTAGTGCCAAGTGCACAATATAGCTAGACATGGAGAGCTACACTGTGTTGAGTTCTACCATGCATTTGAATCCATGTAGAGCCAAATGGAGGGGTTAGAGATGAAACCCATAGAAAAAAACAATGATAAGAGATTTTATAATATGAATGTTTCCTCCAGAGCCTCAAAAACTATCCTCATGGTTGAGACTTATGACTTTCCTAG
The DNA here is from genome assembly GCA_037957365.1 of Torreya grandis. Classification (NCBI taxonomy): domain Eukaryota; kingdom Viridiplantae; phylum Streptophyta; class Pinopsida; order Cupressales; family Taxaceae; genus Torreya; species Torreya grandis. The sequence continues at coordinate 1,090,694 of JARHVA010000500.1, forward strand.
TCAAGATGAAAATGAGCCTAAAGATAATGTTGAAGAAATACATGCTTTCCAACAATACCAAAAGAATAACTATGCCTTGAGAAGTAAAGATCAAAAACCACCTTTGACAACTTCTAACCCACCTAATAAACTAGATACACCTCCTAATAATAGGATAGGCATCAATTCTCCACCCCTAAAAGGTAAGGAAAGCTATCCAATGGTAGAATACCAATACATAATGATGAAAGGTGGATACAACATAGTGAAATACATGAAGAGTATCAAGGTAAACATAACATTGTACAAGCTCACACAAATCACTAAAAAATGTATTTTTCTATTTAAATCATTGAATGATAAGCCTATTTCTAGCAAAGCTAAACATGATCATGCAAATGTGGTAATGTATAAGATTAAGCATGAAGTTCCACCATTTCTATTGACTATTAGAATTTTTGGCAAGAATATTCATAATTGATTACTTGATTTGGGTGTTTCAACTAACATCATATCATTATGAATCTATGAAAAAATGGGATTAAACCCAGTCAAATCATAGAAGGTAGTGGTGTAATGAGACAAGTCAAAAGTAAAGGTGGTAGGAAAATTATTGAATATCCATATGCAACTAGATCATGAACATCAAATCCAAAATTTCATCAACATTAAATTCATTAACATACTTGAATCTTATGGATTTTTATTTGTTCTTGACTGAAATAAATCCTTAAATGGATATATGTCCACTGATTATTCACACATGTGGCTACCTCGACATGGGATTCCTAATCATATTAGGATTGATTAGGAACCCAAAATGAAATACATGATTACTGAGTACAACTCCAAGAATGATGAGGCAAATTACTAATCCTCTAACTTATGTGTTTATACTTTGGAAACCATTAACATTGTTGTAGGTGATAGTGTAAAGGAAGAAAGCAAAGGTTCATGGACATTGCACTTTGATGGTTCATGAGATAAATAAGGCTCAGACATTGGAATTGTTCTAATAAATCTTGAAGGCAAACATTATCTAGCTTCTTATATATTAAAATTATCTTATACTAATAATTTAGTATAATAAGAAGCTCTTATTTTAGGACTTCAATTTTAAATTAAACATAAGGTTAAAAAACTACTATTATATGGTGATTCAAAGTTAGTAGTTAATCAATTTAGAAGCAAATATCAATGTAAGCTTTCTTATATAAGAAAGTATAAATTTAGAGCTTAGGATTTAATTGAGTAATTTGACTCATTCAATATTATTTCCTTACCCAAGGAACAAAACCAATTGGTCGATGCTCTAGCTTCATCATAGGCAAACTTGGTACCTCCAAAAGCTTTAAACTTATAGGAATTCACTGTGGAGATAATTTTATGCCCTTCATGCTAGATAACATCAATCACTTCCAAGTTTTTGATGATGATCAGTAGATAATTGACTTCTTGTGAAAATTTAGTGTGTTCAAATCTCACATCATTGATGAAAAAGATCAAAGTTCTATATAAAATTTAAAATATATTGAATATGGAGTAATCTAACTTAAAGAAAATTGAATCCCTAAAGGCATGATATCCTTGGAAAGGATGTTTGACCTAGATAAATAAGGAATTAAAGCTTGATAACCCATGATGAGTAGAAAAGATTATAATCAAGTTAAATTATAAAATCTTAAGAGTGAACAAAATGCCAACATTGGTCTAGTTTGCACTAATGAAGAGTTGAAGAAAGCCACTTCCCTCTTAACTATGTTCAAAGATGTCATCGCTTGGTTATATGATGGCCTCAAGGTATTTGATACTAGTGTGATTACTCACACCATTCCCTTAGAATGGGCCTAAAAACATTTTAGGTAGAGATAAAGGCCAATAAATATAGTTTTGAAACCACCAATTTATAAAGAAGTAAAGAAACTACTTGATTTGAGGATAATATTTCCCATTCACCACTCAACATGGGTTTCCAAACATATGCCAATCTGAAAGAAGAATAGAAAAATCAGAATATATGTTAATTTTCATAACTTAAACAGATCCTTGGAGAAGAAAAATTATCCCTTGCCATATTTAGATGAGATCATTTAGTTGGGGAGTGGGTCTAGAATGATGTCATTTCTTGATAGTTTTTAGGCTATAACCAAGTCCTAGTGAGCAAGAATGATAGAATGAAAACTACCTTCACCACCAAGTGGGTAATATTTGCCTACAAATGAATTCCATTCAAATTGATCAATGCAGGATAAAATTTATAGTGAGCAATAGAGCATCCATTCCATGGATTAATTGGTAAGTGCATCATCATTTACATGGATGATCTAATAGTTTTTCTAAAAATAGAGGAGATCACATTATGCATTTAGAACAAGTGTTTGAAAAATGTAGAATATATGGAATTTTTTAAACCCTAAGAAAATTATATTTTTTGTGACTAAAGGAAAACTTATAGGATATGTAGTCACTCAATAAGGTATAAATATTGAGCCTAATAGGATAAATGAAATTTAAAAGGAAGAAGTTCCCAATAGAAAAAAAAGAGTTGAAATCTTTCTTTGGAAAAAATAATTTTGTAAGAAATTTTATTTCTAGTTTTATAGAGATTATGAGACCACTCAATGCCATGATGAAGAAATATGCAAAGATAAAATGGTCTGCCAAAGAAAATGAGGCTTTTAAAGACATCAAGGATGTTATTGTCTAAGCTCCTATCCTGATAAGTCCTAACTTTAGTAAATACTTTTATTTGTACTCTTTTTCCTCTTATCATACTATTTATGTTGTCTTAACATAGAAATAAGATGACAAAGATCAACCCATAGCCTTCATGAGCACTAATTTGAAGAATGTGGAGCTGAACTATCCTATTCTAGATAAGAAAGCCTACACACTACTAAAGGATATTAAGAAGTTAAGACACTACATATTAAGGAATGAGACATATTCTATAGTATCTAATCCAACTATCAAGTTGATGCTAGGATAAAATGAAATTAGAGAATGAAGAGGGAAGTGGATGAAAAATTCAAGAATATGACTTAGAGATAAAATTTGCTAACTTAGATAGGGTTCAAGGTCTAATTTAGCTCATTGTAAATATTAATACATGAAATGATGTTTTACAGTTAAAGTAAGTCAAGTGCTTAGAGGATATTAGTACCAGGGAATTTTTCACTATTTGTTTCATGGAGTGTGTCCCCCAAACCTTAAAAGGGAATAAAAAAGGTCCCTTAGATTGAGATCATCTCATTTTATGATCAAAAGGGCAGTCCTCTATATAAATAATTATGAAGGGGTCTATCTAAGGTGTGTTTCTAGAGCTAAAGCCACTAAAATCATGGATATATTCCATGAAAAACTAGGAAGTTGTCACCCTTTATGGCATACCACTATACATAAAATATTGTGAGCTAGATACTATTGGTCAACCATGTTCAAAGACACACATGCTCATGTATGAACCTACCACTAATGTCAAGTGTTCAATCAAAGAGAGATAAAGGAAGCCATGCCTTTGAAACCAATAATTGAATTGAATCCATTTACATAATGGGGCCTCAACTTAATAGGATTTATTAATCCAACTCCTTGATGGGACATAAATTTTTACTCACTATCATGGACTATTACACTAGGTGGATTAAAGTAGTGGCCATCAAGAATAGTATAATAATAGGAATTATCATGTTTATTCAAGATCATGTCATTACTTGGCTTTGGATGCCCCTATATTTAGTATGTGATAATGGCCCAACATTTGCATTAGCTAAATTCATTGAATGTGCCTATGGAAATTAGATAGTCATCAAGTGTACATCAAACTACTATCTTTAGGGTAATAGAGTTGCATAATCTAACAACAAAAACTTGATGAATGCCATCAATAAATATATAGAAAATAAACCAAGATAATGGTAGTCCCTAATAAAATATGTTTTATGGGCATATAAAACTAGATACAAATAGGTAATCAAGGCATCCCCATTCCTACTAGTATATGGGCAACAACCTATCTTTCATATCACACTAAAGTTACCCACCTACAAGTTTATGATGAAGTACATGAAAGATGATGAAAGAGTGCAATCCCAGATACTAAACATCATCCAAATGGAAGATGCCTAAGGTAAGCCATTGAAAAAATTTAGAAATCATTAGGATGTTGTGAAGAGATTATTTGACAAGTGAGCCAAAGTTAAAGTGTTTTGAATATTAGACTTGGTCCTATTATGGGATAAGGCCCATGAGAAGAAAGGAAAACATGACAAGTTCACTCCTCTCTATATTGGACCATATAAAATGGCATAAATACTAGGTGAAAACACATTCAAAGTCAAATACCTATAAGGGAATGACTTATCCTTGCCAATCAATGGGTTATACATGAAGCATTATTTCTCTATTACTTTTTCATTAATTCTAGAAGGGAAGTAAGATTGTTTAGGACTAGAGTAGGTAGGAGAAGAGTAGGTCTCATTTATTTCTTTACTTTCCTATTGTATGCATTCTTGTTTTCCTACTTTGTTTCCAATTTTTTTCTTTCTCTCTTTCTGTTTGCCTTTTGTTTTCTATTATGTGCATTAGCTAGTAATAAGTCCTCTAGATAATAATTTATTGGCTCAATCTATGTCAATATGATCCTAAAAAGGGAAGAAGGTATTTCTAGTTTTAGACATTGGTAGACCAAATTTTGGAAACCTATATCCATGTTATAATTTAGAAAAGTTGGGTGGGGTTAATTAGAAGTTGGTTTTATTATGAAAATCCTAATTTATTTTAAGGTTGTAATATAGTTTAGATGACTAAACATTTGCTTGAATGAGTGTTTGAATCTATGTGGACCATCATACTATCACTTAAAGTCACCAAATAAATTTCCATGGTAGAACTTGTTATCTGAAAGTGAATAACATCTAGACTATATCTTGAAAAAATACTTATACCTAACTAATTTTGGTTCCCAACCATTCTAGTTTATGAATGTAGGTATTAAAAAATGATACATGAATGAAGTGAAATCATAAACTACTTCAGACTCCATGAATGGTGATTTAGGCAATATATACTAGGGATATGGACACCTGGTTAGTAGTAGAGCAAGGCCTAGAGTGGAGCCAAAGGTATCTCTGTCAGGGCTTTGAATGCCTGGTTAGAAGTAGAGCAATGCCCAAGCCATCCCTAACTAAGCAAAGCATAATTATATAAAAATATGAAGAATGCTTAAGTTTTTTCATTATTGATGTCTTGAAGCCTTAAATTTATCATTTTAAAACCTAATCACAATAGTTAATGAACCTCAAAGTACACACATAATATGATTGTCTACAAGGTTTAGACATTATTTCCAGCTTGTGAACTTTCATTAGTTTTGAAAAGTAGTTTTGATACTAACAAAAATTCTCTATGAGATGACTAATTTTTTATTCATATTTAAACAAAAGATTTGGATTCTGAAAATTTTCAATGTTTCCTCATAGAGGTCACCATTTTTTGATGATCAACTACCCCCCATTCCCAAAATGGGGACCCTCTTGTCTTAATTTTCTAAAATGCCCAAGATGCCAAGCATGTCAACTCTTTTAACTGCATAAAGAATTGATTCAATTTTCCTAATTTTTTTTAGTTAATTATCCATTTTAAATAAGGATTAATACTTATAAATATTCAAGTTATTGAAACTTTCCTTCAATGTTCTATTTGACAATGAATTATTAACCATTTATGGTTTAATAATGTGTAGACAATCTTTCACTAAGGAAGCACAACCAGGTTCTCTAATTGGAATTATTATGGTTTCATTAAACTAAAATTTTCATTTTAAAAGTGTTTACTTGCAAAAAATTTATTTAAACTTGTTTTAATTTTCTTAATATGGGCATTTGACATTTTAAAAAGTCTAATTTAGCTTCTCGCTTAACCTCATAGGACGTCAAAATTAAAGTGGTGATTTATAATGCCTCACAAGATCTCAAATTAAATCATGCAAGTCAAGATGATAGGTTTCCACCTCACTAGGATTCATGAAGCCTTAAGGATTCATAAAATCCCACACATGACACTTGGAATAAATTTATGAAGCCCATGAACCATATGGCATCATCCAAAAAGCTCACAAGAAGACTAGACATTAGAATTCAAATACCATGGATATTTGTTAAGATATTAGCCTCTATGAATTATCCCATTCAATCTAAGATACCATGAATCCCACTATGATCCAAAATCTCATGAGATGTCGTTGCATGTCTTGACCACAACTAGCCATACTTGAGCAACCTTCCAAAGTGACACATGTTCCCATTGGTTTTATTTGATATTGATACATGTCCACACCGAATTGCATTCATACAAAGCTTGAAAGAGCTTATAAAAAAGACATATAGTAACACATGAGCCATTTGATCAAGGCTTGATGGCATACAACTATCTAGGGATCCTTCTAAGAATGGTACCTGGCTTAAGAATAAACAAAAACCTTTGAGAGTGACATGTGTCCACTTTGGGCCCTCAAGATGATGCTACATGTCATTTCCATGAAGTTTCATCTCAAAATTAATGAGATAACCTTTAAGAATGATGCATGGCTCTACCTAAACCATGTAATTAGCATTAATTTATTGACAGTTGGCTAGGAGACTTCTAAAGGTGACACTTATCAGGCAAAGTCTCTATTACCCATGAGAGAGCCACCTAGAAGAACAAAATAATGATTGCCTATGAGAGAGCCATTTGGAAAATCAAAGTCATGATTTTTCATGAAATATCCACTTGGAAAATAAAAACTCTAATTTCTTATGAGAGCAATACATGGCACTCCCATGACCAATCAAAATCAAAAGGCACCACCTAAGAGCTCACCATGAATTAAAAGGTGCCATGTGGTAGAATAAAAATGAGTCATCACACTAAGCTACATTCTGAGAGCCCATGAGGCAATAAAAATCTATCACATGTCTAGATTTAAGATAATTAAGTAGTTCAGTCACATTTAGGCCCATGAGTGCCTAGTTGGATCCAAAATGGCATGCCACATATGAAAGGGCAGTAATATTTATATTTAAACATAAATTTTATGGTGGATCAAATTTAAATTATAACTAAATTTGAATCCTAATACAATTAAATTCCAAAATCAATAGCTCAAAGTTGTTATAAACATATTTAAAGTTGATGAGATCACCATTAATATGGCATGAATTAGAATCACCATCTATGATACATTAATCAAATAAATATTTTAAAAAGCTACCCAACTTAGATATTGTTACCTACATTTACATTTGAAGATATACATAATTTCTCTCTACTATTTGTGTTCTTCTAGTATGACAAAGATCAAGATACTCATAGGTTATACCCCAATCACCATTGTTGAAGCCAAAAGTTGTAGAGAGATACAAAAGGACATTGATTGCTACCCAGAATATTTCAAATATGGCATAGGTAGGTCCCTCCACCTTGAGTAAGAACATTTATTTTATAAATGATGACTTATTATTCCAATATGGTAATTTAGTCATTTTCAAGGACATTGAATGCATTCTTGAGGTTATACAATCTAGTGACCTACATTATAGCATCATTTACTTCATATAATTCAATTAGATTTGAACATATTTTCAATCAATACTTCTAGTCTCCATAAGGCCACAACTAAACCAGAGGTCATGCCATGTAAAGAACTAATCTATGAAATCTTCAGGAGGTTGAGATGCAAAGATAGGTTGCTCAAATCAATGAATCAAAGTCTCCCTATTGCTTCCATTATAGGGACTATCTTTGAAAAATATTATGACCTACCTCTACCATTAGTAGAATACAACCAGAGCATCATTCAAAATTAGTATGAGGTACACAAACTAGAGAAAGTCCTAGCATCATGGGTAACTGATCCAACTAGAAATGTCTTCATGGATGACCAAGGGAATGTTCTTATTCATCAATTCAATGAGGGAGTCAAGATTGGCCTCACTCTCCTCAATAAAATATTTATAATTCATTATAGGCTATGTGGACATAAGGACCATTTCATTACTACAAATCATCTTAGAGGACCAGTAGATTCCCCTACTTGGGGATATTATTAGAAATAATCTAATTTATGAAATTAATGACACTTACCATAATGGTGCTTCATTCGTCATGATGAGTTACCTATTAGATGCAATTTGTGAAACAACCCAATTAAGTTAGAACTCATCATCCCCTAAGTGACTAAACATTATGCCAAAGATATTTTATGCAATGCACATTCATCACTTTAGGTACAATATCAAGGTAATTACAAAAGACTTCTACCTAATTATCTACAAATCAATCACTGAGTGTGAGATGATAAGGATTCCATCAAAGGTTAGATAGACATTAAGAGACATGGGTAGATATTGGATGTACCATATTTCATAGTCATTTGGATAGAAGGGATGATGGTGGCTCCCCTTAGGTTGCCAAGGTACATACTAATGAAATTGGTTAAAGAAGAGATGGCCTATAAATTACTATATGGATTTGATGTCATCTTTAAGAATAAGAAGACGATAGTCCCCCACAAGGTCCCATACAAGATGGGGAGGACAAAAATTATAAAATGGAATGATGTCATTATGGATACAAGGCATAAGAACTCATACCTATTACCTAAGGATGAACTCAATCCATGGGATCCAAATGGTGTCATTGCCAAACACCTACTCAAATTCAAGAAGGAAATAGTAATGAAGTATAAACATCAAGAAGAGGTGAATGAATAGATATAATAAGATGCCATGAATGATGAGGTGGTCCTTAATAATGTTGCAAGGAAGAATATTCAGCTAGAAATGAGGCTAGATAGAGAGAAGAGGAAATAAGACATTATAAATCCTTGGCCAATAACAAATCATGAAAGCATGTTCGATGAAAACTATGAGGAGGGATAAAAATTAAGAAGAGGATAGCATTACTCTCATTAGTAATAGACCCTTTAAACCTCCACTATAGGCCACTCTAAGTAGTCAAGGTATGCCTCCAAGCCCTGAGCAAGGAAGATCAAGTAGCTAACATGACCCCTCCTGAGGTCATACATTTGTCTATACATTTACTATGGGAGATACCCTAGAGAGCATAAGTCATATTAACCCTAATATAATTGACCTTTGAGAATTTTAGAAAGGTATCAATATCTCAATGGATGAACTACAAGCACTATCAAGGAGAAATATTGAAAAGGTTTACAAAAGAAAGAAGGAGACCATAACCACCATGATAAGAGTAGTTTCTCTTCCATAAGCTTCTAAAGCAAATATAGATGTTGAAATAACACAATAGGCTCCCACTATGATTAATTTCTTCCCTAATTATGACTACTTCTACCTCTGCTTCTACTTGCACTTCCATGTTTTATTCACCCACCATTACTTCTCCATTAGCTTTAGCATCACCTACCTCTGTAATCACTTCTACACAATCCTTAATGGATGCTATCATGATCCAAGCTAGTTATTAATTTAGGTTCACCATTCCCCACTTCATTTTCCATTCCATTTCCAACATTTCATCTTCATTAGTCTCCTAAAATACTAGTGCTAGCTAGGCTATGGATTCCACTCCTTCTTAGGTAAACACTACTAGTGCATCACTCTCCCTTGGATCCCCTACATATACTAGTCCATTAAGTCCCATCTTAAAATTATTCCTTATATAAAATCCATTCAATATCACCACATATGATAAAATGAGTGTGCCTTCAAAGTTACCTTCATTCATTATTGACATGGGCCTTTCAAGATCTATATTTGACACACTTGGGAAATTATAACCAATAAACTTATACATCCATACCATATATTTGGCCTCCTCTTCTACCCTATCACCTCCATTTTAACCACCTCCCACTCACCCAACACATACTTCTACCCCAAATTGGGTTAGAGACATCATATAAGTAGTGAGGCAAGAGGAGCCTCAAGTACTCCTCTCTACACCCCAAGTTGGCATGAGGTTTGATGCATCCATAGGAACCATGAAGAGGGTAATAAGAAGGTAAGTTGAGAAACCAAATTCAAACTAAATTATGGTCCATGAGATAAAATATTCCCTCTTTACTTTGACAAAAAAGAGGAAGGTCAGTCCTAGAGAGGTGGAAGAATATATAGAGGACCCTATGTTCTCAGTTCAAGCTCGAGTAAAATCTAAAATTACTTTGATGATGGGGATACATTAGGATTTGAAAATTTTTAAGGATAAATCATTTCCAATATTTTCATACCACACTATACTTCAAATAATAAATGTTTTTATGAATGTATTAAACTTGTATAAAGTCATGAAGAGGAGGTAGGAAGATGGGCTCCTACAATCCAAGGTGGTCATTAATATTGACCAAAAACTTGCACTTTATGATGCCAAGCTGGAAAACTTGGCTAGATTTTCAATAATAAATAAGCTACCTAACCTCAAGGTGTTTCTACTTAAGTATATCATTCATGCACAGACTATCCTAATAAATAGCAAAATAATATTAAAGAGATGGCTAGATCAGGTCAAGGATGCAACTATATCCTTGGAGAAAATTGAATTCAAGATTGCCTTGCTATTGGAGGATGCCATGGTCACTAGGGTGACCAAAAATGATGCCACCTTCATGGATGATTAGGATTTTAGAGCCTAGATGAAGGTGTTTATTACTAAATTTTGACAATACATATCTAGTGAAAAGATTGCTACTAAGGTGATGAATATTGTGGCATTTTCCAATCAAAGACTGGAAAAGGAAAAAAGGAAATTGAAGAAACACTAAGGTCAATACTCATAGAAAATGGTAGGATAATTCAAGAAATACCTCACTTTTTTTAGCCCATGATATTAGAATTCATCCAAATAGATCATGACTACTTGGCATGTGAATAAGTATGGACCAAGGAAGAACTAGAGAAAAAGTAGAAGTAACAACAACAACAAGCATCTCAACAACCTCCATCACCTTAGTAATATTCCATTATGTTTTGTAAATTTGAATTTAGAATATCCCATTATAATGTATGGAATTTTAGACACTTGGCTATATTTGGACACCTTTGATGGGCCCACTTGGACTTGTGAAGGTAGTTTTGAATCCTATAAATAGGGGTTTCGACCTCATTTGTAATAAAAAATACTTGTTATAAGAATTAATATAAAGATCCAAATAATTTAAGAGTCTATCTAAAGTGTTTTATTATGTGTGTTCTATGATTTTTGATTCTCATGCTTTTAGATGACTAATAGTTTCCTTTTTGTTGACTAGTTTGGTAATAACACTTATTATATGTATATATTAGCTTGAGTTTAACACTAGGATAACAATTATATTAGTATACATGATCTATTTTCATCTTATTTACAACTAATGTGATACGTAATTTACTATGAATGAGTAATCTTTTTGCAATAAATGCTTCTAGATATATGCAATTATTTTCCTCTAAAGCTTCAATTGCATTTATTTAGATTTGAGAATTACTCTAGAGTTTATTAATGTTAGTTTTATATGTTTTTGCCTTATAATTTAGAAGAATTGGTTCCTTTTATCATCTTTAAAAAATTCTCTTTTCTACCTTACCTTACCCTTACATCCACCCATGACTCACTTTAGCTTAGTTCATGCTATAAATATCCATTGTTTGTTTATATTTTGGGAAATAATTGGAAAATATTGAAACAATTTCATAAATATTATCAAGAATAAAGTGTCACTATGTAAACATCTGATGTCCCTATAGTAGGGTCTACTCACAGACTTTCAAAGTGGTGACCATATCTCTACTATTGTGCTATTTATAGTAGTAGTTATATAAAAAACTCAAGCCCCAAGTCTTCCTAGATTTACAATTGAGTTTCTTACTTTCCCCCATTCCCTAGTGACACAAGGAGCACATTAAGTGCATCAACAAAACAAAACTAGCTTTTCAGTTTCCCTAGTTTGTTAAGAACAAGCTTTTCAAATGAATTACTAAAATAGAAAAAAGAGATAGAAGTTTTCCATTTTGAAGGAGGGAAATTAAAAAAAAATTAACTCTAAAAAACAAGTAAAATCATAAATATATTACCCTTGTTTATGTACCTATGGATGTATATATTTTTAGGATTACCTAGATGACTACTTGAAGTGAAAGAGACTTATTTTAGATGTTGAAAAGGAAAATTTGTCTTTGGCTGGAAATAACTTTAATATTTAATAAGATATTTCCTAAAATTATTGATGAAATGTATTACTAATTCAAATAAAACTAATCTAATAAAATTCAAACATAAAATCAAAGATAATTATCTCATTTTATAGCAAAGACAAATAAAAGAAATAGATCTCTCTTAATATCAAATTTGCACTTTTCTCTGATTATGGAAACTAATCTATCAAAAAAAAAACTACACTAAATATAATTTAATAGAGAAAACAAGTACTAAAAATAAAGATAACTCTAACCATATTAAAGCATAAAATAATTGAAGTGTATGTGATGTATTTATAAAAGAATCCTCATTATGCTAGCTTTGTATGCTCTTGTATAAATTCTATAAACTCTCTAGCTAGAGGATGCACAAGCTTTAGAAAGAGGTGGGAAAAAAGGAGATACAACCACAAATGAAGATAAATTTAACTAAGGTTGGCTCATGTATTGGATTGTAAAGTCTAAGTTGGTTTCACCAAGATCATTTTTTCACTTATTTCTGTGTAGTCAACTCAAAAACAAATAAATTGTATCTTTAGACAATTATAGTAAGGTTAAAGCTGAAAAATATTTACAATACAACTTATAATGGTAATTTTTGTATCTTAAATCAATCTAAAATTGACCTTATTATAAAAAGAGATGAGATTTTTCATGGAGGAGTTTAACTAAGTATATCGGTGAGTTTAAATTAAGAGGAACTAAAGTGGACCAAAAATAGAAGAGGGAGTGAGTTGGGCCTAATTAAAAGTGAAAACAAGGTGATTAAATCAATAAATGTGACATTGTTCTTGAAAAACATATCAATATTAGTGTTATGGGAGTTAATTTTGGAGGACATTTGAACTATTATTGAACCACCACTTTATGCAAGGGATGTTGTGTAACCATTACTTAATATGATAAAACTACCATTTTAATTTACATGACCAAAGCTATTTTAATACAAAACCACCACTTTATTTTAAAAGTTACCACCTAAGTTACACAACTATCATTGTATTTATGTAAAATAAGGGGTGGTTCTATAATTTAGAATGTCAAAATATGGTATCACACATGTTTTTTTTTTTAAAAACAAGGTAAAATTAACATGAAGAGTCAAAACTAAAAGGGCTAAGTGGTGCCAAGAGAGGAATATGAAGATAGAGGGAGAGGAAAGAGATAAAGAGTTCCACATGGAGCACAAAGTAAGAGGTCATTACATAATCATAATATTTGTATCAAAAGTGTCACACCATGTAAATTTTGAGTGAATACAAATTTCCCCCTTGGGAGGGTGCCTTGTCATGAGTTGTCAAGGTGTAGTTCTAAATAAGGCATGTGAGATATTAGAAATACTTACCTTACTTACCTAAGTGGTGGAGCTAAGTCAGTCATGACTCCATGAAAATTATAGATAGAAAATGAGATTCAAGTGCAAATTTTATCAAAAATTATAGAAATGGACTATGTAATCAAAACATGGAAAAAATATGTACCATACATGTAAGGGAGATCATACTACCTAAATTATCCTATGAGGGGACTGAGCATGGTGCCAATTTATGTGTACTTGTAAAAATATAAAAATTTGCTATAATAAAATAGAGAAACTCATTAAAACATTAGTTTTGAAAAAAAACTCATGGAATCTAGGAGAAATATGACTTAGAAACATGAGAATAAATAGTAAATAAAGAAATTTTCCAAATTTAAAGAAATTTTGAATTTTTGTTTGATAGGTTAAAATATGGGTTATGGGTCTCATTCTCTTACAAAGAGAAGATGAAAGATATTCAAGAATAATTATAAAAATAAAGTGTGATAAAACCTAGAAACCAACCAGAACTATCAACTTTAGCCAAAAAGATGCAAAAAACTAACAAAAAATGAAAGGAAACCTAGACCACAAACCATCAAGTCTGAATCCTAAGACTCAGATTTCCCTATGTTCTTTTCTTTCTTCTCCTTTCCTCTAGTTTACTTTCTAATCCCCTACATAGTTTTCAAGGCTAACTCTTCATCTCAGTAGACTTGAAATCTTCCATCACCTACTTGGATTCTATCCTAGCTTCATCACCACTACCACTATGGGTGTTTTTTGTCCCATGGGGGTATACTTGGCCATCAAATATTACTCCTTGTCCTATTTTAAGTCATCCTTACCCAAGGATAAGTCACCAAGAACCAATAAACTTTTAACTCCTCAAACTCACCAATTATTTCCAAATACAGAAGCCTCTAAATTGTCACTTTGGTTTGTAGTTTTTCAAAGGACTATTCGATATCATATTTCAAATTGAAATTGAAAGAGGCCCTACCCATAAATGTTAATGGGAGTCAAAATTTTAAGAACTCCCTTTTGAATACTACTAGGTTTAAAATCCCCCTACTTATTATCAACACCAACAAATTCATTATGGCCCCCTGCATGCTCAGCTCTAGTATCCAAGAATAATTCATCCTCCCTATAAAAATATTAATGTTGGCTTATGATATAAATGTCATTCATTATGAATTTAAACTAGAGGGGTTCTCCCTTTTTTACTAGGATCAAGATGAGCCCCTAGTGGATTAAGTCTATAAAGGGGTTGCCTTTGAAATTATTGACCAATGCTTCCAATGACTTGAGAATAAAAAAGGGTAAGATAATTATGTGTCCCTTAAAATGGTTAAGGAGAAGAAAATGATGAGAGAAAATCACTATGTGCTTTCCCTCCAGAGTGATGTACCTCATTATCTACAAGCACACATTTGACCATTTTCTAGGTAAATCCACCTTTAAAAACCCTTGTTGATTCAAATATTTTAGATTTTTTATATGCTATAAAAAATGTGGAATAGTTATTTCTTCCTCTTCTTATCTTTGAATGCCTTCAAACCTAAGCATTCCATGCCAGTGATTTCTCTAATGACCTCTTTAGTGACCATGAGCCTCAACCTATACATGTGGACTTCCCTATCATTCCATCCATGGGTAAAATCTCTGGATAGTGCCATGTTATGACTAACTAGTCTCTTCATATAGGCCATAATCTTTCCCTTGATCATCTTCTTCCAAACATATGCATCCTCCTTAACTTCTACATAGGAGATTGGCTCAACATGATCATAGTCACCTCCCATCCTAATATGTGTGCTTTTTCTATAATTTTTATGTCCAGGGTCCTTTATAATGAAATCTAGGGTGATGTTGAATTTAGTTCCATTTAAAATATTATAACTCATTTAAAAATTAATCCATACTTGTAAAATATTAAGGAATGAATGAGGCATGATGTTATTACATGTGAAAATCCCTCCACTTTTGTTGAGTGTGCTGAAACATAATTAAACCCATCATATCGCTCAATGGAATGACCTTTGTCAAGATTGATGAAGGGAATGTCACTGTTAGAGAATGCCTCATCACCTTGACAATGGGTAAGGGATATATTATAGACCCCTAGGTTAGCCATTTTGTCTACACATTAATTACCCTATGTATACACATGGGTAATTAACACCCCCTTGAAGAAGGTAAGTATATTTTTATCATCATCAATGATCCCAGTTACATTATAAGAAGATTGGGATGATCCTTTTAGGAAATTTATGATATTTATAGAGTCTCTCTCAACCTGTAAGTACTCCATACCAAGCTTAACTACAAGTTCAATGCCTCAAAAAGAGGATTTGAATTATTCTAAATGATTCATTTAGACCCCTAGAGGTCCTACAAAGGTAGCCCTAATATTCTCATGATAATCCTAGATTATCAAGAAAGGAAAATATGTTCTAAAGATTCAACCTCCTATTTGCAAAAAACACATCCATTGGGAATTGGGATTCCCCTCATCATAAGATTATCCACTATTAGGATCTTATTTTGTGCTACCAACTAGAAAAAGACATTGATCTTGGGGATTATATTTTTAATCCACAATCAATTCTAATTCTCCTCAATTTCAAATTGGTCCCATAGGAAGAGGTAACCATATTTGATTGAAAATAATCTACTAGGGTCCACCTTCCAAATAAGAACATCTTCTCTTGGGAAAATGCTAATGTTAGTGTTTTGAAGTGTGATATGTAACTCTTATAAAAAAAATAGTTTGATGTTGTTTCAAATATCCTTTATGGAGAATTTTATACCTTTTTTGGCCAATAGTCACACACCTTATGGTTAATGGACTCTTTAAAATATTCTGATAGCTCTTCTACATGAGGTGAGGATTCTAGTGGGGTTTGGTTTAGCCATAAATCCTACCAAAAATCAACTTTATTTCCTCTATGAATTTTCCATTTTATCCCTCTTCTAAGAATATCCTTCCCAACTCTCAATGATTTCCATAAGGCTTAACCATTATTAGATCCTTCTTCTACCAAGAAATAGGAACCCTCCCCAAAATTTAGGTATTTTACCTTGATGATCCTAGTCCAATGATTATCTTCCTTGATCACCCTCCACCCTTGATTTTCTAATAGAGATTGATTCATGGATCTCACCCTTTTGATCCCTCATCCTCCTTTAGATAAAGGAAGACATGCTTTATTCTAGGAAATAAGAGGGAATATAAATCTATCCTCCATTCCCCTCCAAATAAAATTCTTCTAAAATTGTTCAATTTATTCTACCACTTTCCTAAGAATAATGAATAAGGACATGAAGTATAATGGAATGCTTTGCAATGAACTCATGAGTAATTGTATTTTTCTAGCTTGAGACAACAAATTACCTTTCCAAATAGATAACTTCTTATAAATCCTGTCAATGAGAGGTTTCCAATATTTTGGTTTCATATTTCCATCAAAAAGAGGAATACCAAGGTAGAAGGAAGGAAGGTTTTTAATGACACAACCAATGACCCTAGAAATCTTTCCTTTTAGAGAAGGTGGAGTATGATTAAAAAAATAATAAGAAACTTTTGAGAAAGTTAACACTTTGGACCGACACTATCTCATAGATTTTAAGGATTTTCCTAAAGCATTTGGCATCAAAAACTAAATATTCTCCCATCATCAGAGTGTCATCCATAAATTATTGGTGAGTTAAAGATATGGTGTTCAGAGCTGCTAATATTCCTTTGATGACCATAGAAGATCTAGTTGTGTTGATTATCCTACTCAAGGTTTTGGCTATTAGGATAAATAAATATGGAGAGAGGGAGGATCTCCTTATCTAAGACCTTTGCCTACTAGTAAAAAGCCTTTGGGAACCCCATTGATGATCACTAAAAACATGGGGGTAGAAATGTAGGAAGCTATCAGATTTTTGACTATCTAATTAAACCTAAATGTTTGTAGGATTCTATCCAGAAACTAATAGTAAACTCTATCATATGATTTATTCATATCCAATTTGAGAAACATGCCTTGTCATGATTAATTAGCCACCAAATGTATATATTCATGGATAATAATCATTCCACTCAAAAAATTTCTACCAAACAAGCAAGTCCCTTATTCCATAATTAATTTGTCATGTAAAATTTAAATTCTTAAAGTCAACCCTTTAGTTTTGATTTTTTAGAAAGTGGAACATAGACTGATGAGCTTGAACTCATTTAATTGATTTTCCCACTACTTCTTTGGGATGATAACTAAAAATTATTGTTGAATTATTAAAGCATAGTTCTAGCCTTAAAAAAATTAGTAATAGCCAAGAAGACTTCATTTTGAATGATATCCCAAAAAACTAGAAAGAAGAATGCGGTAAAGTTGTCCACATTGAGGGCCTTATCCCCTTGTAGAGAAAAGATAATGGATTTAATTTCTTCATTCAAGGGAGGAGAAAGAATGGTATAATTATCTTCTTGGTAAATATCTCCCTAAATAATATTAACCACTTTATCTTATAACTAAGCATCTTGAGAGGGAACATGGGGCATAAGATTTTTATAGAAGTTAACAATCTACATTTTGATGTCTTTTTGTTCCTTATATTAGTTACCATCTTCCCCCTTAATTTTAAAGATGAAATTTTGATGATGATTCCTAGAAGCTAAGAGATGGAAGTACTTGGTATTCTTATCACCCTCCTTGATCCAATTTTTCCACAATTTTTACACCAATATATTTCTTCCTTAACTTCTAGGTTGTGATAGAGACTAAAAAAATCCTTTTCTTTTGAATGTAGAGAGTGGGTGGAGCCAAAAGTATTAATTTCCTCCTCAATTTTACTTATATCCTCCTCAATTCTACATTTTTAGCAAAAAATATTCCCAAATACTTCCTTGTTCTAGATCTTAAGTTTACACTTAATGTGTTTAAGTTTCATGGCAAGTGTATACATAGTATATCCTTGAACCAGGAACTTCCACCATTCCTTCATAGAATCCTCCAGGGTCTAATTGGTAAGCCATATTTTCTTGAATTTGAAAGGGTTGGCTTTAAAAATATTTTCACTAGATAATACCAATGGGTTATGATGGATCTGATCCTAGGAAGGGAAGAGAGGGAGATGATAAAATGTAATTCCCACTACAAAGAAACTAAAAACCTATCAAGCCTAACTTGCATGAGCTTTTTTCCTAATCTCCTATTTGACTAGGTGAAGGGATTTCCTTTTAAGTCAACATTGGTTAGCTCCACTTCTATAATAAAATTACTAAAATATATCATGTTATCATTAAGGGAATAGGTTCCCCCTTTCTTTTCCCCTAGGGATAAAGGATAATTGAAATCCCTTGCCACCATCTAGTTCTAATCCTTGAAATGTGTTCTAATCTTAGTTAAATACTCCCATAATTTTTTTTGGTTGTTCCTAGAATTAGGAGCATACACATTAGTAAGAACCCAATTCAATTTATTGTGAATATCTTTGAAAAATAATGCAATATTAAAATTAGCCACAAGAAGGATGATTCCTTCCAAAATGACTAAATCCCAAATAATCTCCATCCCATCTAAAGCACCATGAGAGCTACTATTATTGTACAAAGCTTTATCCCAAATATTATATTTATTATTCAATAATTTATCCACAAATATTTTGGTTTCTTGGAGTATTAGAATATCAAGTTTATGATTAAGAACCATATTTCTAGCCAACCTCTATTTCACAGGGTTATTCAACCCCCTTATGTTCCAAGAGATGATCTTCATTTCTTATTATTGGGATAATGTCTACGGGTCATTTGTTTACACTTTATTACTTTCTTGTTAGTTTCTAATTTTATATAATTTTTATTTGGTTTACCTAAATATTTTGTCTATTCTCCAACTTTATCTTTTTTCCTTATCTTTTTTTGTTGGACTTTCATCCATTGTTCCTCAGACTTTTCCTTAAAAATATCAGAGTTGTATCTCTAGTTTGTTAAAGAACATTGAACTTCTATAGGGAGAAGGACTTAAAAAACCCTAAATATTTGATTGGGGTTAGTAAATCTTGAGTAGGTGCAAGTTCTTGAAGAACCAAATCCTTATTGAATAATAAATATCCATAAGAGATGGTTTAGGGTGATTCTTCCCAGGTGTCTCCTTGGGGTTCCTTAAAAGAAGGAAAAATAGAAACAAGAGAGGCAAATACTACTTTAGATAAAATTTCATCCAAAGGTGACACAAATATAGTTTCCTTAACTGAATTTAGATCAATTGAGGCCTTAGGAAGATCAACAATGAATACCTTTGATTTTAAACTAGCCCAAGATAGACTAAGAATTTTTAGGGTAGAAGAGGGCTTAGAGGAGGCTGAAGCTAAAAAAAATTTCCTCAAGATCAGAGGATATAGAATGGATTTGGGAGGGGTAAAATGGAATATTTGAGGGGGGAGGGAGAATTAGGGATAAGAACTATACGAATATGGAGGAAAGTGTTTTGGGAAGAAGGTTTCTTAACCCAATGAGGAGTGGAGGGAAGGGATGGCTTCTTGCTTAGGGGATAATTTTTGGATGAATGATTTAAAACATCACAAGTTTTTTAAAAAAAATATTCTATTTCAAATTATATGCATTGATTCCAAACCCCATACTTATATTTTATCTTAATGGGGTGAATAAGGGGTTTATCATTAGGGATGAACACATAGACATGGACATCCATGAGCCTTCATTTGGATCTGGTCATAAGGTCAATGGAGATTGGTTGGCCAAGGGCCCTAGTAATTCCCAAGATAACCTATGGGGCCCAAAATTCTAAAGGAAACTCTAGTAGTTTCACCCATACATGTATGTCCTCTAAGACAATACTATCGAGATTAAACCTTGCCTTCCACATTTAAAGACTAACTATGGATTTACCCATAAACCATGGGCCTCTAGTGAAAATCTTGATATAATCTTTAGAATGAGATAGGTTAATCAAGAAAAAATTATTAAGCATGGAAATAATATTTATTTGACCCTTGGGTGACCAATTTAAATTATCCCACTTATGAAATGAGTCAATGTTTGACCTAAAATCATTAAATTTAGCCAAGATAGAATTTGATAATAAAGAGTAATTATTCTTTATGATAGAGTTTGCAACCTTGAGACATACCTCATTTCTATCGCTAGATAGAACCAAGAATGGAACTTCTAAGGGTTTTTTGATAGGATGCTCTCCTATCACTAGGTCAACCCAAGAGATAGATCTTTTCCCTTAGTGGGATTGGGTCCTGTGTCTAGTAGAACCTAACTTATTGCTGATGTGGGTTCTAAGGAATCCTTTGAGATGACTGGTGGTTCAAGATCTTCCAATGGTACTATTACATCCTTCATAATATCTCTAGGATACATCTCACCTTCTTCCCTCCCATCACTCACATTCAAAATTCCTCCAATAGTCTTCCTACTTATTAATATATTGGTATTGTTAGAGTGGTATGTTGAATTAAAATGGCTAGTCTAGGGCCTAATATATTCAAAAACTTACTAAAAATAGTTCATTTGTGCCATATGTCTTGAGAGAATTTTGATTTTTTGATTGCCAATAAATGTTTTGAGTGTGAAATCAGTTTATGGGATGTGAAAAATGATAGGATGGAGAATGTATCAATGAGAGGATTTGTCAAGCATGATTAGGTTGGTTTTGTTAACTTTTTCATTTTTTCCCCAAATTTGAAGTTTTAAAATTTGAAGAATTTCAAAAAAAATAGTTTTATGGTAATTGTATGAGGGGTAAAGTAGGTATTTTTAAATTTTTATATATTTTACGTGAATTAGTTAGGGTTTTAGGAGGATCTATGTGAGACATGAGTGGTAAATAGAACCACCACTCATGTTATGAAACCACTACCCTTCGTAAGTTGATGTTTATGTAATAGTTATGGTAGTAATATAACCACAATGACATGGTCATGTCACCACCATTCAAGTGTGGTTATAGAACCACCTAGGGTAGTTATGCAACCATCATGTGATGGTTTCATAACTACCATAAGTTAGTTTCATAACCACCACTTAAAAATGAAGGAGGTTCTATGTATTGGAAAAGAAAATATAATTTGATTTTTTTGGAAGTAAAAATTGGTTTTTTGGCTAACTTAGGGTCTCTTTTATTTTTTTTTGTAGACATCCCAATTTTGACCATAACTAGTTTCTAACTAGACTTCAAACTAATTCCTACGAAACATTGTAAACTAAGCCTAGGAATCACTAAACATCTTAATTGCATCCATGCATTATTCATCAATGCTCATAATCATGTTGAGATGTCCCTGTTTGGAATACTAGCATGTATGCAACAATAACCTCTCACAGATTCATCCCCAATCACCTCAAAACCTAACAACTAGTAATTTGGCCTATAAACCCATTAAGTGGGGCACTTGATTAAATATTAAAAGAGCTAAAATGTTAATCAAATTGAATTGTCTAATTAAACAAAATTAAATGCTTTTTTGAATTATCCACTGGCAATTAATGAATATCTAAAAATGAAAACTCCAAAAATTAAAATATCAAGCCTTTTCATCATTACCTTTATGAGTTATCAAGCTCTTCCAAAATATCCTAAAATATCTAATTTGAGAGCCATGCCTAGTAATTAAAAATCATAATTACATAATTTTTTTATAATCAACTTGAGTTATCCTCAACTCACCTAGGGTTAGTTTGAATTCATTCCATGTTTAAACTCAACCTTAACTCATCTTCAATGAGATTTAATTTTTGAGGCTATAAATACAGGTCCATACCTATTGATCTCTAAGCTATCTTGGTGTAATGTTACAATGCTCAAATAGATGCAAAGAAACCTTACAAGTAATGTTACCATGCCAAATTCATAAGCCAAGTAGCCAAGCAAAGGTGCCAAGGAGAGAAGGAGAAAAGAATGTTCTATCGATAAAGACTTCTTGATGCATAAAGTGAGCAATCCACTTCAACAAGTCATTTGGAGCTCAAAGGAAGGTAAAAGAGTGATTTCTTTTGTGTTCTAGTTGTGTTTTCATCTGTATGTTCATTACATATGTTTTCCCTAGTGTCTAGGCTAGAGGTGTTAGGATTTTAATGTTTTATCATGATTTGTTTTATTGGAATAACACTATACTAACTTCCTCTCTACTTATTCCTTGTTCACATCATAGTATGCCCAGTGGGATGCGCACCCCACAAAGTTGTTCCAAATGCAATTTATGACATATTCCTAATCATTTTTAGGTCAAAATACAAACTTACTAATTAAAAAAGGGGAAATTAAAGGATCATGAACATTTTTTATAAATAATGAAGTTGATCTATATATTTGCATTCTTCCTCTCTAGAATTATGATATTACATAATATCACTACTTTATAGATGTGATTGTGTCATAAGCTATGTGGTATTACACTAATTATCATGGTTTTATCCTTTACCACCATAGTTTTTAACTGATAGTTCTATTTTATAGGTAGAATAGTGATATTACAATATCATGACTCTATAGCCATGATATTTCCTAAAATTATGTGATATTGATAATATCATGACTTT
This sequence comes from Torreya grandis, assembly GCA_037957365.1. Taxonomy (NCBI): domain Eukaryota; kingdom Viridiplantae; phylum Streptophyta; class Pinopsida; order Cupressales; family Taxaceae; genus Torreya; species Torreya grandis. The sequence continues at coordinate 1,113,723 of JARHVA010000500.1, forward strand.
GTAGCCATGATATTACACTAACTTTCACAGTATTGTCCCTAACTACCACAGTTTGTTGCTAACCATTTTATGTCACAAGGAGAGTTGTGTAATTGCACTAAGTTATGTGGTTTTGTGCTTATTTTATAATATTACATTCATAGTTGTGGTTTTGTATTAATACTATATTTTGAAGTAAAATAGTGATATTTTTCTAATAATTATGGTTTTTCAAGAAAAGTGGCAACATTGCTATGTGTTTTTTGTGGTTTTTCACTATGTGTAAAATTTTAGAAACCTGAGAGCTAGAATTCAAAATTCATTTTCCCACTTATGGTTTTATTCTAAGCACAAGGATCCCCTAACATCTTTTGTAAGACCCAAAGACCAATAAAAAGACATTCTAAATAATATAAGTTGAAAAATTCACATTTAAATTTGGTGTTTTAAAATATTTTTACTTAAGTTATTTTTTGTTTTGTTTTAGTTTCTCAACATAATCCTAAGGGGCTCAAAATTCATGACATACTTCATTTGGTGTTATAAAAATTAACTCTCACATTAGTTAAATACTCATAAGATTTTTCATTTTTATGTTTGGAGTGTTTGTTTATCAAAATGAGTGTCATGTATATGCTCTCCCCCATCCCCTTTAAGGAACTTGGGTGATTAAACACACTCACTCTTTTCATTTGTCGCTTTGGTACAGAAGTGTAGAATAAAGTTGTTAAGGCCCTCCCAAAAATATGATAGATTTGGATGACCCACAAATGACCATATAGTCCTTCCACTTTCTTTATTTCATGCATTTTTGCTTGTGGGTGGGAGTTCATCACCTCCCCTTGAGTTCTTTAGGGATGAATTGACCTAGGAATTCATATCCGAGTATAATTTCAACCCCACTCCATGGTAGTGTATATAAATTGAAGGTGATCCTTTGGGATGCTTTTTTGAGAAGTTAAAAAAGCTCTATTAGTTGTACTCAACCTCAGACCATAGGGGTAACTCAAGCATCACACTACACTAAGCAATTGATGGATGTAGTTGTGAAAATGAAAATACCTTTTCATAGCAAGCTAGTTAATATGGGTCAAAATTATGTGATGTGCCCTAGTGTTAGCCACACATATGGGACCATTTAGAAACAAATGAAAATTAATATTTTAGATAATCCCACTTACCATAGACATAATTTTGATACAAGGAAAGTAGCTTAAAGTTACATGTCATCATATAATTTCTTGAGAGAAGAGGGTGCCTAAAAACCCTAATTTTCACGCACTTTTACTTTTTGGATTTAGAAATTAAAATCATCTCAAGAGAAATTATATAAATATAATTTTATAGTACAATGCCACCTTGTCAGTTTTAGGATTTAGGATGTTACACTTAGGTGTTTTTATCATTTTGTCCTTATTACTTACATGATCTTTAGTCAAAACTATTTTTTTATCATACCACATCTAAAATGAGTCTTGTTTACACTCCACTCCTTTGTTTGAAGAGGTGTTATTCCATCCATTTGACATCACACATTTGCCTTAGTCTTTTTTCAAGCCTTTGTGTGTGTATGTCACTTATTTGAAAGAGGCATCATTACGCTACCCATTTTATTCTAAGTCTTATACCTTAGAGTCTTGAAATAAAAAATTTATCATAGCTTTAGATCATGATAAAATTGTTATGATGCTTGAATTATTTCAAAGACTTAGTACCTTGTGTCTAAATTACAAAATTAAAACCATGTGTGCCTTATTAGTCTATGCCTAGTACCATCACGTCATTTAGTCTTGTCTAGCTTGTTGTCTATTTTGAGAAGCCTAGTCTTCTAAATCAAGTTTGTAATTAACCTTGACAAGGTCAAATCCAAACATTGATTAGTTTTTTCTTAGGCCTCATGTAATTTTGGCTTAGACATTTACCTTTCACTTTTGGGTTGTGTAACTTGGGTTGATTCCTTGGTTAATTTATAGACTATTCTTGTGCCTAAATTTGGAAAAGTAGTTTATCTTCTATATTTCTAAAGTTAAATGTATTTTTCCAAATTATCAAGTGTCTATTTAAAATTGAATGCCTAGTTTGTGTCAAAGTGTTTCAAATTTGTTAGATTAAATATCTTACCTTTTAGACCTAGTTTTGTTTCAAGTCTAGATTTTGTGCCTTGTTCCCAAAATACATATCAATGCCTATTTTGAGCCTAGCTTTTGTGCCTGGTTCCCAAAATACTTAGCAACCTTTGTTTATTTATCCCTAGTTTAGACTTTTTTGAAACACTTTATACCTAAATTTGGAATTTTGGTTTTTAATCATCCACTTGGCCTTTTGTGTAAGACATTTAACATTAGACATTTGATGTTAGACTATTTTATACCAAGTTTAACACTGACCATTTTAGAGATATAGCTCCATTTCATAAACCAAGCTAGACTAAGTTTGGACCATTTGACCTTTGGACCTTATTTTTAAGATTTTTTAGAACTCTAGGCCTTCTTCATATAATTTTATTCATTTAGTTAGATATGTCTCATTACACTCATAGTGGAGACATGTACAATATAGGTTATGATAATGTGGTCATGAATGATGACTTTGTTCAAGACCCCTATGGTGATGATGTGGTTTGTGAGATGGATCCTTATCCTCCTTACACTGATTAATCTGAGATATAAATTCAAGATCCATTGGCCCATTATTTGGTTAACACACTTCCATAATTCGATTAGGACCAAGATCAAACCACATAATACCTTGCTAGTGTAACATTGATTATAGAACAAATTCAACAACTATATTATGTTACTATGCCATCAATGTATGATTATTTTTTTTTTTACCATCACTTGATTCAAAATAAGGAAGAATATTTAATCAGATCCATGAAGGTAGGGGCCAAGTTTTTATCACACTTCCCCCATGCAAATTTGCTTGGTCTAGTTAGAGTGCTTCTAAACATGACTTATAACCAAACCATTAAACAATATTCTACTAGTAATACTCAAGCACTTGGGTCGATGTCGTATCAAGGCCCAAATATGATTGTTAAAGGAAAGGTCCTCATGGAATACCAATTTATATAATTTCAAAAAGCATATCAAACCTATTTAAATCTTGCATGCAAATTTAATACCATGGCCATGTCAGACACTCCACTCATAGAGCTAGCTCATTCAAAAGGGTATTAATAGAATTAGTAGGCCAAGATAATTTGGTTATGACTTATTTTAACAAATCACTTTATTTGGTGACATCTACAATGTCCCATTTATTAAATAAGTGACTACTAATTCTACACAAAATAATGTGCCAAACATGGTGGAGAACATGCGAGTGTCATCCAATCCAAGACAAATTGGTTTAATTATACCAAAAACTAGTCTGTAACCTATGAATTTAGTTAATACCATGAGTGGTTCACACCAGTAAGGGGTAAGAACTCCTATGTCCCAATCATAGCAAGTTTCTTATAGTCCTCAACTAGTTGCATTATCAAGCACTCAACCACAAGGATTAAGTAATAAAATGGAAACTAGTGATTTTCCTTAATAAAACATGACAAATGATATTCCACCTCAATAGGTGATGACTAATAATCCAAAAAAATAAGCACAGTCTAATTTACCACCACAATAGAGGTAGAAAACTATGCCACCTTAACAGGGGAAAAAATGTTCTACCTTGATAGGTAATGACAAGTATACCTCAACAATCATAGACCAACATACCTTTATAATTGTAAACATTTGCAATCAATAACATATGTCTATTGGTTAAAGACAAATGTCAAACACCCTACAATCATCTAGTTTATAACCAGTGTTTATGCAATAAAGAAGTATCACTATCTAACAAGTACCAATTAGGTACCAATTGCCTTTAGTTCAACATGTGCCACATGTTCAATAATAGGGCCTTACTTCACAATAAGTTCCCATTATTCATACAGGTTTGACTAGTCAGAAGCAAGTCCCTACTCAACCTCAATAGGCACAGTACTTTACCCTGAGCCATATCCTTCCATTACAGCCATAATTACCTCATAATTAGGCCTATATATTGAATCCAAAATAGAATATTACACCATAATGCATGAAATTTCAATAATTACATCCTAATTTATGGATGCATATTCCTAGTTAGTTTACTTATCAAACCAAAATTTCATAACAAACCATTTCTCTAATATAACCTGGTCATTATAATCCACCTTTGACCACCTAGCCTCCATCTCAACTAAATGTACCATCTAGTTTCTTAGCACAAAAATTATAACAAATAAATGATGCAATTATTGCCATTCAATTAGGGAAGTAGACCAAGAAGTTCAAGTTAGATGACAAATGTTCATACCCATTCAACAACATGGATTATCTACAAATACCATTTCCTCTAGGGTACAAACCATGAAAGTTTGATAAATATATGTGTGAAGGAGAACCTAAGGACCATTTGATATAATTATTTGTTTCTTTCCATCTAGTGGCTTATATAAACAATTATTAACTCCTTTTATTTCCTCTAAGTCTATAAAGATAGGCTTTGGAGTGGTTTCTAAAATTTCCAAAAAAATCTTATCTAATTTTGATGACCTTTCAAATAAACTTATGTAGCATTTCTCCTATAATATTGAACATAATATTTCATTGGTAGATTTGACTCAGAACAAGTAGAAAGTTTGTGAAAGATTTTCAAGCTATCTATAAAGATGGAGAACACTCACTACTCATTTCGCCCATAGCTTACTAGACAAATGATTGGCCATTATGTTTACTAAAAATTTTCATAGTGAGATCCAATCATCTAGAGCTGTAGTGTGTGCATAATTTCAAAGAGATCATTGACAAAGGTTTGATAATTTAAAAGGACCTTATTAATAAAGGGATTATTAAGTTAACCTCATCAAATCAAAATCAAAACCAAAACTAAGAAAGGGGCCAAAATTATAACCAAAACCAAGTCTAAGTGTAAGCATCGACACCAGCTTAGGCTAGTAGCTATGAAAAATCCAAGTAATATAATCATAACAATATTTTTTTTGTAAATATATTAACCAAGTCTCATCATGTCCAAATGGTGCAAACACTATTTACTCAACCAATTCCACAAATATAACTTACTCCTTATCAGCAACCCATTCAACAAGCATAGCCTTCACAATAGTCTAGACCTGCTTTACAAACATAAAAACCACTACCTTTCCAAACCCCCTCCTCCAATAAGAAATGATTCTACTCATTGAGTCTTTAGTTACCTTGAAGAACCTATTGAATAAATGTTTTTCAAGCTAGCCACCACTAACTAATTAGTTGGCCAATACCAAAGCACTACCTTGAGGGTATTCCTTATCTAGACTAGTATAAAGAAAATGATTTTTGTGATACCATCATGTTCATGGACATAACCTATGCCTTTATGTGAAAATTAAACATCTCATTTAAAATATGTTGAAAAATGGGGATATTATATTGGATAATAGATCATCTACATCTAATCAAAACTTAGGGATATACCAAAACCCTTTTCTATAACATAAAAATAATAATCAACAATAATAACAAAGGCCAAAACAACATCAAAAATAGTATCCATAGCCACATCAACAATAACAATATTAGCAATAATAACAACATCAACCCAGTGGGAGGGACCAAGGCCAGAACAATTCTAATAACCAACAAATCTAACACATAATTTCACATGACTACACCAATGTTGTAGGTCTTATTATGGGAGGTCACATTTCCACCATCATTATTAATTATAGACTGAGTGCCAATAGAATGGGACTATTGCCACATAATTCCAATCAACCCATCTATACCAGTAATCCTTCCTTGACTTGGGACTATAAACAAGTACAATATAAACTATGGATTACTATTTTTTGACCTTATATCAATAACTCATCATTAACCTATGACCATAACCAAGTGCACTATAAATTGAGACTTATCCTATCTGGTGCCTCTCCATCATAATTTTTTAGAAACAAAAATCCTGTATCTAATCCCAATTATGCAATCACAACTTGGTGGTTATACATTACCATTATTAACCCATAACCACCTACCAATGAACCCATTCAACCCATTATCTTGGCTATGAACAAGCCATATGATATTATGGAAGAACTTTAGAAAATATCAGCACAAATTTCCATTTTGGATTTGTTACATACATATACTATCCATAAATACATCCTAATAGAATTTATACTCCAATCCCAAGTTCCAAACAACATAACCCTAGAAAAATTTAAAGCTTTAGTAGGACATCTAGCCCCAAGCCAATAGTTAACCTTCAACCAAATCGATATGTCATCCCTTGGCCCTCTCCATAACAATCCTCTGTATATTGAAGTTGTCATCACATGGCACAAAGTCAAACATATCCTCATAAATAAAGGATCAAGACTGAATATTGTCTCTAAAACTCACCAATCATCTCAGATACACAATAACTGATCTACATCCACAAACAATCACTATCAAGGCCTATGATAATGAAGAGTAGGAATCACAAGGCACCATAATCTTTCTAGTAATCATTGATCCCTTAACCCATGATATACTTTGTCATGTGTTAGACATTGACCTATCTTATAATTTTCTCTTGGGTAAAACTTGGATACACAAAATTCATGCAATCCCATTGACATTAGACCAGTGTCACAAGTTCTCGTACTCATACATGGAGGTCACCATCAATGGAGATTTTTAGCCTTATGAACATTGTAAATATTTGGAGGTAGAGTATGAAAGATACAACTATTTCTTCATCATATATATAATTCCCAAAAAATACAAAGATAAAAATACTTGTTGAATTATCAAAGGCCAATTGTATAGATTTAGATAGCCTTGATTCATCTTCACATATGCCACCTCTTGAAATGTCCAATCATTTAACCATATTGTCCAATGGCCCAAGAGAGTATTTGACCCATGACACATTTCACATTATTAAGATTCCACAAAAACCCCAAGTCATATGGATGACCTAAATCTAAACCACCATGCATGGAATGTCAATGGAAAGGAAAGGGCAAACTTCATAGTCTAGTTCCTATCATTTTCACACCAACCACTGGCCAAGAATAGGACCCACTTATAAATTATGAATCCTAGTTATATATTGACAAATTGTTTGATTGTTATAAAAATTCCAAATATCCCATCCCTAATAATATTATGGAGAATTAAGCCTATGAAGGAGGAGGCCTCAGGCCAAGTTAGTAGGGAACTCTTGAGCCAATTTTTATAAATTTCCCTAATAAGATTATGGAGAACCAAGCCTATGAAGGAGGAGGCCTCAGGCTTAGTTAGTAGGGAACTCTTGAGCCAATTTCTATAAATTGGTACAAAATAACTTATGGTCTCAAATTTAAACTACTTGTGGGTGACCCCATGTATTTTATCCATGTTTCAATGCCAATGCCTAGTGATGATGATGTCAATAGAAATATAGATTCTTATCACAACATTTATGAAGACCTTGCTAATACCAACCTATTTGACCCACATTCCATTTTCACCATTACCTCTATTATCTAACTTAATCCATTTCCTCTATATCATCCTCAAATTATATCCTAGGGACAAAAAAAATCCACAGTGCCTATATATGAGTTTGATAATGATGAGGCCTTTTGTGATTTTATATCCCTAAGAGACAATGTTCCATTGGGAGACCACAAACAAGGGTTCTCAAGCAAACTAGACCCTACAACGTATTTTTTAGAATGGGCGAACACCCTTAGCCACAAAGAAATATTAAAACATTGAGATCCCAAAGTGAAAAATTATCTAAGGTACTTTTAAACTAGGGTAAAAGTAAAGAGAAAGGCTAGACTTTAGGTGAAAACCTATTTCTGGTACCACTAGATGGCGGTGATCACCTTTCCTTGAATGAAGCTCAGGAGACCACCAACGATGAACTTAATTTCAAGTTTGATTTTAGTTTAGAAGAATAACATGCCTTTGATTACATTACATAGAATTTATAAAAGTATTTGTAACATGACCATCCCTACCATTGAGAAATTCAAATTTATCTTGTTTAGTTGAATTTGAAGAACTAGTTCAAATAGAGAATTTTGCCATTACAGGCCACTTTAAATCATTGCCAACCATTCTAGAAGATGGCTTGACTCTCCTCATATAAGACACTACAAAAGTCAATATCAAGACTCTAGATGACCTAAAATGGATCAAATTAGGTGCATCCCTCACTAAATAGGAACGTGAAATCTTTATATCCCTTTTGATGGAATGTTTTTGACATCTTTGCTTGGGCCTATTCAAACATGCCAAGTTTGGAGCCCACTTTGGTTGTGCACCACCTTGTTTTACATCCTAATGTTAAACCTATGAAATAAATATTGTACAATATGTATCCTTATATTATTATATTAATACATAAAGATTTTAAAATACTCTTATAAATAAGATGTATTTGACTGATCGAATATTCATAGTGGATCTCAAATGTTGTATCTGTTAGGAAGAACCTAAAAGGAATCATGACCTACACTGATTTTAGAGATATAAACAAGCCTTACCCCAAGGATGAATTTTCTCTGCCAAACATTGACATGATAGTTGAATCCATAATGGGGTATAAAATACTTTCACTTATGGATGGATTTTTAATATTCAACTACATCTAGATTTCACTAGAATACCAACACAAAACAACATTCACCATTCCATGGGGAACATTTTATTATCAAGTTATGATATTTTTTCTCAAGAATGTTGGGGCCACATACCAAATATCCATGATCATCATATTTCCTGATATGATGCATGGAACTATTGAAGACTATGTCGATGACATATTGGTTAAATCAAAGATCCATGCCAATCATCTAGTCACACTATGAAGAATATTTGAGAGGATTCATGAATATAAGGTCAGACTCAATCCTAAGAAGTGTATTTTTGGTGTCATTTCTATAAAAAAATTAGGCTTCATCATCTCTCATAGAGGCATTGAATTTGATCCTACCAAAGTACAAGCCATTATTGAAATGCCACCACCTTCCAATTTAAATTAGCTACATAGTTTGCAAGGAAAAAATCAACCTATCTAGTGATTCACTTCATAATTAGACAACAAATTTCATATATTTACACATTTACTAAAGAAAGGTGACACATTTAATTTGGATGAAGAATGATATAAATAGTTTAAACACCTAAAGTAATATCTTGCCAATCCACCTATTTTGTTGATGTTAATGCTAAGGAATCCATTTCTACTATACCTATCTACCACAAACAAATCCTTGGGGGTAATTCTAGCTCAACATGATGACAATGGCAAAGAACATTTCATGTACCATCTAAATTATACACTAGTCACATGTGAACACAACTATATGCCCAGAGAAAAATTTTGTTTAGTTATGGTTTTTATAGCCCAAAATTTATGGCATTACATGCTTATAAACAAGATCATAGTTATTTCTAGAGTAGATCCACTCAAATATCTACTATCTAAGATAGATTTATAAGGATAAATGGCTAAGTGGATCATGCTTCTAAGTGAGTTTGAGATAAAATATGTCAATTATAAGGATATAAAGGGACAAGTACTTGTAAATCAGCTTGATGAAGCTCCCCTTATAGCTATTGAACCTCTTATTTTTAAATTACCATATGAGTCCATCATGAGCATTATTGCAACACCTCCTTAGGAAAATAATTAGAATTTTTATTTCATGATATGATTCATTACATTTTTGAAGACTATGTCAATGACATATTGGTTAAATCAAAGACCCATGCCAATCATCTAGTCACACTATGAAGAATATTTGAGAGGCTTCATGAATATAAGGTCAGACTCAATCCTAAGAAGTGCATTTTTGGTGTCATTTCTAGAAAAAAAATTAGTCTTCATCATTTCTCATAGAGGCATTGAATTTGATCCTACCAAAGTACAAGCCATTATTGAAATGCCACCACCTTCCAATTTGAATTAGCTCCATAGTTTCTAAGGAAAAATTCAATCTCTCCAGTGATTCACTTCATAATTAGACAACAAATGTCATATATTTACACACTTACTAAAGAAAGGTGTCACATTTAATTTGGATGAAGAATGATAGAAAGATTTTCAACACCTAAAGGAATATCTCTTCAATCCACTTATTTTGTTGATGTTAATGCTAAGGAATCCATTTATACTATACCTATCTACCACAAAAAAATCCTTGGGGGCACTTCTAGCTCAACATGATGACAATGGCAAAGAACATTTCATGTACTATCTAAACTATACACTAGTCACATATGAACACAACTATATGCCCATAGAAAAATCTTGTTTAGTTATGGTTTTTATAGCCCGAAAGTTATGGCATTACATGCTTAAAAACAAGATCATAGTTATTTCCAAAGTAGATCCAGTCAAGTATCTACTATCTAAGATAGCTTTACAAGGCTACATGGCTAAGTGGATCATGCTTCTAAGTGATTTTGAGATAAAATATGTCAATTATAAGGATATAAAGGGACAAGTACTTGTAAATCAGCTCGATGAAGCTCCCCTTATAGATATTGAACCTCTTACTTTTAAATTACCATATGAGTCCATCATGAGCATCATTGCAACACCTTCTTAGGAACATAATTAGAAGTTTTATTTCATGATATGATTCATGCCATTTTTTAATACTATGTCGATGACATATTGGTTAAATCAAAGACCCATGCCAATCATCTAGTCACACTATGAAGAATATTTGAGAGGCTTCATGAATATAAGGTTAGACTCAATCCTAAAAAGTGCATTTTTGGTGTCATTTCTAGAAAATAAATTAGGCTTCATCATTTCTCATAGAGGCATTGAATTTGATCCTACCAAAGTACAAGCCATTACTGAAATGCCACCACCTTCCAATTTGAATTAGCTCCATAATTTTCAAGGAAAAATTCAATCTATCCAGTGATTCACTTCATAATTAGACAACAAATGTCATCTATTTACACACTTACTAAAGAAAAGTGTCGCATTTAATTTGGATGAAGAATGATAGAAATATTTTCAACACCTAAAGGAATATCTTTTCAAACCCACTTATTTTGTTGATGTTAATGCTAAGGAATCCATTTCTACTATACCTATCTACCACAAAAAAATCCTTGGGGGCACTTCTAGCTCAACATGATGACAATGGCAAAGAACATTTCATGTACTATCTAAACTATACACTAGTCACATATGAACACAACTATATGCCCATAGAAAAATCTTATTTAGTTATGGTTTTTATAGCCCAAAATTTATGGCATTACATGCTTAAAAACAAGATCATAGTTATTTCCAAAGTAGATCCACTCAAATATCTACTATCTAAGATAGCTTTACAAGGCTAAATGGCTAAGTGAATCATGCTTTTGAGTGATTTTGAGATAAAATATGTCAATTATAAGGATATAAAGGGACAAGTACTTGTAAATCAGCTTATTGAAGCTCCCATTATAGTTATTGAACCTCTTACTTTTAAATTACCATATGAGTCCATCATGAGCATCATTGCAACACCTCCTTAGGAACATAATTAGAATTTTTATTTCATGATATGATTCATGCCATTTTTGAAGACTATGTTGATGACATATTGGTTAAATCAAATATCCATGCCAATCATCTAGTCACACTATGAATAGTATTTGAGAGGCTTCATGAATATAAGGTTAGACTCAATCCTAAGAAGTGTATCTTTGGTGTCATTTCTAGAAAAAAATTAGGATTCATCATCTCTCATAGAGGCATTGAATTTGATCCTACCAAAGTACAAGCCATTATTGAAATGCCACCACCTTCGAATTTGAATTAGTTCCATAGCTTTCAAGTAAAAATTCAATCTATCTAATGATTCACTTCATAATTAGACAACAAATGTCATCTATTTACACATTTACTAAAGAAAGGTGTCACATTTAATTTGGATGAAGAATGATTTAAATATTTTCAATATCTAAAGGAATATCTTGTCAATCCACCTATTTTTTTGATGTTAATGCTAAGGAATCAATTTATACTATACCTATCTACCAAAAACAAATCCTTGGGGGCACTTCTAGCTCAACATGATGACAATGGCAAAGAACATTTCATGTACTATCTAAACTATACACTAGTCACATATGAACACAACTACATGCCCATAGAAAAATCTTGTTTAGTTATGGTTTTTATAGCCCAAAAGTTATGGCATTACTTGCTTAAAAACAAGATCATAGTTATTTCCAAAGTAGATCTACTCAAATATCTACTATCTAAGATAGCTTTACAAGGCTACATGGCTAAGTGGATCATCCTTCTGAGTGATTTTGAGATAAAATATGTCAATTATAAGGATATAAAGGGACAAGTACTTGTAAATTAGCTTGATGAAGCTCCCCTTATAGATATTGAACTTCTTACTTTTAAATTACTATATTAGTCCATCATGAGCATCATTGCAACACCTCCTTAGGAACATAATTAGAAGTTTTATTTCATGATATGATTCATGCCATTTTTGAAGACTATGTCAATGACATATTGGTTAAATCAAAGACCCATGCCAATCATCTAGTCACACTATGAATAATATTTGAGAGGCTTCATGAATATAAGGTCAGACTCAATCCTAAGAAGTGCATTTTCGGTGTCATTTCTAGAAAAAAAATTAGGCTTCATCATCTCTCATAGAGGCATTGATTTTGATCCTACAAAAGTATAAGCCATTACTAAAATGCCACCACCTTCAAATTTGAATTATCTCCATAGTTTCTAAGGAAAAATTCAATCTCTCCAGTGATTCACTTCATAATTAGACAACAAATGTCATCTATTTACACACTTACTAAAGAAAGGTGTCGCATTTAATTTGGATGAAGAATGATAGAAATATTTTCAACACCTAAAGGAATATCTCTTCAATCCACTTATTTTTTTGATGTTAATTCTAAGGAATCCATTTCTAATATACCTATCTACCATAAAAAAATCCTTGGGGGCACTTCTAGCTCAACATGATGAGAATGGTAAAGAACATTTCATGTACTATATAAACTATACACTAGTCACATATGAACACAACTATATGCCCATAGAAAAATCTTGTTTAGTTATGGTTTTTATAGCCCAAAAGTTATGGCATTACGTGCTTAAAAACAAGATCATAATTATTTCAAAAGTAGATCCACTCAAATATCTACTATCTAAGATAGCTTTACAAGGCTACATGGCTAAGTAGATCATGCTTCTGAGTGATTTTGAGATAAAATATGTCAATTATAAGGATATAAAGGGATAAGTACTCATAAATTAGCTTATTGAAGCTCCCCTTATAGCTATTGAACCTCTTACTTTTAAATTACCATATGAGTCCATCATGAGCATCATTGCAACACCTCCTTAGGAACATAATTAGAATTTTTATTTCATGATATGATTCATGCCATTTTTGAAGACTATGTCGATGACATATTGGTTAAATCAAATACCCATGCCAATCATCTAGTCACACTATGAATAATATTTGAGAGGCTTCATGAATATAAGGTCAGACTCAATCCTAAGAAGTGTATTTTTGGTGTCATTTTAAAAAAAAATTAGGCTTCATCATCTCTCATAGAGGCATTGAATTTGATCCTACCAAAGTACAAGCCATTACTGAAATGCCACCACCTTCCAATTTGAATTAACTCCATAGTTTTCAAGGAAAAAATCAATCTATCCAGTGATTCACTTCATAGTTAGACAACAAATGTCATCTATTTACACATTTACTAAACAAAGGTGTCACATTTAATTTGGATGAAGAATGATAGAAAGAGTTTCAACACCTAAAGGAATATCTTTTAAATCTACTTATTCTATTGATGTTAATTCTAAGGAGTCCATTTCTACTATACCTATCTACCACAAACAAATTTTTGGGGGCACTTCTAGCTCAACATGATGACAATGGCAATGAACATTTCATGTAATATATAAACTATACACTAGTCACATATGAAAACAAATATATGCCCATAGAAAAATCTTGTTTAGTTATGGTTTTTATAGACTAAAATTTATGGCATTACATGCTTAAAAACAATATCATAGTTATTTCCAAAGTAGCTCCACTCAAATATCTACTATCTAAGATATCTTTACAAGGCTACATGGCTAAGTGGATCATGCTTCTAAGTGATTTTGAGATAAAATATGTCAATTATAAGGATATAAAGGGACAAGTACTTGTAAATCAGCTTGATGAATCTCCCCTTATAGATATTGAACCTCTTAATTTTAAATTACCATATGAGTCCATTATGAGCATCATTACAACACCTCCTTAGGAACATAATTATAAGTTTTATTTCATGATATGATTCATGCCATTTTTGAAGTCTATGTTGATGACATATTGGTTAAATAAAAGACCCATGCCAATCATCTAGTCACACTATGAATAATATTTGAGAGGCTTCATGAATATAAGGTCAAACTCAATCCTAAGAAGTGTATTTTTGGTGTCATTTCTAGTAAATTTTTAGGCTTCATCATCTCGCATAGAAGCATTGAATTTGATCCTACCAAAGTACAAGCCATTAATGAAATGCCACCACCTTATAATTTGAATTATCTCCATAGTTTACAAGGCAAAATTCAATCTATCCAGTGATTCACTTCATAATTGGATAAAAAATGTCATCTATTTACACATTTACTAAAGAAAGGTGTCATATTTAATTTGGATGAAGAATGATAGAAATATTTTTAACACCTAAAGGAATATCTTTCCAATCCACCTATTTTGTTGATGTTAATGCTAAGGAATCCATTTCTACTATACCTATCTACCACAAACAAATCCTTGGGGGCACTTCTAGCTCAGCATGATGATAATGGAAAAAAACATTTCATGTACTATCTAAACTATACACTAGTCACATATGAACACAACTATATGCCCATAGAAAAATCTTGTTTAGTTATGGTTTTTATAGCCCAAAAGTTATGGCATTAAATGCTTAAAAATAAGATCATAGTTATTTTCAAATTAGATCCAATCAAATATATACTATCTAAGATAGCTTTACAAGGCTACATGGCTAAGTGGATCATGCTTCTAAGTGATTTTGAGATAAAATATGTTAATTATAAGGATATAAAGGGATAAGTACTTGTAAATCATCTTGATGAATCTCCCCTTATAGATATAGAACCTCTTACTTTAAATTACCATATGAGTCCATCATGACCATCATTTCAACACCTCCTTAGGAACATAATAAGAAGTTGTATTTTGATGGATCTTTCACATCACATGGATTAGGGACAGGCCTATTTTTTATTACCCCATTGGGGGATCTTATCCCTAAATCATTATGTATCAGATTTCCTTGTACTAACAACAATTTTGAATATAAATCACTTGTTGTAGGAATTTTCCAAGAACTAAAAATTACAATGGAATATTCAACATCTCATAGTTTATGGTGATTCTTAGTTAATCATAAATCAGGTTACAAACCACTTTGAGACCAAAGATGATAAGTTGGTGCCATACAAGGCCATCATGGACACTCTCAAATAATATATTGATGACATATAGTTTTAACACATACCTAGGGCTAGTAACAAGATACCGGATGCCATGGAAACCATTTATTCATTGATTCTTCAAACAAACAATGCAAAAATAATATCAATTCCTTGCTAAAAATCTTCTAACACCAGCTAATAAACTTTAAAATATTACAATAATCTATAATATTTTTATTCCCAACTCTATATGGTATTTAGACCTCTTTACCTACCTTCATGACCATATCATGCCACTAGACCTATCATGTAAATAAATAAAAGCCTTTACCCACCAATCCTCATACTATACCTTACTTAGTCCAACCATTTACCATCATAGTTTTAATGGAACTTTGTTTCATTATTTAAATTTGGCAAAAATGACATTAGCATTATGAGAATTTCATGAAAGATTATGTGTATCCCATAACAATAGGGTTGTCCTAGCCAAAATGATCCTACGCACCAGTTATTATTGGCCAACTATGGATGTAAATACAACTGCTTATGTCAAAAGTTGTAATAAATGTTAAAGGCATGCCAATTTGATTCATGCTCTAGACAAAACACTAAACCAATGTTTACACCATGGATATTTTCCAATTAGGGACTCAATCTCATTGGGATGATTAACCCTACCTCATCTGATGGCCATAAACACATCCTTATCACTACCAAATATTTCACTAAGTGGGTTGAAGCTATACCCCTCACTTATGTGACTAGAAAATAGATTTTTGATTTTATATTTAATAATCTCATCTACTGATATGGCATCTCATCTAACATTGTATCTAATAATGGAAGATAGTTTAAGAACAAGGATGTCAAAATGCTTTGGGATGAGTATAACATCACCCAACATTTTTCTATTGCACATTACCCATAAGGTAATGGCCAAGCATAGGCATAAAATAAAACCATTATCAGCATCCTTAAAAATATTTTTAATGATGTTGGCCATGATTGGCACCTCCAAATATTTTAATCCCTTTGGGCATACCATACTAATTACTGTATTCCCACAGGAGCCACTCCATGTTCCCTAGTTTATGGAACTAAGGCCATCCTTCCCATTGAGGTCAAGTTACCTTCTCTACAAATCTCATTGAAACATGTCTTGAATGATGAATATTACTGAGTTATTCACAATAACTATAATTAATTGATGAGAAACACATGGATATTTTCAATATCCTTCAATCATACCAAAATAAACTTCATGGGCACTATAAATGACACATCAAATACACAAATTTTGAGATTGGGTATATTTTTTTCAAAGATAACTAAAATAACACCATAACTAAGAAGAAAAAGAAGGGCAAGTTAAAACTCAATTGGATAGGTCCCTATATCATTGTTGTAAATTTTGGCTCCAAAGCATACAATATTGCTACACTAGATGAAGATCAACTTGATGAATCGATGAACATCACACACCTCAAATGTTACTTTGGTTGAGAGACTTGAAGTATTGTCTATAAGTCACATTTATATTGTACCATAATATCATCACCCTTATTTACACCATACCCTATACCATTCTAACATACCTTCCCTATTGAACAAAGTGTTTTTTAACCCTCCCTACCCAACCCCTTTGACCTTGGTTTCATTCTATTGGTTCTTTTGACACCTTTAGTGAGAGGATTCAAATCAGTTTTTAATAGTTGATTTAATATTCTAGATAGAGGTAGTTTATTGGACCAATATGATAGTGGTTTGGTAGTTACATCCTTCATTTTCTTATTTAATTTAATTCTAAGTGTTCTTGATTATAACTGCCTTTGGGAAAATCATTATCCCACTCCATGTTACTAATTATAAATACCTTTGGTCAAATTAGTATTATTAACCCATGTCATTGTGTTCTAATTATAACTACCTATGGATAAATTATGAGAAATTCCTTTATCATGCCTTGAAGTCCCACCTTGTGATTACTATGACATACTATGCCATTTTCCTAATTTGAGAACTTGTTGTTACCTAGTCAGATTACTCCATTGTAAGGTAGAACTACAGTGACTTGAGGTCATATCCTAAGACTATGTAGGAAATGATCAATTTACATTGAGGTAATCTTAGTCACACTTTTCCCACATTATTTTCTTTTTAAAATTAGTTTTAAGTTTTAATGATCTTACCATTTCACAAGTTGGACCATTTAGTATCTCATCATTCTCCATTAATTTTATCTGATTTTAAAATTTGAAAAATATTTATCAAATATCTTATGCTCTTGCCATTTTATGAGTAACCCACTCTAATGTTCTTGTCATTTTTTAATTTCATTCCCATTATTCCTCTACACATCAATCATTTTTTATTTTCACCCATTTTCTTCTTTCCCATGTCCTAGGAGAACTAAATTTGGCTTGAAGTTTATGTTAGACCTTCTACCCATGGAACTATATATGTAGTGTCCACTTGCCTTATGCATCTAGAGTCAGCTTGGATACCCCTCCCTTTTCTTTTATTCTCCCATTTTATTTTGTTTATTTCATTATCTCTTATAACTTAGTGGAAATGTTTGTCATCTTATTTGTGTCATTATTCCCCTATAGCCTAGGAGCAACATTCTATCATTTTTTTTTGTATTTTATTTACACTAACATTATGGTTAACCATTGGTTGTGTTTGTTTCATTTTATTCTTATTGTTTTGTTTTTTTAATCTTTATTTTTCCATTTCTTATTATTTTGTTGTGTTTTTGTCTGTTTATTTTCCTATTTATTTGCTTTCATTGTTGTGCCTTGACTTAGTATATCTATATTCATTGGGTGATTACTTGAACATTATATTAATTCCATCCATATTCATATGTCAACATTGTTATAATGGTTTTTATCATTATTGCATTATTCTTAATTGTTTATTAGATCACGTATCTATCCTTATTCATATTTCAGCTAAGTTATCATGGTGTTTTATATCATGATGCATATCATCATGTGTTATAGAAAAAATTAGGTCAAGAAATATTATAAGTAATGAGGCTATGGTACTTATCCTTGGTTACTTAAAAATTCCCAATTTATCCAAATCATTTCCCCAATATAGAGAAATTAAATCATGAAATAATTTTCATCCTTGCTAGTTAGGATGTGCATCTTCATCCTATTAGGTTTCCCAAATTCATATTTATCCTCTATACTAGATTAATTTTAATTTGTGAGTATAGATTTGATACATAAGCCCCCTTTTCTAATTTGACATATTATCCCACCCATAGTACCAATGATTATAACTACCTTTGGGCAAATCATTATGTTTTGATTCAAAATATCATGTCAATAATTATAACCTCCTTTGGGAAAATTATTGTGTTTAAACATATATGGATGTTAATGATTATAACTACCTTTTGTAAATTCATTATCATTCTCCTACCTAATAGGGGCATGTTTTCATTATGTTAGTGATTATAACCACCTTTGGGAAAATCATTATGTTTTGATCTACATGGATGATAATGATTATAATTTCCTTTGGTAAAATCATTACCTCTATCCACCCAATTGAGGCATGTTTTCATTATGCTAATGATTATAACTACATTTAGGCAAATCATTGTCTCTATCTACCCAACTAGGGCATGTTTTCATCCTGCTAATTATTATAACCACTTGTGCATAAATCATTATTTTCCTTTTAATGAATATAAATACCTTTGGGAAAATAATTCTCTTTTTACCTTATCCTTTGGATAATGATTATAACCACCTTTGGGAAAATAATTATCTATTTACCTTGATATGCTAATGATTATAATTGCCTTTGGGCAAATCATCATTTTTCTCTAACAAACTAGGGCATATCACTATGCCATTGATTATAGCCTCTATGAATGAATCAATCTTTTCCACCCCCTTTTATCACTTTGTCCCATCATTTCTTTCTTTCAATGGACTAATAAAAAACCTTATTTTCTAACCGCTCCCTTGAGGGGACATCTAGAGCTCATTCATCACATGTTGGGGAATTAGGCATATATAACCTTTTCATTATTTTAGAAGATGGTATTATTCCTATAGCTTGTAATACCTTCCCAAACAAGGGAAAACTATAAACATCCCCAATCTGGCCACAAGTGGCTTCTGAATGGATTCAGACGGATTCTTATCAAACATTGAAAACTAAGCCTAAGAATCATTAAACATCCTAATTTCATCTATGTATCATTTATCAATACTCATAATCATGTGGAGGCATCCTTATTTATGATACTAGCCCATATGTAACAATAACCTCTCATAGATTCATCCTCAATCACCTTGTGACCTAACAATTGATAATTTGGCCTATGGACCCATTAAGTGGGGAACTTGATTAAATATTAAAAGAGATAAAATGATAATAAAATAAAATCATATAATTAATCAAAATTAAATTATTATTTGAATTATCCATTTGCAATTAATGAATATCTAAAAATGGAAATTCCAAAAATCAAAATATCAAGCCTTTTCATCATTGCCTTTATGAGTTGTTAAGCTCTTCTAAAATATCCCAAAATATCTAATTTGAGAGCCATGCCTAATAATTGAAAATCATAATTACATGACAAATTTTAACTCTACTAGAATTAGCCTCAACTCACATAGGGTTAGTTTGAACTCATTCCATGTTTAAACTCAACCTTAACTCACCTTGGATGAGAGTTAACTTTTGAGGCTATAAATACAAGTCTATATCTATTGATATCTAAGCTATCTTGATGTAATGTTATAATGCTCAAATATATGCAAATAAAACTTGAAATTAATGTTACCATGCCAAATTCATAATCCAAGTAGCCAAGCCAAGGTTCCAAGGAGAGAAGAAGCAAAGAAATTTCCTTTTCTAAATACTTTATGATGCACAAACCAAGCAAGCCACTTCAACAAGCCATTTGGTCCAAGGAATGTAAAAGAGTGATTTAATTTAAGTTCTATTTGTGTTTTCATTTATATGTATGTTACCTATGTTCTACCTAGTGTCTAGGCTATAGGTGTTAATATTTTAGTGTATTATTGTGATTTATTTTATTGGACTAACACTATACTAACCTGCCCTTTATGTATTCCTTATTCATAGGTGCAGGGATATTACATATGATGGAGTGGATATAAGGAGTAGTATTAGCTCCCTTGATTTTTGGTATTATTTATAGTTGATGATTTTTACCTTCTTGATTAAGTGGGGATATTTTGGATTATATGGGCAAGGATTATTCCTTTTTCTAGCTGACTATTATGTGATATCTTGACTTACTGGGACCCTAATTGGAACACTTTTGTGTTCCCTTATGACTTATGAGAGTGGATGATCACTCTCATGGATGTGTATTATATTACTAGTCTCCCTATAACCAACTAATTGGTTTATTCAAGATGTTAATAGACACCATGAGCCTGCAACTAGGTAGATCCTTTTTGGGACTCTAATTCACTTGATGTGGGTGTGAAGTGTGGAGTAAGACTTTCTTGGGTTGAGGTATTAGTGATCCAAAATCTAAGAAAGGATATCATTGGCATCATTTCCTCTTGGTTAGTGGGAGATAATGACACACATAGGCTCTTGTATAGTTGGTCATCAATCATGAGATACATTAAGGAGAGAGGGGCATGCTATACATGGAGCCAAGAGATGCTAACATAGACTTATATGGACTTGTATTGAGTGGCTCACCTAGGATCCCTTTATATTAGTCATATTACCATTATCATGGGTTTATTGTATGAGAGGATGATCCCCTATTAGAGGGGGTGATGATTAGGACATTATGACACATTAAGGCTACTTGATAGATAGAAGTAGTACCCTTTTGTGCTTTGACTTGCGATGTGGGGACAATAAAAATAGTAAACCTAATTACCCTACCTTACTAGGACATGGTTGGGCAATGGTAAAATGAGAGAGTCTATCTTTTGGTAGTTATTGGAGCCACTCAAGTTCAAAATAGGTTGCTACATATTAAGGTACACCCCATGGATTATGGGACCCAATAGTTTGGTATGCCCTACACAGGAAACCTCCATATCCCTAGAGTCATATATGTGGGGATTTGTGAGATGAGGGATATGAGGATGGGGTGGTTGGTATGGCACCTACTCATGATAGGTATTCCTATCACTCAACTAGTCCAATAGGTTGCTAGAGGAGGAGGAAGATATGTTAGATCTAGATAGCAATAATAAATGAGCCCACAACACCACCACTATTATAGGGTCTAATACAATATTAGAAGATAGGGTATGGGGATGGTTAAGGTAATGCACATGCCAAATTGGAGGACCTTGACATAAATGAGGAGGAGATTGTAGAGTATGATTATGATCTAGAATGGCATGAAGGGGATCTAGGTAAAATATTGATTTTGTTCATTTATAATTAGAGCTTACATTTTGATTACTTTTTGTTAGTTGATTTTACATGTATTTAATCTTTATATTAGATATATTTGATTCATATTGTGTAATCTTTGATTATTGATACTATAGGTAGATAGAGGTCGATAATCAAGGACACCTTAATTGATATTTTTTAGCTGACCACTAGTAGACTTGAGACTAGATTTTGGTAAACCCTGAGCTTTCTATAGGGATCATGAACCATACATATGTATTTTATCCAACATACCATGCTTTAGTGATGGTGATAGAATTAAGGGTAGATAACTATACTCTGTTAGATAGGGTGAGTAGAGAAGAGGCCTTTGTAGACACCATGGTGGGTTGGGGAGGGAGGCGATAGAACCTCCATCTATAGGATAGGGGAAATTACTTTAGAAGGAGGTATTAGGAGGAGACTCCATAGAATATAGATCCCTAGGCACTTTTTCACATTAGAACCCTCCTAGAGGAGGATGATAGGTTTTTGAGACATGTTTAATAAAACTTTTGCTATACCATTGTATATGGTGATTCCTTTTGGGATGCTTTAAGGAATATTGGCCCTCTATGGAGGTGTTTGTATCAAACATTTTTATTTTATAAAATTAAAAATTTAAATAATATACATATATATATATATGTATTTTTGGCATATATATCATTTATTTTTTATCATTGTGTGATGTGACTTTTAACTTCTTTATCAACTTCTCAGTTTATACACTCTAGATGACTAGACATGTGATAGTATGGATGTATATATATCTCTTTATTTTTGATATGTTGTGGGGAATGTATATGTGGAAATATAACATATGCAAATAATTTAATGTAATGGGTGTATTATATACAAAGAAAACTATGCTAATACTTATTTTTTGGGTGATTACTTGCTTCATTCACATAACATATGACTTTCAATTTATAGCAAGGAAAAAAAGGGGGGAAAAGATAAATGTGATATTATAAATAATGAAAACTCTAAATTAAAATTTCAGAGGAAAAATGAAGATGACCAAATCCTTATGAGAAAAGGGGAATATGTACTTCTTGTTAAACTTATAAAACACTCACTTTATTGGCTTTAAATAGAGAGAATTATTCCTAACAGAACTAGTTAATGGGGAAAGGTTACCTTATTTAAATGTAGACACATGCAATATTTTTTAATAATTTTTTCTTTAGACACATTTTTTGATTTGACATTGGTTTTGTATTTATCTTTTACTTCTCTTTGTAACCCCTATACCTAGTTTCATCTTAGCAAGAAGACATATGAACCCATCACCAAAGGCTGGATATAGGTGAGTAAGGGGGTATCTCTCTCCATCACCAACCCCACGTAAATATTAAGTTGTGAGGGATCAACACCAAGGAATGATAAAGAGTGAGAGATGTATTATTTTGAATTTTGTATTTTAATATGATTTTTATTCTCATAGGAGCATATACTTCTCTTTTTGTAAGGCCTTTACCCCCAAACCTTGGCCCCATACAACTAGTAAGATGCAAGGGCTCATCACCGAGGACCAAGATGGATGGGTAAAATCACATTATTTTATGCACATTGCTATTTATTTTATTTTCCAAAGGCACCATTAAAGGGGGACTCTATCATAGAGAAACTTATAGACTTCATTGTAGGCTAGCATTCTTTTAAGTCATGCAAGAAGATGTAAGGAAAGAGGTGTACTTTGATCATAAGAATTAAGACAAAGACCAATGTGACATGTTGACTTTTAGAATGCCTACTATAAGGTGATAAGGAATTATCAGAATGAGGTAAATGTGATATGTTAAATTTTGAAGGTTTCTATATTGTATAAACTAACCAACTAAAATATCATGAAACAACATCTATACTATGTTGGTGGACATATAATGTTTGAAAATACAATGCAAGTGAAAATAGGGTGATATGTAATAATTAGATATATAAATGTTTTAGATATAAAGAGTTAAAAAACACACCAAACTCTTTGCCTTCTAGAGTGCATATCCAATAGGATCCATAGTTAAAATATTCTATCACTAGGTAGGGACCTCACCAATTGGGTCTAAATTTTTGACCTTCTACTTTCTTCTTGTCAATTCAACTATCGAGTCTAAGGACAAGGTATCCTACACATATTGGTCATTCATGGAATTTTTTTTTTGTATTTACCTACTCATACAATCAATGTAAGTAATGTGACTATTTTTGAACAATTCAATGTTTGTCTAAGAGTTCCAAATTAGTTATGAGTCTCTCTCTATATTCCTCTTCATCAAGGAGGTCTTAGAGGGAAACTTTAAGACTGTGTATTTATAATTCTAATGGTAAAATAAATTTAGAACCAAATAAGATTGAATATGGTGTTTCCCTTGTATGTGCATTGATGGTTATCCTATAAGCTTATAACATTGGATAAAGCTACATATTCCAATATTACTTGGAATCTTTGATAGTTTTCACTTTAATTAACTTCAAAAAAAATTGGTAGCCTCAGCTTAGATGTCAATATTGCTTAGAATATTTGATAGTTTTAACTATAATTGACTTAAAAGGTTTTTTGGGTGGCCTCATCTTGGTTTTTGTCTTATGGATAGTATAGAAGGGCTGAGTGGTGTGATATGTTGAACTTATCACATAACTCATAAACTTTGGTGTTCTTAAAGGGGGACCCATTGTCACTTATGATGATATCTAAGACCTTGAGTAATAAATGATTTGATTCAAGATTAACTTTGAAATGATTGATCTGGTGATGGTTTTTATGGGTATCACTTTTTACCATTTGTTAAAATATTCAATCACCATGATAAAAAATTGGTGATCATCTAAAGAAGCAGGGGAAAGTTTACCCATAAAATCTATACCCCAAGTAGAAAAAGGCCATGGGGTGATTATGGATTTTAATTCCCTAATGAGTATGTGTATCTAATGTGAAAAATGTTGAAACTTTTCACATTTATGAAAATATTCAACCTCATTATGGTTCAAAGTGGGCTAAAAATATCCCATCCTATGAATTTTTGAGTGGTCACATAGCCACCAAAGTGCCCACCACATATGCCATTGTGATAATGAAAGTGGATTATTTATGACTCCTCTTGGTCAATGAATTAAAGTAACATGCAATCAAAGGCCTTCTAATATAGGACTATATCTAAGATGACATACTTAGATATGATGACACGAAGATGCCTTCTTTATTATGAGTTGGCACTTTTAGGATAGGTATGATCAACTAGATAATTGATGATGTCTATCTACCAAGAAGAGGAATAGATAGCATGATTTTATATAAATCATATCATATCATTGTGTAAATAAATATTTACAAGGTTGTTATCTTACAAAGGTGAGTTGACCAACCAATTAGTGATGATCTATCCTTTAACAAAATTTTGGTTGACTTATGTCAACTCAAACTCACTCAGGAGTGTAATGAAGCACCTAGCCTTTCAAGAGAGAGATGGATAGGTTAGGAAAGTTTATAGGGCCTGAGATATCATGATAAATTTCATTTATTGATTAATAATATAGTACCATATCTATTTGGTTATAAATACTATTGTTAGACATTATTTTTATGCTTGAGTGTATCATGTCTCATAATCTACAAGTGTTCAATTGATGAAATATATTACACTTCCTTTATTAGCATCATCTTCTTGATCCAACATACATGAAAGGGAAACCTTGGATCAAAGGCTTATATATAGGTGCCATGAAAATAGGAGGAGACATATAAAATTATTTTATTACCTCAAACACTTTTTGATAATTTCTCATCT
Source organism: Torreya grandis (assembly GCA_037957365.1). NCBI lineage: Eukaryota > Viridiplantae > Streptophyta > Pinopsida > Cupressales > Taxaceae > Torreya > Torreya grandis. Next base: position 1,139,438 of record JARHVA010000500.1, read on the forward strand.
AAGTTAGGCCACTTGTATTTTTGAGTAGGTTTTTGATGGGATGAATGGCATAGGAAAGGTCAAGGATGAATTATTAGATAGTTCCTAATTTTCTTTAAAATTTCATCATGGCTAATTTGTTTATGGGAGGGATCATTTTTAAGATTTATTAGATCTTATTAGGGTAAATATTGATCCCATGTTGGGAGATAATATACCCCAAATAGGTTTCTATCAATGACTCCTAACACACATTTTTATGATTGAGATTAACTTCATGTTTGATCAAACATGTGGGGATGATTAGTAACACTCCTAAATGGTCTTCATGTTATATTAATTTTCCAATAAGGTCAACCATTTAGTGTATGTAATCATAAATGCATCATGTCTATAAATCAATCATAGCTCAGAGAAGATAGAGCATATCGACACTTCTGATTGGGAATACATTTTTTAAGCAAGGGCATGACCAATATGGGGATCTAATAGACCCAATTATGGGATAACTTGTTAAAATACACCATGATAGGAAGGGTTCCAAATCCTATAGTCTATCATAATCATACAATAACCCTAAAAGAGTATTAGGTTTAATGTTCATTATATTCTAATAAACAATAAAGTAAATCTAATCTAGTACACACTAAAGCTTGCGGCACAACATGAGGGGTTAGTAAATCAATAAAAACATGTATAAGATAATTTAAATTAAAATAACTATGAGTAAGTCCCTAACACATGAAATATTAATATTATTTGAGCTAATACTTATGCTACTTATTTCTACTAAAAAAGAGGAGAACAAAGTTAGAATATACTTACTTGAATGTGAACCCATCGAGACTCACTCTCTCCCTTATCTAATGGGGATTTTCAAGAGTTTTTTTTTATTTTTATAACTAATAAATTCCAAAACATCCAATACTTATCCACAAGACTAGATTCTCCAACTAGAAACCCTAAGCTAAGACTCCTCAAGTATAATGGTGGAAGAGTAGATTGTAGAGAAACACCAACAAATAATAACTATTAATTGCATATTGAAATAATTATGAAATGATATTATATTTATAGGTTTATCTCACCCTAAATCCTTCTAAATATGTTGGTTTTATGGTGTTGACCTAGTCAACCCTATATGTTTTTGAGAGATAAATCACTAGGTCTTAAGCTAGGTCAGTTGAAGGGATTAAAAAACTCCAAGTGAAAAATACCCTAGATAGTATAGGTTTGACCTATTTGACCTTGAAAAATAATCATAGGCTAAAAATTATGTAGGGTTGACCCAGTCGACCTAGTACAGTTAACTGGTGAAAGGGGATCAAGGTGAGGAAAAGAAAGATAAAAAAAGGGAAAAGACTAGAGTGTGAAAGGGAGGAGTAATAGATTAGGGAATAATTTTAAGATCTATTTGTATTGGTAATAATGTGGAAATAAAGGATAAAAATCCTAAAAATTGCCAAATTTTACCCACCCCTTTCTTGATGCACCCCTTAAGGCATGCACTCAGAGAGATTGAGTCTCGATGGGTTCCTACAAGATGTAAAGCATCAGTATTTGATAAAAATTGAAAATATTATGTGTATACATATGCCCCCACTTGAAGCTCATCATGTTTCATGAAGGTTTAATAGGGGTTGGTGCTTAGATAAAGAACATAAGGACACATAATGATGATGCTAAAAAAAAGTTATAGTATTTTAAAGCAAAAATAATTGAAAGTAAATGATTGAAAAGTAAATAACTAAAAAATAAATCTGATGCATACCTTGACTTACCCTTATCATGGAATGGTTGTCTACTATGTTATTAGTTTTGATTGTGTAGGGTGTAGAGACTACTTTCGACAAACCCATGCATATAAAACTAAAGATCAAAAACAAACACAATAAAAGCCAAGATAGTTGGTGTTATGAGGATGGGAAATACTCAAGAAATTTGGCAAGCTAGGGGCATAGGTTATATGTTATACCAAATTACCAAGTCAAAAATAAGATTAAATTAGGTAACCAAAAATCTAAGGCTACTAAAGACCCAAAAAATCAAACAAGTTATCCTCAAGTAAGAAAGGCAAACTCACCAAGTCAAACCAAGGATACATGTCAAATAGGATGGTAATCAAACATAAAATGGTAAAATAAGAAACAAAATGGTAAAAAAACATTGATGAGTGAGAATTAACAATCCTTATCTCACTCAATAATAGAAAGAGGTCTATAAAAAGGGGAAAATAGCATTGTCAAGAGAGAAGTAACATGCCAACCTCACTCAATAATGGAAAAAGGGTACAAACTTAGGTTTCCATAATTTTAGGATAGTAAAACAATGGTAAATGGTATAAAGAAATTAAATTAAGGAATGTAAATCATGGTGTAAAATAAATATGAATCCATAGTTTCTCAAACATGGTGTTTCACTCTAAGGATAGATAAAATTAAAATAAAGTAGTGCTAGCATGTTTTTTGAGAGATGAAGAAGAAGGAATTAAAGAAGCAAAAAAAGAATTGGAATCACAATTTGTCTATCAAGGGGGGAAATAAAATGGTTAGAGGTGAGAATGAAGTAAAAACCAAGGTATAGGAACTCTTTATCGTAGTCAAGACACTCAATTTAGGTTTGTCAAAACAAGAGGACTTTCGACCTTAAAGACTCTAAATAACTTCTCTTAGCCACACAAGTTTAGGTTAAAAAATGAAGTATAAAGATCATCTCATGAAGGCTATATGCATGAAAATTAAAATGGACCTACCTTCCCACAACATGTTCCCCATTCCTTAGGACCCCTTATAGAGTCATTAGTCTACTACAAAGATTGGGTACTTGCATGAGAAAGTAAGTAGCACCATAGAGTTTGTTGAATTACCCTATTCCAATATACTTTCCTACCACACCCTAAGGGACCTCGGCTCTATGTGAGGCCAACTATGGAGTTTGAGCTTCGATTAGAGGTAGGAGATGTGCTTTTGATCATGTCTTTTGGTGTAAATTTAACTTTTGAGATTTTTATGTTGCCTTTTAGATATCATTGCCTTTTATTTCAAATGATTTGTATTTTAACTTTTTTTATGGATTTTTCTATTCCTCCTCTATATGGATTTGGAAAACTAAACCTAGGTGCTAAAGATGAATTTTGTTTGAATACGTAGGACAAAGTTTCTAAGAGAAAGAAATTCAAAGAGTATGGGGTCTAAGAGTCATAAATCTAGGTGAATTAAAATTTCTATATTGAATTCAACATTGTTTTATCCAATGAGTGAAAAAATGGAAAATCAAGAAGAATGACACATGGAACAATTTAAATTACTTTAAATTACAAAACAATGTGACAAAGGGAAAAAAGGGAAAAAATGATAGTAAATTTTGATTCCTTATCATAAGAATGAGGGAAATGGAGGAAAACATGTTAACATAGATTATTTGCACAAATTCAATCTATAAAAATAAGTAAAAGCTAAAGTTTAAGAACAAGGATGTAAAAAAATGAAAACATGGCAATTTTATGAAGAGGGTTGGGTCTTATCCACGGTCTTACACTGCAACCTCATAAAAGAAAAATCCAAGGGGTTCCCACAAGTAAGTGAAAGATAAAGTGAGGTAAGTAAAAGATGGTAGTTTTGTGAGGAATGTTAGGTCCTATCCATGGTATTATAATGCAACTCATAAAATAAAAACCAAGGGGTGCCAAAAAGAGAAAATGTAAGAAGATAAAGAAGACTATGGTACATCAAGTAACCAAAAAACCAAAAGTGAGGAATAGAGGTTTGTGAAAGGAAGGAACTTGATACATGAGAGAACTATATAAGTAACATACAAAAAGTGTTAGATAGATGTAGATAGAAATCATGAAAAGAAGGAAATGTTTAGGTAAAGTAATTTTTAAGTAATTTTGCATTGGTGGGATTTTTGAAAACATGGCCTTTATTGGTTTGAAGGTGATAGGTGCTTGGACCAAGAATATCTTTGACTAAATATGAGCCCCACCATTTTTGGATGTATTTTACCTTATTTATCATCGGTGTAGTCTTATTTAAATACAAGATCACCAACATTAAAAGAGATGACTTTAACATGCTTGTTATGTTGTTTAGTAATGTAAGCCTTGTATTTGTAGTTATGTTGTAAGGTAGAAATGCAATGTTCATCAAGTTGATCAAGGGCATGAAGGTGAGCTTCACATAATAATTCATCAGGAATAATACCATAAATAGATATGTGAAGAGATGGAAGCTCAACTTCTAAAGGAAGAATTGACTCAGAACCATAGACTAGGAAGAATGGAGTTGGCCTAGTGGTAGTACGTACGCTACTCTGATAGGCCCAAAGTGTAGGGTAAATATGAAGATGTCAATCCATGTAAGTTTCAAGGATTGAATTTTGGAGAATTTTTATGAGGATTATATTAGTGGACTCATCTTGACCATTTCATTATGGATGATAAGGCATGGAAAATTTGTGATCGATCTTAAATTTGTTGTAAATTTGTTTAACATGTTTATTTTTGAAGTTACCACCATTATCTAAAATGATTGTATATGGAACACCAAAGTGGAAAATTATTTGTTTAAGAATAAATTTAGAAATGGTAGGACCGGTGACGTTAACAAGGGGCATGAATTCTACCCACTTGGTAAAATATTTGATAGTAGTGATGATAAATACATGCCCATCTTGAGAGCAAGGTATTTTACCAATGAGATTGAATCCCCATGTGGAAAATGGCTAAGGAGATTTGATGGTTTGAAGTTTACCTAGAGATGAATGGATTAGATCATCATAAAGCTGACAAGGATTACACTTTTAGCATATTTAATTTCATATTTTTCAAGAGTAGATCAAAAGTAACCCATACATAAGCGTTTTTGGGTTGTAACATGTCTAATATATTGGCCACTATAAAGTCCCCCATGTTCTTGTTTTAAAAAAAGAGGGACCTCATCTTGCATAACATAAAAAAGAAAAGTACCTTTAGTATTATGATGATAAAGGATATTGTGTCAAAATACATACTTGAAAGCTTGTTTACAAATGCATGTCTTTTCATGAGAGTCTAAATTAGGAGGATAATTTTGGTGTTCTAGAAATTGGATAATGTTTTGGTACCACAGCCTTTCTCAAATGGTAATAGCCTCAATATTACATATAATAAAATTTAGTGGTTGAGTAGAGGATTGATATTTTATTTTTTGTATAAAAAATTAGGGTCAGAAAGAACTTGGTATGGATGAAAGAGAGAGGCTGAAGAGGCAAGAGAATTAGTAATGGAATTTTGATCTCTAGAAATAGGCTCAATATTGAAAGAGATGAAATCCTTAGAAAGAGTGGTTAAAATTTGATGATATATGATGAGGTTCTCACTTTTACATTGATAATCACCACTGACTTGATGATAAATAAGCTAAGAGTCACCTAAAGCATGAAGGTGTTAAATGTCTAAGTCAAGAGCAACTCATACACCCAAAAGGAGAGATTCATATTTGGCTATATTTTTGGTGACATCAAAGGTGAATCAAAAACTTAAGGGGATGATCTTTCCAAGAGGACTTGTGAGAATGCAACCTACCCAAGCTTCTTAAAGGCATTTAGCACCATCAAAGTGAAGGGTCCAAGTATCTTCATGCAAGTCAACATTAATTTTAGTAATCTCTTCAATTAATTTTGGTTTAGTAATACCAGAGGGAGTAGAGGATTCATCAAGGTTATTGGCTTCAATATCAATGGTAAAGCTATGAAAATGATCTTTGAGATAAATAGCTTTACTAAGACCTTTGATGTAAATGATATTATCATCTAGAATATTATATTGAAGAGAAGGAGTAGCTAGTATGGGAGCTTTAACAAGTTAATCATCTATGATTTGTCTTTTGACATCTTTTTGAGTGATGATGTAGAGATCAAATTCCATAAGGAGGACCATTCATTTACCAATTCTATCTCCAAGAAGAAATTGTTTGGAAAAGAAATGATGAAGGAGGATAGAATGAACAATGACATAAGTAGTTTGGTAAATCATGTAGTGGCAAAGCTTTTTAGCTAAAAAATAAATATCAAGGCAATTATTGAAAATTTTGACCATACAGGTCAAAATTGCAACCTCTACCATTCAAAAATTTGTAGTTCATCTTGTGAATCAATTTTGGGCCCTAAATAGTTCAAAGGAATTATTCAAGTATACATGGTCTCTTTTTTTTGGAATAATTATCCAAATAGAAATCTTTAGGGGTATATTTAAAATCAAGGGAAATTTGGACAAAATTCCTTTAGAATTTTTGTCTGAAGGAAATGAACAAAGGAAAAATGTGCTTTTAATTTTTTTTCAAAGGTCTATTGCATTTTCTCAAGGGTTCTTTTCAGTTTTGTTGAAGGGTAATGATCCCTTCATAAAATATCATCAAAAAAAATCTTAAAGGGTATGTGTCCTTTAGGAAAGTTTATTTATAGGAATCTCAAAGGGTAGAGTCCCTTTAGGAAGGTTTATATCAAATATTTCTGAAGGGTATGTGCCCTATGGAAGAAGTCAAGCCAAAATTAAAGAATTCCTTCAGACATTCAACATTTAGAGAAGTTACTCTACAATTTTTTTGAGGCCATTTCAAAAGGTTTTGAGGACCTTTTCAACAATCTCAAAGGTCATTTGCAAGATTTCCAAAGGATTGATCCTTGAGGAAACGGTCTACTTCAAGTTTGCCGAAGGGTACCTTTATCTTCAAAAAAGGTCATTTGAAAAATTCCAAGGGGTCACCTAGAAAAAGGATGAAGGGACACTTTGAAGTTCTGAGGGACACTTTTGAAAATCTCTAAGGGCTCTTTCCCTTCAGGAAGGTTTGATTCTAAAAATATGATGGGTTACTTATCCTTCAGAAAAAGTCACTTGGTAGAAGTTTCAAGGGACATTCTTAAGAATCCTGAAGGGCACTTTCACTTTAGGAAAGTTCATTTTGAGACTTCCAAAGGGTCACTTGAATAAAATCTGAAGGAAAGTTTTGAAAAGCCCAAAGGGAAGTTTGCACAAGAGACAATTCCTTTGGACTTTTTGTTTGAAGGAAGTTTACAAAGGAAAAGGGCTTCGAGAAAATTGTCCATGAGAAAGGGACCTTTAAAATGTTTTTGAAGGGTTACTTTCCCTTTAGAAAAGGATAAATTATAAAAATCCTAAAGGTTATCTTCCCTTCATAAAAATTCAAAATAAAAAGTCTAAGTTTTCATTTTGAGAAAGCCTGAAGGGCTCTTCCTTTGGAGAAAGTCCTTAATAAAAATCCCAAAGGGAAATTTAGGAAGGAATGAATTCCTTCAGAATTTTGTTTGAAGGAATGATTTCCTTTAGACTTTTGTCTAAAGGAATGGTTTAAGACAAAGGCTTGAGATAATTCCTTTGGACTTTTTGTTTGAAGAAAATAAACAATTCCTGTAGGACCAAGCATGAAGAGAAAAGTCCTAAGGCAAAAAGATAGGAAAAATATGAAGGAACTAAATTAGGAAGGAATAAGATCGAGAAAATTACAAAGGTAAAAAATAAATAAATGATGAATAAATACATGTAAAGTGGCCCAAAATAATATTAGACATGTCCAAGATGTGTAACCATTTCAAATATAACACCTTCAGTTCTAAATGCAGACTCATTTGCATGAAGGACTCAAGGAGGTTAACATTGGAGATCTCAACACAAAATTTTGTGCATGCACTCTTATTTTTCTTATTAATCTAATCCTTTCAAACATATTTAGAGTTTAAGTAGAGTTATAAATATAGATGTGGCATAGCTTTCCATGTAGGTGAAGATCATAAGAGGTTAACCAATCTTGAGTTCTAGTTGACTGGTTATCAAGTGATACATCCACTCAGGCTTTCCACATAATATAGGACATTCTCACATTCCAACTTAGCTTCAAATTAGTTCAAACTTAAGTCAATACATCTAAAGTTGGCATAGATTTCATGCATGAAAAAGAATATTCCAAGATAATCCCACCATCTATTTTCAATGCCAAAGAGCTTTTCATGCAAGAAAAAAGATAAGAAAATATTTTTAGAAGGATTAGTTCTCTTAGCATAACTGAAATTGGACTTGGGCTGAAGTGGGAGTTGATCTCCTCTTCTAGTTTTAGCGCAAACCTCTTGGTTGTTGCATCTTTTTCTATATAAGTTAGCTTTTAAGCCTTGAATTGTATCCCTCATTTGGCAAGATCAAATTATAATAAATACCAAGTTTGTAACCTTTTTTTAGATTAATAAGACTATTTTTATTTTCCATAATGTTGGTATAGTGTATTCATGTTAGTGATTTTCATAAGTGATAGAATTTCTCTTCCTTGTCAAGTCTTGATTTTTACCTAGCAACATAGTTGATCAATTTATGTAGGTCATGTTATATGTTTGATGTCTCTTGGTTAAGTTTATAGTGGATATAAGTGGCTAGTTAGTGCCTTAAATCAGGCCTATTATTTCATTTCCCTCAAGCTTAGATCACTAGATAAAACCTTTTCATAAAATACTTATGCATATTAGTCAATTAGAGTTAAAAGTTCAATTTTTTTCTTATCTAAATCAGTGTTCTTAGGATCTTAAATTGAGTGGATAAATCAAAAAATATAGGTGCATCACCATCATTAGATAGGATTTTCCTTCAAGTTTATTTTTCCCTTTTCTCAGGAATTTTATAGCATAGATAAAGGTTCTAATTGATAAACCAAAGGGAGCTAGCCCTTAAAATTTAGAGATTTAATCCACTGATTAGGTTACCCATAGCCTAGGATTGTTTTCATGTTTTAATAGACTATGAAGGCTTGAAACTACCTTCACAAGGGTTTGAATCTAATTTACAATAGTTTTTGGCACACTCGATGGGACCACAAAGAAGTCTTTGCATATCTAAAGAAGTTTGAAGCTAAAGAAAAGTTTTGTAGGAGACAAGAATATTCATCTTCATCATAAGCTAAAGATTCTTCAAGTTGTAGAGTTTATAGCATCATTTAGGTAGATATTTCATGCCAAAATTTACCACAAGTTCAGCAAGTAAAGGTATTCCTTTTGAATTTATACCTTATAAGATATCAATATTTAGGAGGGCAAAACCATATCCTCAAAAATAGCATTTGCCTCCTAGTCATCCTACTATTCTTTTCACTACAACCCCCACTACCCAAATGGCCATCAAAAATTAGGTGTTTGCTCCATTTAATAGAGGTAGCCCACTAAATTTAGCCTAGTTTCATGATAATGTAATGTTTTCCCTCGAAATCATCTCATTTTTCTTAAGATAAAATAAAATAACCCCTATTGAGCATATTCAAGATGTGGCTAATCTCTGTTTAGTACATAATATTGTTGAGGATAATGTTTCTATTGTATTTCTTACTACCTCCCTCAAAGGAAAAGCATTGCAATGGTATAAAAACCTTCCAATAAACTCCATTTCCACCTAGGATGAATTAGGTGTAGCCGTAGTCAAGCAATTTGAGCATAAATCTAATCACATATCTTTAGTTGAGCAATTAACTACCATAAATAGAGATCCTCATGAGTTCATGTTCAATTTTAACCTCAGATTCCAAAATACATGGACTAAGATACTTGGGTTGATTAGGCCATCCCTTGAATATGTATTTATGTACTATTTGAAATCCCTTAATTCTAACATTAGTGTGATGATACAGTCTATGGGTGGTACTACCTTGCTAGATGCTTATGAGGTTGCAATAAGGGTAGAAAATAGTTTGGTATAAGCTGGTAAGCTTTCTCCAAGACCTAAAATTCCTATATTTATAAAAATAAATTCTACACCAGCCTCCCAAATTCCTTAAATTCTATCCTTAGCTCCTATTCCAGTACCTCAAGCTCATATTGCAGCCCTTACTAGTCAAACTAGTGAGATAGGAGAGTTTAAAATTTTGATGAAATTATTTGGGAATGAAATAGTGTAACTCAAGAGGCAAAAAATTTAGTTTAATGGGCCTTATCAATAGCCAAATCAAAACACCTATTAGCCCTTCAAAGATCAAAGGACTCCTTATCAGGGTTTCAGAGAAAATAGACCACCTTATCAAGCACAAGGAGCCATAACTCTAGCTAATCCATATGATGCCCTTGATCCAAATGTTCCTTCCACTTCATAGGATATTGTTCCCACCCCACCTCAAAACAACTTGATGTAGGATTCATGTTTGCAGCCCTCAAATCTCAATGATGCTCAAAACCAAACCTTGGTATAACAAAACATCACTATGCCTCAAATGACACAAGAAGAGTTTCTTTTTCATGGAGGTTAGTAGTAAGATACAAGTTTGGAATCACAAAAAAAGACTCATCAAGTCCAAGGAAAACCTGATGCCATTAATATAAATTAGCAAGTAGATGATCATGTTGTTTTTACTCAAGGTGTTGAAACTAACAATTCAAGTGGTCAAGTTACAACTATAACTAGAGCTAAAATAAGATCCATTGAAGAGGTTCAAGAGGTATAAAATAATTCAAGTAATCCTAGGGTTTTTTATAAGAGTACAAAAGAGCAACTTATTGTCTCTAAAACACATAAAAATCATAATATAGAGGTTGGTAAGGTTCATCAACTACCTCTACTTCATGAATAGCCAGTAATTCAAAAGGTACAACTAAATGTTAGTGGATCTCATTTTAGTATAATAGACAAAATGAATAAGTCTAACATCAAAATTATCATGTGGGATTATATTTCCATTCCAAGACAAAAATATATTCTCATCTAAGAGCTTTTAGCTCTCAAATTATCTCCAAAACCAGTTGAAAAAGAAGGTATTGTCTTAACTAATTTAGATCAACAAGCAAAGCAACATGTACAACAAGTAAATAAGATGGAAAAGGTGGACAAAAATGAGGTAAAATCAAATAAAAATCCTCTTTTTTAACTTTATTTGATAGTAGGTGATACTTTAGTTCATAATTATATGGTGGATGGTGGAGCTAGTAGTACAGTCATGCCTAAATATATTGCAGACAAGATTGGACTTGTTTATGAACCAAACACTAAAATAGTATTGTAATTGGCTGGTTCACCAAAAAAGATGGTAGGCATCATAAAATATCTAAAATAGACATTACATGATTGTCCCAATGTTACTATTCAGTAGGATGTTGTTGTGGTAGACTTGCCTCCTTACTTTGTTATGTGCCTTTCAAGAGACTTCACTTCAAATATTAGGGGATATTTATCATCTGATTAGACTTATTTGATGTTCATAACTAGGTATGGTACCAAAGTAACAATTTTTTATGAACCTATTACATGTTTTCATATGGAGCCATATATGCCAAGTGTTGTGAATACTAATTGTATCATTTTGGATGAAGTACTAGAAGCTAGTAAAGTAGAAAGTGAATTACCTTTGGATGGAGTTATAGATTTGTTCCTTGATGAGTGGACTTCTACCTTTCATGATCCCTACAATTTAATTGAAGAAGAAGGACTTGGTGTGTATTTCCTTCATGATAAATTCCACGTATGGTCAAAGAAGATGAGTCTAATCAAGGTTTGTGGCTATTGTATTTTTATGGATCAAGGAATAAGCATGGAACCAGAGATGGAATGATGTTGGTTTCTCCAAAAAATAAACATATTTATCTTCTATTAAATTTTAGTTTAGCTATTTAAATAATGTTATAGAATATGAGGCACTAGTTCACAGTTTACAATAGGCTAGGAAGATGAAATTCAATTCCTTACAAGTTTTCAATGATAGTGAACTTATAATTCACCAAGTAAGAGGTTTAAATGTATGAATTTTTTTTTCTTAAGTCTTATAGGCATTGATTATGGGACTTACTTTAAAATTTCAAAGCTTTTAACATTCAAGTAATACCAAGAGGTGAGAATAAAGATGTTGATAAGTTGGCTGCCATTGGATCATAATTTAGTATCCCAGCTGATATATAAAGTGAGAAAATTCAATCACATGTAAAGGTGGTTATAAGGCCTTCTATTTTAGATAATCATGAGAATTGGAAAGTTTTTGAAGATTACAATCAAATCGTGATACTATTGTAAGAGGAGGTTAAGTTTTCTTCAAGAAACCAATCAAATCACTTACATTAGTATGGTGATCAAAATGTGTAACTAAAAATGAATAAGTTGCCTAAGGGATTGTTCACACTTGAGAACATTTTTAGTGGTGATGATGAGATAAGGAAGAATAAGTTATCCTTGTCAACAAAAGAAGAGCATTATGCCAATGTAGAGATTACAACTAGTAAGATTTTAAAGTTTTAGATTGAGGTAAAAGCAGGTTTTGAAGGGGCCCCGAAACCCTATAAAAGAGAGAAAAATAAGAACAACTAAGCCCACAGGCAACGCCTAAAAACACTACAGAGAGGTAGCAAAAATAGGTTTTGATTGGTCCTGAAACCATAAGAGACACATCCGGTCAAAACCCAAAAACAGAAGTCTGGTGGTACAACAAACATAAGCTAACAAAAGAAGAACAAAGATCAGTACCAGTTTCTTAACCAACAAGAAGGACCAGATTATTCATCTAGTTCCAGTATCAAGTTCATGTCTTCTTTTCCTTTCAAAGCAGTTTCCTGGGTGGTAACCTCCAACAAAGCTCCTTTTTGTGTATCTTTCTTTCTGGAACTTTGCCTTGTCCTTTTACTGGGACCCTCTAGTGCTTTGGTCTCCTCATTGGCTCGTTTACCTATATTGATAGCAGCTAGTAAGATTTTAAAGTTGGGTAAGGTATGCACTCCATAAAAGCAAGCTTTTATTGAGTTATGCACAAGTTTTGTTGATATATTTACATGGAAGTATAGTGATCTCAATGGATTTGATCTAAGTTTGGCTCAACACACCATTGAGTTAGAGGAGGAGACTAAACCAGTGAGACAAAGATAAAGGCCAGTCAATCCTAAGCTTGAGTGTTTAATGAGATCTGAGCTTCACAAGCTCATAGAATTAACTATTATATTTCCGATCATGCATTCAACTTGGGTGGCCAATCTTGTTCCAGTATAGAAGAATAATGGTGATATTCATTTGTGTGTTGATTTTTATGATTTGAATAGGGCTTCACTTAAATATCACTATTCATTGCCATCAATGGAACAAATTTTACATCTTGTTGTAGGTTCAAAGAGGTTTTCTTTTTTGGATGGATATAGTGGCTAAAATTAGATTTTGGTCAAAGAATATGACCAATTTAAGACATCCTTCATAAGTAAGTGGGGGATGTTTGCATACAGGAAGATGCAATTCAGTTTCTCTAATGCTAGAGAAACCTTTTAGAGAGCCATGGATATGGAATTATAAGGCCTTAATAATAGTTTTGTACTTATTTATTTGGATAATAAGTGTGTTTTCAAATAATGTAGAATATCACATGGTTCATCTCAAGTAAGTGTTCAAAAGGTGTAGGCAATTTGGGGTATCACTAAATCCCCAAAAATGTGCTTTTTCCATCCATAAGTAATATTCTTCAAAATATTATTTCAAAGCATGGTTTAAGCATAGATTATAAAAATATTGACTCCATTCTTGCACTTTCCTTACCTAAGCACAAAAAGGTTATGCAAATCTTCTTTGGGAAAATAAACTTCATAAGGAGATATAGATATCATATTTTTCCATTTTAGCAAAGCCATTTACAACCATGTTAAAGATGGATCAGGGCTTCAGCTAGTCTAAACAAGTAAAACATTTTGAAGATATTAAGAGGGCCATAGCTAGTGATACTATGCTTATAAATCTAGATTTCACAAAGGACTTTATTTTGTATACATATGCTTACATGGACACCATTTTAGGCATTCTTATGTAACAAAATCATGAGGCTTTGGAGCATCTAACAGCCTTCTTTAGGAAAGGCTTGGAAGAGTATGAAACAAGGTATTCTTTTGTTGAAAATCATGTCCTTTTAGTTATATGATCTCTTAAGAAGTTTAGACACTTGTTATCTAATAATAAGATACATCTAATGGTTTCCCATCCAAGAATCAAAGAGTTTCTCTTGAAAAAGGATATAAATGAGAAGAGAGATAGTTGGATAACCAAGGTAATGGAGTATGATGTGGAAATTAAGGTCACAAAGATGATTAAAGGCAAAGGACTATGTGAGCACCTAGCTCAAGACTTGCAAGATACTAATTAGGTTATTTTGGTGTCAAATGATGAAGAGATTATGGCTATTCATACCTCACCTTCCAAATAGTTTCATGACTTGGTAAGCTATCTAAAACATGGTAGTTATCCCTCTCATCTAAGTGCTTCAAAAAGAAGATATTTTAGGTTGTAGTCAATTCCATTTTTACTTATTGATGGTGTGTTATTCAAGAATATATCAATGGTATGTTGCCAAGATGTATATAGCCAAGTCAAACTCAGAGATTAATTTAATAATTCCATGATGGACATGGTGGAGGAAATTTTACTACAATAAATATAACACTTAAGATCATGAGAGGCAGGTACTATTGGCCTAGTATATTTAGTGATTGCCTTGCATGGGTTAGAAAGTGCAAACAATGTGTTATGTTTGTAGTAAAAGTGAAACTTGTATCCTTGACTCTTCAACAAATTTTGGTGGATCAAACCTTTATATGATGGGCATTGGAATTTATTGGCCTTATTAATCCTCCTTTGAGTTCAAGATATAAATGGATTCTAACTGCTACAAATTACTTCACACATTGGACAAAAGTAGTGGCATTAAAAGAAGCAAATGAAACCAATGTTCTTGATTTATATGAAGGTTTGATTATGAGGTTTGGAGTTCCTTCAAATATTATTTTTGATAATGCAATGGATTTTATGGGATCTAGGATCAGTCAATGGGTTGTCCAGCATGGAGTTTACCTTAGCACTTCATCAAACTATTATCCATAAGGTAATGGCCTTGATAAATCTATGAATAAGAACCTATTAAGGATAATAAAAAGGAATATTGAAGACAATAAAAGTTCATGTCATCTCAATTTGAAGTCATCTCTATGGGATGATAGGATCACCTACAAAATATCAATAGCCAACTCTTCATATAAGCTGGTATATGGTAAGGAAGCAAGGTTACCCATTTATCTTGAATTTCCCACTTTGGAAATAATGCATCAACTTGAGTTTTTGGAGAATGAACCTATGGAAATTAGGTATTCTAAGATTATGGAAATAAAATAGATAAGAAATCAGTCCATGCTAGCCATGGAGATTCATCAAGCACAAGTGAAGAGATTTTTTGACAAAGGAGCTTCTTCATAAAGTTTCAAAGAAGTAGATTTGGTCCTCAAGTGGGATGAGGATAAAGATAAAATAGGAAGGCACACAAAGTTTGATTCACTTTAGAGTGGCCTATATACAATCTCCACCTGCAAATCCCACAATAACTTCCAACTTGCAAATTTGGATGGTCAAGAGCTTCCAATCCTAGTCAATGGGATACATCTGAAACATTTCTACTGAAGAGTAAAGCTCCTTGTACATAGTTTGTTTATTTAATTTCCTCCAAGTGAGTTTCAAGTATAGTAGTTTCATTCTATTTTGTTTCAAATAAGTGCTTGTTTGCATATTTACTTTGTTAGTTAGTTTTCATGTTTTGTGTGTTCTCCTTGTTTTGAAGGATGAAGGTTATCTCATGCCAAAATAAAGTTTAAAGTCATGGATAATATTTTTCATTTATTTTTTAATTCAAATATCATGTATATGGTTATGTTCTAAAGCATAATAGGAATGCTTCCCAGCTGAGCTACCAAAATTTCAACCTTTGTCATTTGAAACTTTATAGTTCATCTTTTGAATAAATTTTGGACCCTAAATAGTCCAAAGGAATTGTTCAAGTCTAAATGGTCTCTTTCTTTCAAGAGAATTGTCCAAACATAAATCCCAACGGGAATCTTTAGGAAGGAATGAATTCCTTCAAACTTTTGTCTAAAGGAATGGTTTAAGACAAAGCCCTGAGATAATTCCTTTAGACTTTTTGTTTGAAGGAAATGAGTAATTCCTATGAGATCAAGCTAATATTAGTGAATCCAAAGGTAATTATAATATAGCAAAAGTTCCCTTAATGTGTAGTGAATGAAGCCTTACTTTGGCCTTCATTAGAAATATTAATCTGGTTGTATCCTTAAAAGGTCATCCATGAGTAATAGTAGTTTTTACCCTATGGTAACATCAACAATGATGTCAATGGATGGGAGAGGAAAGTCATAGTTTTTAAATGCCTTACTAATTTCTCAAAATTTTATGCATATCTTGATTTTACCATTCTTTTTTTAGAATAGGGATGATGTTGGGCATCTATTTGGAGTAATTGATGGACTTAATTAAGTTGAATTTTGAGACCTTGATGACTTCTTCCTTTACCATTAAAGTGACCTTAGGTTTGATGGGTATAAGATTTTACTTGAAAAGCTTCAAGTTAAGCATTGTAATTATATTTTGCACAACTATGTTGGGATTGATACATATCATGTCATTGTATGAGAAATTGAAGGCTTTTGAAATCTCCATGAGGAGTTATTTATGGTCTGCCACCTCTTATTTAGAGAGTGAATATCCCATCTTAAGGAGACTAGGGTTTCCTTTCATTCTGATATTAATGTTAATAGTTTCTTTGATGAGGTATGCATTTACTTCCTCAAATACATTGGGATCTAGGGTAAGATTAGGGTCTTAACCCTTAGTGTTGAAGATATTATGCTCATCATCAGTGGAGGGGTGATCCTTCACATGGTAGATAAACTCATAAAACTCAGTTTTGAGGGTTAAGTTAGGATAATGGGTAGAGGAGAAGCCCCTCTTATGATGGAATGAGGGGAGGTAATCTTAATATTGAAATATTTAAGGATGACCTCATCATTATTGGCTAGGTCTAGGACTAAGGGGTCTTTGTCTTGATTGATATGGGAGACTATTTTATCATTAGGAGTTTTGCATATGATAGGTTCCAACCTGATTGAGATTATGAAATCTAATTTTGGTATTATTTGATGGGGAACAAAACATGAAGATGAGGTATCCATATAATCAACAAGTTGGTTTCTTTCTCTAGGGACTAATTCGATAGAAATTTGATTGAAATCCTTGGTGACCTCATAGATAACATCCTTGTATAACTAAAGGTGCTCAATTTTGGTCTTGTATAATTTAGAAACTTGGTTTGTAATGAGTTATGAATCTTCCTATATCCTTAGGTTTTGAATACTTAGGCATTTTTCAATGATCATGAAAGTAATAGAGCTTCTTATTTTTATCCATTGTTTATATACTCAAAGTTTAATTTAAATCCAAAAGGCATGATTCACTCTTTTGGAGAAATGAGAATAACTCTTGCCCTAGTGCCTAGATGGCATTTGGCTCCATCGTATTGGATAATCCATTAATCATTAATAAAAGGTTGGTATTCAGTAGTTAAGGTTTAAAGTACTATAAAATTTTAACCATATAAATACTAAAAATTTCAAGGAATCCCCTCTGGGGTCCTCAGTTTTGAAGCCCTGGAAGAAAATGAATTTGTCTCCTATGTGAGGTACACAGAAGGGATTATGGATGTGTGAAGGAATAAATATCAAACTATCGATGAAGGAAGGGTATAATTTTTGGGAACTCAAAGGGTTTTATTTTAGGTTTTTATTCAAGGTAGGTAAGAATTTTTGAAAACTCAAAAGATTGCTTGTTCAACTTTTCCCTTAGGGTTGGAAGTATGCCATCATAGTTAGGGTTTCTTTTAAGTGTAGGGAGTCTGTCAGTGTAACTAGGATGTTTATTTAGTAGAGGAAGAATTAATAATAGCTATGAATCCCATAATATTACATGTATGACATGGGTGGTACTTTTTTTCCTATTGTTATTTGTGGGAAGGCTTGTTAGAACCCAATGAGAATTTTTTTGGGATCCCCTTCCTTTATGATGGGAAAGAGAGGCACCTTCTCAAGAATCCATAGATAATCATTAATCTCAATGTTGATTTAAATTTTACCCAATTTCATGGTATAAATCCTTCCCTAAGCATCAAGATGACCTAAGGAGGGGGAGTGACCCAACTTCTTATCAATAAACTTAGTATATGATTAGAAATAAGACTGGGTGGAGGTTAGAGGAGAATAACTAAAATTTGTAGAGGGAGAAATCCTAATGAGTTGAGGACCCTAGAGAATAGATATGTCCCTATCATAGTATGGTCTACTAACATACCCCAAAGTGGTTTGAAAGTAATGAGGGTGGGATGTGGATTATGTCTTATTCTTATATAGTTGGCTTTTGGTTGGGCATAATGATAACCATTGAAATGATAATTTTTGAGGGGGACTTAGAGGACAAGAGAGAAAAAGATAATTTTTTAAATGATAATTTTTGAGATATCAGTGATGTGTTCCTAATATTCTTAGAGGACAAGAGAGCAAAAGATAAAGAAGAGCGAATAGTTCATCATCAATTATGAGAGGGAAAAAATAGAAAGATGGATAATTTTAGAGTTTTGATTGAGTGGGTGATTGATCAACAAGGTATTTGTAGCATCCTAGAAAGTTGGTGCTTGCTAAATTAAAGTTGGTACTTGATAAATTTTAGGGGTTGGTACTCCTTGTTTGGTTGGTGCTCAACTAAACCTGATTCATGGTTTTAAAGGATAAGTTTTCCAAGCTTATGTTTTAGTGGGTTCTATTCCCCATGAGGTTTTCCCACATAGATCATGTGTTCATGTGATGTGTTATTATTTTTCATGTTTTCTATGAGTATGCTTTCATTTGTGATGTTGATAGATCAGTTGATATTGCTTGGATAGTTATTGTTCATTTGATGGATAACTAATTGTGATACTCAAAGAAAATGAAATTGTTTAGGGGAACTAATTTACCCCCCCCCTCTCAGTGGTTGTGCTTCCAACACCTTAGTTGTTTACATTATCCAGCCTTGCATTTTGAGACCCCCATTATTTTGGTTTGGTTGATAATATTCCAATTAATCCCATAAGTAAGTTGACCATTTTCAATGGTCTTTTGGTCGATATATAGAAAATTATTGGGTGCTTATTAATATGAGTGATACAAGAATTTTTGAATGTATTCCCTCATTTCCTTTCTAAAGGAATGGAGGAAAATATCACATAATTATAATTGATCCATGTTAGGTGTATTGGTAGAGGAGTATAGGGCCTACCACCATCTTGTGATGAAATGGGCAGCCAACTCATTGTATTCCTAATTGATATGCAATAACTCATGTATTACATTATTTAAGATATTTTTCATGTCAAAAGCTTTGACTAATTCATTTATAAGTTGGTCAAAAGAGTGTATAGATCCTTTAGGGAGGTGGTAGTACTAGTCCAGTGTTATTCCCTCAAGATTCTTGGGAACTATATTTGCTAGATATTTGTCTCAAAGTAGGAGTTCCATAACTAAAATGACATAGGATTTCACATGTTCATTAGGATTACCCTCTCTTTTGAACTTGGGGATATCTAGTAGGGGACACAAAAGAGGAACCCCCCATATGTTGGCATTTAAGGGCTCTATGAGATATTCAGTGTAGGTGCCCATGTTGTAAAGTTTGTGATTATTATAGTGAGACTAGAATAAGGATATGTGGTTGTATATGGGTTGGCTTGGTAACCACTAGAAGGGATAGAATACACATGATAAGGTATGATATATTAGGTTGAAAAATAATTATCTAGCTGAGTAGATTTCAAATACATATGGAAATATGGAGGGACATTATGAGATGTGAGAGGTATCATAACCTATTATGGTGGAGTGTATGTGGCTTCTTTTGGTGGTTCTAATGTATTTTTTGTGTATCCTAGTGCTTCATAAGATAACACATATCCTATCTATAGAGTGGGATTGTATGTGGGAGGCACATGGCCTAGATGTCTAATGAACAATAGATTGCTTGCTACCATATTATTTTGTAATAGTAAGGCATATATGTATACATTCCCTGATGTGTATTTAATGGTTACTTGGTAATATGAATAGGTTTTGTGGGTATCAATACTATGGACCCCATGAGTGGCTGGTGTGAGACATGGTTCTATGGTGATACATGCTCTTGTAATGGTATACGTATGTAGTTTTTTTTATATGATGTTGGGTAAGTCATACTTTGAGTGGGAGAGGAAGGGGGTGATTTGGTATAAGTGGGTTTGACATCCTCCTTTGACCAAGAACTTGTTGACTACTTTCTAGGTTACAGATGCAACCCATGAGGGTATTGATGAGCTAGTTTAGGTTGGTGTTCATATTTGGCCCATGGGCCTCCATTATAGGGGGTATATACGTAATATGGGGTCTTATAAAGAGGTTGGTTTGAGGTGGGAACCTATAACATGGTGTTCATGATTGGTGCTAGTGGGTTGGAGGCATCTAGATTAATACTAGGAGGAAGTGAAACAACTTACATGTGGTTGACATCATCTTCTAAATGATGGATCCTTTCTAGTTAATGATCATATTTGGTGACACTCTCTACATCTAGGCTATGTAATATGATGGATGGTCTTGTGGGCATATGAGGGGCAACCATACATCTACCCATAAGGGTCATGGTATTGGAGCCAAGGTAGTTTCTTACTATTTTAGATATGTCACATATCTATTAAATGATAACCTCATTCTATTTTTCAATGTTGGGAAGAAAATAATCAAAGTTTTTATAATCTATGTTAGTGTTAAAGTTTGGATTGTTCCAGATCATTAATTAAGGATTACTTGAGCTAAATTAGCTTCTTTTATAGCCTTATAGGCTAAGATATTTTCTAATGTCATGTCCAAACATATTTTGATGGTATATGGATAACTGTATAATAGATGGAAGGAGGTAATATGGAGAAAATAAAGGAGAAAAATAATAAATGGGTCTATGAAGGATGAAATATTTCATGTTAGGTTCACCAATTTGTATGCATATGAATAACACATGTTAAAATATGAATTGAATTCCCCATGATCTAGTTGATGTAATTGATAGGGTATGGGTTTGGTTGGTTATTTGGTGGAATGGGATTTGGGATAGGTGGTGGTAATAGGTTATTTTAATGAAACTAAAAGACCTTAGTGGCATATTGATGCTCACTAAGAGCATCAAGATAGTCTTAAAAAAATATCCAAGGTCCTTCAATATTTGATATCATCAGAAGGTGAAGCTCTTGTTCAATACTAGGATTGGGGAAATGAGAGATAAAGTTAGATGACTCGAGGGAAAAGGTCTACTCTATTGGGTTGAATCTACCCTGTCAATGTCATCCACTAAGTATGAATGATATAAGATGAGGCTAGACCTAAGGAGAAGAAGGAGAGGTGGATGAGAGGCTAGGCTTAGATTATTTTATATCAATATACTCTTTTTTGTGGGGGAACAATGGTAAGTGGATTGAATATGCATTCTTGTTCTTCTAAAGTGGATAAGGAGTCTACAATGAGATGAGGAATGGTAATGGAATAGAAGATCTCACATCTTAATTTGGTAAAAATATCATATTATATGATAATTATGGGAATAGGATTTTTAACCATAGGTAATATATCATGCCAGACAATATCTAGTGTCTTTAGAAGGGTCATCTAAAGGAGACTAGTTAGAAGCCAAGTAAAAGCATATGAGCTTATTCAAGAAATGGCTTGTAAATGTGTGTTTACTGAAATTTTGAATCAAGGATTTGTCATGTATGATTTTATGAATGGACAAGGATTTGTGTAATATTATTTTATTAATGGAAAAGGTTTGGATGGAATGTGTTTACTTTCACATGTTGGCAAGGCTTTTTGGCACTATTTTTGTTAAATTTTTATTGTTTTTGGTTTTTCTTGGTTCTATGGAAATTAATGCTTTGTTTGCTAAAAAAAATAATGACAAAAATAAAAGTAAAAAAAATCAAAACTCTTTTTTATTTATCTTTTTCCAATCTATAATTCATGCAATGAGAAAGAGAAAGAAACTATGATATTATTCACAATGCATAATTTTCCTAGCATTTGCTTATATGTGAACTAGATGACTATGTTTTTGTCTATTTTGATTATTTTGTATGAAAAAACTAAGTATGTAAATTAAATATAAATTTTCAATTAATGTATAAATAAATTTTTATCTAAAATAGATACAACACAACAGTTTATTTTGGTTTTATTTGTTCAAAAATAAACTAAACTAGTTTTTTAATTTCACTAGTTTGCTAAGAACAAGCTTTTTGAATGAATTTATAAAATGTAAACAAAACATGAAAGTTAAGGTTATTTATTTTGAAATATATAAATTAAAATACTTATAAATATCTAAAACAAATAAAATAAAAATATATAATACCCTTATGTATGCACCTATGGTTTCATATGTTTTTCTGATTGCCTAGATGACTACTTGAAGTGTAAGAGACTTGTTTTAGATCTTGAAAATGAAAATTTGTCTTGGATGGAAATAAATTGAATATTTAATAAAATTATTGATGAAATGTATTATTGATTTAAATAAAACTAATATACTATAATGCAAACATAAAATCAAAGCTAACTATCTCTTTTTGTAGCAAAGACAAAGAAAAGAAACACATCTCTCTTCCTATCAAATTTGATGTTTTATTGATTATGGAAACTAATCTATCAAAAAAATACATTAAATTTAATTTAATATATAAAATAAATACTCAAAATCAAGGTAAATCCAACCTAATTAAGGCATAAATCAGTTGAAGTGCATGTGATGTATTGATAGAAGAATCCTTAGTATGCTAGCTCTATATGCTCTTGTATGAATTATAGAAACTCTCTAGCTATAAGATGCACAAGATATGGAATAAGGTGGGAAAATAGGATAAAAAAAATTAAATGGAGGGTAGTTGAATTGAGACTAGCTAATATATTAGTTTGAAAATTTTAAGGTTTTTCACCAAAATTATTTCTTCACTTGCAGCTATAAAGTTAACTTGAAAATAAAGAGGTTGTATATTTAGTTAATTATAGTAAGGTTGTGGCTACAAAATATTCATAATAAAAACTTTTAATGTTAATTTTCAGATCTAAAATCAATCCAAAATTGACATTATTATAGAAATATATGGGAGATTTCATGGATTTAAACCAAGTATAACAGTGAGTTAAACTTAAGGGGAACTAAACTGGATAAAAATAGAAGAGGGAGTGAGCTAAGCCAGATTGGAAGCAAACACAAGGTGATTAAAAAAATGTGACACTGGTTATGAAAAATAAATCAAAAATGGTGTTATGGGAGCTAATTTTTAAATACATTTGAACCATGATAGAACCATTACTTTATGTAGGGGGCAGTTATGCAAATGCCATTTAAGATGACAAAACCTCTTCTGCAAGTTATATGACCATTGTTATTTTAATACAAAATTTCCACTTCATCTAAAAACCACCTCTCAAGTTACATACCAACATGGTAGTTATGTAAAAATGGGGTGGTTCCATAATTTAGTAGGGAAGTTTCTTAACATAGAGCAATAATTTTGTCACACATGGTCTATTTTTAAAACAAGGTAAAAATATCCTAGAGAGTTATAACTAAGGGGGATTGGAGGGGTCAAGGGAGGAATATGAAGGTAGAGGGAGGGGAAATAAATAGAGAGTTCCTTTTGGATAAAAAATCAATAGGTCATTGCATCATTATTATATTTGTATTATAA
The DNA here is from genome assembly GCA_037957365.1 of Torreya grandis. Classification (NCBI taxonomy): domain Eukaryota; kingdom Viridiplantae; phylum Streptophyta; class Pinopsida; order Cupressales; family Taxaceae; genus Torreya; species Torreya grandis. Next base: position 1,163,017 of record JARHVA010000500.1, read on the forward strand.
GTGTTATACCATGTAAATTTTGGGTGCATACAGTTTCCTACTTGACTAGCCAATAATTGGATCTACCTATCCAGCTATGCCTTGGATAATAATTTGTTTTCATCTATGGATTATATTTAGATAATGATTAAGTTTGGTAATGGTGTGGAATATTATACATATAGTTTAATTTAAGTGTCTATTTTGCTTTGAATTTTATCCACTAGAACTAGATGGAACTCATGGGAAATGTCCAACCTTGTAGTATATGTGCTTGTATGTTGGAGTGTCATCCAAAAGACATCATAAAAAGAATTTTTTTAAATGTTTTTTTGGGTTCAAGGTTGGTTATGATTTTTCCTTAAATTTTTGTTATGTCAATGGTTTTTTATTAGCTAACATGTTTCTAGTATCTAGATGTTTGTTGGTTTTTCTACATTGTTTGTTTGCACATATAAATTTGAATCAACAAGAAATAAAGAGTTAGAAATGGAACCAAACTAAAATTTTTATATTTTTATAAATTTAAATGTATAATAAAAAATAAAAACTCTAGATACAAATATATTTTGTACTTTTTTATTTTTAAGAATGTAAATTCTAATTCAAATGACTGCTCAAAATGAGCAAAAATTAAATTATTTTGTTTGTTTTTAGAATGATATGTGAATGAAAAAAAATTAAAACTTAGATTAAATGCTTAAATGCCAATATTTTTGATTTTATGAATATAAAATTGAATTCTTTTGAAAATGTATAGAAAAAATGAATTCTTTTGATGCTTTTACAGATGGACAATGAATTTGATACTAACTAATTAAATTATTTGTAGTGTTGAAAATACAAAATAAATACTTTTTGTGTTCTTTTCTATTTTATATGCATTCATGAAAGTATAATGATTACGGTGCTAGATTAAAATATTTACTATTTGATTTTTTGAATGATATGTTGATTAAGTTAATCCAAAATGAATATTGATGCATAGTTGAGTTTCCTTTTACAATTCTCCAAAGAATGCATGAAGAACAAAATAGATGTCAAAGATTAAAAACTAAACCAATATTGTATTTTTTTGATTTTTTTGCAAAACTATAAATAATTTAATCTATATATTATTATTCATAGGATTCCTTTGAATCTATGTATGCAAAATAAATTAGACAAATTTAAATTCTATAAATTTAAGAAATTATTACAATTTTAGATTCTTTTTTAATTTTGAAAACATATTTTTAAAATAGAAAATTTATAATCTAATTAAAACACAATAAACCAAAATAAATTTAAAATCTCCCAACCTAATAAAGTTGGATGACAATCTTGAAGAGAGAGAGATTTGTTGAAGGTGATGCTTCCAGATCCTAAGGTTTATACCTCATGTTTTTTCTCTTAATAGAACTAGATATTTTATCAGGAAGAAGAATGTGAAACAAGAAGATTTTATGGCACAATATTAAGAAAAAGAACATCTGAATTTTGGTCAATCCTCAAACAATATAGTGGTGGCTAGAAAAAATTGAGACTTCTTATCCAAATTGCGATGGTGAATAGAAACTTAATGCAAGGCTTTCATTGATACTCTAAGAAAATAACAAAAGGTAGATTGAAGTTTCATGAAACTTTTAAATTCTAGGATTTTAGATCAATTTTTTAATCCTATTTTCATCAAAAAGTGAGTTATTTGTAAAAATGGGTAGTTGGTGTAATTTTAAACTCACTCAACTTGATTGGGAGTGAACTTATATTTTATTAGGAGTGATCTAGAGTTTTAGAGAGTTGATTAAGAATGAAATGGAGGAGATATAATAAAAGGTATGGTTTTGAACATGAAAAGTGTGTGATAATCATGCCTCAAATAATAATTTTAAGATCTCATGTAGCAATGGTGAAACCTACCCTAAATTTTGGCAGTTGTTATGAAACTATCATGATAGTAGTCAAAACCTCCATAACAATTTTTATATGAAAAATATATATTTAGGGTTTGACAGATTAAATTAGTTGTTTTTAAATTTTGACACTTATGTAAAGTACTATAAGCAATAAAATCAGTAAATGAAGATAAAACTAAGTTTGAACATGTTCATATTTTTTAAGGTCCTCGCATCATCATTGGACTCATATAAATGTTGCATCATAAAAAAATTAGGTGTACAATTACATCATGATAATATTCATGGTAATATCCCACCCTATAATGGAATTTTCACCCCAAATTAATACATGAAACTTTGTGAATATATATGGGATCAATTGATCTGGAACCTAGACCCAACTATCTGGGTCAATTGCTTTTATAGAACCCTAAAGAGTTGGTTTCAAAATTGATATGTTCAACATGAGATGATATGAGAAATGAATGATTGGGATAATGTGAAGGATTTTTTTTCAAATTATTTTTATTTTTATATGATAACTTCCCTACTTAATGAGGACTCTAGGTGATTCACAAGGTAATATTTGTATAAGATAGACATCTAGATGATCATTTTTACATTATGTATAAGGAGGGGAATTAATGCATATAATTAATTTTTGAGGAGTTAAATATCACACACAAAATAATAGATAAATAAATCATGTCATAAATGGAAACCCCTATTAGTAAAGGTCACTATGGATTCTCTCTAGAGCCATGAAGGCCATACTCACCTAGTGCATGTCAATAAGGTTTAAAAGGATGGCATGTAGGAAGATGGGAAATTGAGAAATTTAAATGTTAAGGCAGAATAAGGTGAAAAAATAAAAATATGCATCCTTATAATGATATTCTATTCAACTTATAAAATTAAATTAGGTTAACATAGGGATTGAGGAGGCACCAAAACTTGGAATTATTAGATATTGTTGGTATGATGTAAAGTTTGCCAAAATCATATAATTATTGAAGGAATATGCATATTTATTTATCCATGAGTATCAAAATATGAATAATATACAATATTAATTAGGAAATATGTATATCCATTTTAAACCTAATTTGAAACTAATTAATAAGTGTCCATACTACCTTAATCCTAATTTTTGGGTTAAGGCAAAAGAAGAAATCAATAATATGTTATAGGTCAGGTCATTTTCATTGCAGATGAATCAAAATGGGTTAGTACTATGGTTGTTTTAATGATTAAATATTTTTATATCCAAATTTTTGTGGATTTATGGGTATTGAACATAGCCTACATAATGGATCCATTCCATATTTCATTCACTAAATAATTTTTGGAGGGAGTTTCAAGTCATGATGTATATAGCTTCATAGATTATTTTTATAGATATCATTAAGTATAATTTTAGTAGGAAGATAAATAAAATAATAGTTCACTACCTATTATGGGCCATTTTATTACAATGTCATGTTGTAGACACCCAAATTTGATACATGTATCTTTTTCATACCATCTTTTACCTATTTTTACACACTTAGTCTACTTTTCTATGTTTGTCTATTTATAGGATATTTCCTATGCCAAACTACTCTCTATTTTGCCTTATACCTTCTAGATATCTTAAGTATTTGTCCATTTCATATTTTTAGCCCTATATGTATATTTAGTTACTTGCACCTTTATTGAACATTTGTCTCTCCTAGAATGAATTTTGTATCTATAATTTTTTTGTTGAATCTATATCTCATAAATTCAAAAATATGTTGAATCCATCTCAAAAAAAATTGGGTCCTTCTGTCATGGCCTACTTTCCTTCACCTTTAATTTCAAATATCAATATGGTTACTTGGTATGCATGTCATGTCCCATAAAAAAAAACATGTATAGTCATTTCATTTACTAAGTGGGAGTGAATTTTCAAGTTTTTATCTTCTAAGCATCTCCTATGTTTGTCTCCAAATCAAATTAGAGCCTTCAATTTGTATATCTATTACTATAGTTACATACTTATAATTTAATATTCTTCGATCTATTGTGACATCATCTACTTGTTCCAAAAGAGGGTTTATGAAAATTTTCATGTGGTTTCATTGTCACTTATAAAGAAGAGGTTTAAACTCATACTCGACATTATTTTTATAGTGCACAATAACTACATGGATTTTGAGTCTAGCATGTAAGATACATAGCTACAACTCCCTTTATATGTATTGACTCAACTAATTCTATCCATTCTCCTCAATATGTGTGTTATTTTGAATTGGATCAAGAGTTGAAGAACATCATTTAAGACACTTTTACCATAAATTTAGAGAATACTAAATACATGAATGTAAGAGGTAAACCTACAATCTATAAATATGTATAGTACACAAAAAACCTAGAATCTATAAATATATACAATACAAATTTGACACAAGGAGACACACTCAACAACCATAAGAGCACACATCAAATCTATCTTGGGTAGATTTTTTGGTTAGACATCAGATCTTGAATATGTTTCTACATAGTGAGGAGTCCAAATTTCACACAGAGCTAATTCATTCCTTCCAAACCACTACTATACTTTTAGAACTCTAGAATTATATCAAGGTGTGACTATTCCATCTCTTTTTTTCATATTTTCCATTTTTTTTAACAAATTTTAATTTCACTTATTTACTTTTTTAGCCACTAGGTCACATCTAATTTAATTTTTTTAGACTGTTATATTTTAGATACCTTGTATACTTAATTTTACTGTATAATTAGTGTCATTGTGACTTAGTGTCACATTTTTGTAAAATAAATTAGTGAACCCATATGTTATTTGAATATATTTATATTTTTATTATTATTCTTAGGGTCTCATGACTAATTTATAATTTTTTATTTACTTTAGGGTTTTACAAAATCCCTTTCATGGCTTGTTCCTTATATTTAGGCTTCTTTTGGCCTGAAGCATGATGACTATGTTTAGGATAGGTTTTATTTCCATTAGTATCTCATGATTAGGCTTGTATATTTTATCATATATCATGGGTAGATCATATTTAAATTTTATATTCATTTATAAAAAGGTATTAGGGGTATTTTTTTTAAACATTCATAGGTTTGTTTATGGTTTTTATCCAAACGCTTATCATTGTTTCCAAATTTGTTTCTTATAACTTATCATAGGATATTAGATTATGGATTAAGATATTATAGAGTTATTTTTATGTTATTATTCCCTAGACCATGATACCATTTATATCCTTCTTCTTAGTTATGGGCCTTCTATTGTTGATTATATGATCATTTTATATGAAGTAGATGTTGTAACAACTCAAAGAGGTAGGGAATGAAATGTCACCATACCCCATATTACTTTTTTAGGTGAATTAACCAAAAAATACCCCTCATTAATACTATAATATTTACCTTTTCATTCCATAATTAAGATTAGACTACCAAATCTTTATGATCGTATGGATCAATTGTAAAATACTCAAGCCAAGATCTCCATTCTAGAATTGCTAAAGCAATACACTACCTTCAAATACATATTTTGTGATGCTACCTATCAATAAATATCATGTTATTCCTCTAATGCACTTCAACACTTATCATACCCACCTTCTACACTGGAACATGATGTGAGTTTGGGCTCAAGTGCTCACCCAAAGTGCAGAGAGATATAGCCAGGCTAGGTCAAGGTTAGATAGAAATGAATTCTTGTTATGGAATATATTGAATAATCATCCTCCTATATTATTATACTTAGGACTTAAAAATTAATGGAATAAATCAAGATAATTATATATTGCCTAACCTCCATACATTATACATCCAAATTTGGTTAAGTTACTTACAAGATAGAAATTAAATCCATGGTAAAATAATAAAAATATTAGTGAGATATATCATAAAAAATGAATAATGGTTACAACACATTCTATTCAATATGAAACAATAATAAAAACATGTATAAAGGGATTAAATATCTCTATGTCCTAAACATTTTATCCTATAGTAATTCATTATTAGTTCTCCTCCTCCTTGTCCCTACCAGGTCTTTGCCCTTTATAGGCATATGGGTAGCTTCAAATGTTGCATGGAATATAACCTATCATCATTAATTAGTTAATCCACTAATTTATAAATTAATAAATAATTCATATCTAAGTCAACTACCCTATTGTGTGTCACCATTTCCTAGATATTGATTAGTCCTTGTCATCGATAATAACTTCAACCATTATCCTATATGATTTTTGTTGTATATTATAAACATGTAGAGTCATAAATATCTTGGGTTATATCAATTTTTCATTTGTGCACATGGATAGGTTTTTTTGGCTAGTACCAAGCTTGGTTGGAAACGACTATTTGACATACAATCTTGAGATCAAATGTCCTACGTGTGCTAATTTCCTATTGTAGCACTAACCCTTGGTATGTTTTGAGTGTACATGAGTGATTTGGCATGGAAAATTTTAGGGTTAACATCACCCCACACTAACTCAATTATTTATCCTTGGGAAAAATACTTGTCTTCCTTTTTGTGTAGCCTTACTTTGTGAAACATGGTGTTTACATGAGGATTATCAATAAAAATATGGAGAGGGGTAGAGAGTTTAGAGACTATAATTATAGGTTGTCAATAAAAATAATTCTAGCGTGTAAATCAATTATTATTTAAATTTATCCCATGTATGGAGTACAATCCTAATAGTTTATGTGACAATAACTGTTTCGACACCTAGTCCCTTTAAAATGTTAAGTTAGTCTAGAAGTGGCTTCACCTATTGTTTAAGCTTATCTAATCTCTCAGTGACCTCTATCAAAATTTCCTTGATGAGACCTCATTTTTATAAAATTTTCCTTTGGATTTCTAAAAATCATTGTTCTATCTCTTCCATCTTTTTGCCTATTATGTGGGCTAGTTCCTCCACCTTAATGGGATATTAGTGCCTTCTTCCTTAATATTTTGTGTAAACTAGGGAATTTAGAACATGTTATTCTCCCTCATATTAGAGAGTGTGTTTTGATGATTTCTTACATAATCATTCTCTCTTGGATATTTACCAAGGCCTCGTCATAGTTTTTCAATTACTTAGTAAATCTAAATTAGGCCTCCCTAATATCTTATTATACATCCCTAATGCCCATCCCTATTTTGAAGAGTTCTTCAAAGAGGACCTCCAATATTTATAAATTATTTTTTTGGGCCACATAAAATGTGTATAGTATTCTTGGTTGTGTTTTCAAGATTTGTTCATAAATATTCAATTCCTTAACCCTTAGTAAACCCAACTAGACTTATAATCTATTACAATCCTCTTACTCTACTGTAATCATTATTTATTTCTTAGCCTACCACTTATTGGCCTCCTCAAGTGTTATTTTATCTAAGGAAAAAAAATTCACCTTATATTCAATAGCCTCAGTTAGATTTTCCATGGTTTCTTACTGCTCCCTAGAAGCTTTATAGCTTAGTATGTTTTTCCTAGTCATTTAAGTAACTAACTTCATTATCATGTTTTTATCTTGTACGATAATCATAGCCCTTGGATTTACCAAAAATAAATCTAATCCTTGGTGGGATTCTCCATCTAAAATTATTTATGATTCTCTAATAATTTTGAAAATGACCTCTTCTAAAAATTACTCCATGGCAAAAGATAATTGTTTGCATGTTGTTAGCATGACATGGTCAGGCCCCATTATCTTCCAAAATCATAGTTATTCATCTAATACACCATATTGAATCCTTATTTTGATTGTTCATCCATATTCTCTTTCTTATCTACCTCCTCCTTCATAAGGAGGTTTATCTTTTATGAAGATAATTTTTGATTTAACCTCCTTCCTTTGTTCACATTCACCCACCTTGGGATGAAATTGATATAACCCTTCATCATCAATTTATCTATCTTATAAGCCATTTATGGTGTCTAAATGTATAGGTTGTTACTCAGATACATCTAATCCATGATTTATCATTACCTACATAATATCTATACTAGGTATTATCATCATAGGATTGTCCTCTATGTGTAGCTTAGGTTTAGAGTGTCCTTTTGTTGTTTCTTCCTACCCATTCTTTCTAGAGCTGGGGAGGTCCTCTATCATTTATTTTATGACTATCTCCTTTCTATTTATTATATCATGGGGTAAATGTAGTGCTTTGTTCCCTTGTTCAAGGGTCTTCTATTTCTCTAACAAAGTCACTTCTTACCTAATATCTACTTGTATCTATTTTTTTGGCCAAAGAGAGGGTGGACTTGGATACTCCTTTTGTTGCCTCTTTTTTCTTTCTATAGGAACCTCCTTCAAAATTGTCTTTTAATACATCTAGTGTATGATCTAGCAGTTCCTTCTCCTTATAATTTAGCTTCTTATTCTTTGGTTCCTCTTTCTTCGTAGGTTATTTCTCAGACCTGATCTCATCTAAATTATCTTGTATTAGGGAAGGGGATGAACCTCCCTCCTCTTTGACTTTTCCCTCTTGATTTTGGAGGCATATGGCCCCACCATATATTTATTATTTTGGGTCTTGTTACTTGATTATATCTATTCATACTTCCCTACATCAAATAAGGTGTCTCTAATCCCCTCTTCTTGATCTCCTTCTAAGGGATAGAGGCATGCGAGTTAGCCAACTTCTATTCCAAGATCAATTTTTTATTTCACTGATGTGCCTATGTGCCACCAAGTTTATTCTTAGGCTTCAGATAGTATTAAAACCTATATGAGTTTCCCTTTATGGTAATAATTTATATTTTTTTAATGGGACACTTACTACTATCCACCTCATCATCTTAATTTAACGTGGTCTCTCTAGGGAAAACATAAGTTATGTGTAAAGTGTGGATGTCAGCATCAATTATCTATGCATCTATTATTATTTATTAAAATATTTTATTCTCATAACAATACCAAAAAAGTGTAATGTTGTAAACCCATAGGGTAACTTTAGACACAAATTCATGTTTCCATCATCTAGTTTGATTTTTCTATATAATAGTGTTGCATGACAAAAAATAGTGCATACACATTCGCAAATTATAGAAACATCTTTGGGATGCACCATTATTATCCTAAGTCTTTATTTAAGCATGTGAAACAATGGTTTAATTTTTCCCTATATTTGGTGGTGATCATTTAATGGTAGGTATATGAATGATACCTAACTATTGGGGATTTATCATGCATGACATACGACCAACCACCTCCTTGAGCATCCTTAGGTACACTGATCTCATAAAATAATAATAAAATGAGGATTTAGTTAAATATAAACTTATCCCAAACCTTATGTGAATTTTATTCACCTTTATTAATTTAGTATGCTAAAAACTTGGGTATATTGAATAGATTTTCCTTCACCATCTCATACATGATATAGACTAAGCTTTGGTTAATATATTCCTAGTGCCCTAATATAAATAACATGGTGATAACTATTCATGTTAGGATCCTAGTGATCATATCCTTTATGTTTTGGATGAGGAAATAAATCCTCCTTTTTCTACTCAAGCTCTCAAACCACATGATCAATCATCTTTGTATTTTCTAGCACCTCCTTAATGTCTTGAACTAAGGCAACCCAAGCACCTTATGAATCTAGATCATTGTAATAATCATACTTTGTCTTAGAAAATATATAATTCCTAATGAGAATGTGATATTAGTAAGAACACTAGGTCTTTAAAATTTCTAAAGTATGGGAGCTCATAGATTTTAAAACTCTAACTCTCTCTAGTTACCTTCTGACAAAATCATCAAAAATGGGGTTTCCTTTAGAAGTTTTTCTTCTAGTATTAGCTAAGTAATCATTTATCAAATAAACCTCATTAAATATATTTTGTTGGTTTTATTATTCCACTCTAGATTTATTGTCCATGGAATCCCATTCTTCATCACACTCTATAGTGTTAAGATATTGCATTTTGGAAAAAATGGTTGTTACCTTCCACAACCTATCTCTTATTCGTGGCACATTTGGGGTGTCTTCTCCTTTTATAGCCTTGGGCATATTTTTCCTTGGTATTAGTTTTTATGTTTTATTGGTACTAGTATAGTATTATCCTCATTTTATGCCCAAAACCTCTATAACCCCTTCTCTAATAATGGTCAATAACCCTTTAGACCATGTGTCTTCCACAATGGGTGATCTAAACCATGCACTTAGAATGTGGTTCATAGTTCATAAAGCCTTATACTTTGGTCTCATAACTATCATAACATCTATTTTTTTCACCCTTGGATTACCTATTTTACCAAATCCTTGAATCTTAGTTGTTGTGTCCTTACATTGGCAATGGCACTGTTAGACTTTGCTCTGAGCTTCAAAAGGATTTAATGTTGTTCAACAATCTCTAAAATATTTAGTCTACCAAATATAATATTTTTAATTTGTATAAGACTTAAAAATAGAGTTATCTAGAGTAAAATATTCTTTGTGATATTGATTCTATCTATTTAATAACATCCTTTGGTTGTTCTGGTCTCAAATGCTTTGAATGCAAAGTGCTGAAGTAACATGAATTTGCACATTTTCATATTCCTTGGCATTTTTCCAAGGTTTTTTTTTAATACAATGGTTCCTGATGTGATGACCTTTCCTCTTTCCATGCTTGAGTGTTAAATGTTTTCATCTTTTGTATTAACTACTAGTAAATGCAAGCTTCCCAATACACCTTAATTCCACTTATGATTTTTTTTAGTGATGTCATCCTCATTTATACACACATTTTTATATATGTTCCTTGGTGTTTTTATTCCCTCTATCTTGCATTATTTCTTGCCTCAGGGTTTTATTATTTAATTCACCAAACTCTATGTTTTCCCTTATTAGTTCATTTGATTTTTGTGTTGTGGTCCTCCATTTTTTTTAAATTTTAATTTTTTATCTATCCCCACCCACACTAAATTTTACATCTAGTCCTATGGAACAAAAACTATAATAAATATGGATTATTAGAATGGTTTTATATATTCAATAAGGATATTACTCATTATTAATTTTCCTTTTGAGATTGATCATTGTAGGGATTACTAAAATAATATTAAAATTTCAAGTTGTTTTAGATTACCAAATTAATCCCTTAGAGAGAGAAATATTTACAAAAAATACACAATAGCACTCCCATAGAAACTTAGACATCTGATGGTGATGACCTCTAATGAATTCCCCAATTCTAGTTAATCCATATGATTTACAAGGTATGCATGTGTTATTATCTTATTGGCACATAGTTATTATGTAAAAATATAACCTATTCTCCCATAATCTTAAAAATTAGAAGAAAACACATGAATTAAATGGCATACACCTTATTATAACATGGATCAAACATACTATGCATGAAATAGATTGATATGGTTCCCATTGAAATTCCCATGGAGCATTTCGCCACTCATGTGTATCATTTATAGGTACCAGTTTCCATATTGTCATGAATAATATAAGGGTCAAGCCACTTCATATGAATATTTATAGGGTGATTCAAGTACCTAAAGTCATAAAAAAGGGGGAATTTTTAATAATTATCTTTCCATTGATACATTTGTCATTCTAAACCTTCTATCAGGGCTTTTTTGTAGTCTATCTCCATTGAGTGATGGTGCACCGTTCATCTAGTTTTACTCATTATTCTAGGCATGTAGCTAGGGAATTAGTGTTATCAAGTTTAATGGCATAGTAAATGCATCAGGAAGGCACCAAGAATTCCATGGGGAGGATGGCCTCTATCCTAAACACTAGATAAAATGGTGTATATTATTTAAAGTGTTTGTACATGGTTTGGTAGGCTGACAAGACTATTGAAACTTCATCATCCCTATAGTTTCACCCTACATGATAGGCCTTAGTGAGGCACTTGCCCAATATCTTATTGAAAATTTAGGTAGTTCCATTTTCTTGGGAATGATAGAGCATTTTCTTATGATATGTGATCATGAATTTATAAAGTATAATATATACAATTTCATTGATGAAGTGGGTGTCATGGTCACTAATTAGATGAACCAAGCATCCATACTTGTGGATGATGTTTTTCCAAATTAAATGTGTGGTTTTGGTTTCAATATAATTTATATTGGGTATAGACTTAGCCCATTTGATGAAGTATTCTAATGCAATAGTGATGTTATATGCATTGGTTCATTGTATTACTAGAGAATAGTCAATGGTCAATTTCTCAAAAGGTGCATGTGAAAAACTGGTGATCAAGGTCATCTCATCATGATGATGGGGATTTCTAGTCTTCTAGTATATATCACACTTTTTAGTATACTCTTTATCATCTTAAATTAAATAGGCCATCAGAGGCCAAACAACATAATTTTACATGTCATTACTTTTTCTAAAAAAGTGACCTCTAGATATGACCTCATGTTCAAAGACACATCAATGTAAGATATCATTTCATACCATTAATTAGTTATAAGGGAGAAACATAGATTTCCAATTACTTTTATTCCTTGGTGGAATATTCCTTGAATGTTTCTCTATAGTTTAAAATGTGGAAATCTTAGCTAAGTCCTCTAGGGTGCATTGTATCTTATACAATTTTGAATATGGAATATCATATTAAATTGGGTATGCATCCTCCCTAGTGATAATTTAAGAAAGGTGGTTGGGGTCAAAATTTTGTTTTCCTAGATTAATGGCCATTAAAAACTATAATTATTGAATGAGAACTATCCAATGATAGATACATCCATGGAGTACATGTTTGTTAACTAGGTTATTAAAGTCCTCATGATTGGTAAATAATATTAAGGGGGTGTCAAAAAATTACTAGAATAATTTCTAAATGCATAGATCATTGTGAGGGCATCAACTTAGTGGTGGTATAATTTTATTTGGCTAAAGTGAGTTTATAACTTGTAAATTAAATAGGGTGGTCAATTTTTTTTGGCACCTAGCTAGGACAAAATGGTGCCAAATTTTGTGCTCAAGGCATTAAAATGCACATGAAAAGGAGTGTTATAATTAAGAAACTATAGTGTCAATGCACTAGTAAGATTATAATTGATCATTTAAATTCATCTTTTTATGCCTCACTCTAATTGAGTGGTTCATGCTTTCATAGGAGCTCCATCAGTGGTGTTTTAATCTTCACATAGTTCTATATGAATTATTATTAGTATTTGGTATGTCCAAAGAAGGAACACACCTTACAAATGATGTGACTAAGAAATGTACCCAAAAGGGTAGTGAAGATGTAAATTTTTAGGTTTAGATAATGTAGCTATTGATAACACAAAAACATGATCCTTAGGTTATTTTTATAGTAATTTACCAACCCATAGACCATCTAATAATCAATATATATTTGGATTAAATTTTAGATAAATTCATTAAAGTCAACATTGACTATCAATGAGAAGACTATTGGGGCATTCTTCAGACCAAAAGACATGACATTGTAGGTGAATGATCCCCATTATATTGTGAGGGTGGTCTTTGGTTTGTCTTCTTCCTCAATATGAACTTGATGATATCCAAAGAAGGCATTAGTGAACACATATTCCTTATATCCAACTACTCATTTAAGAATCTCCTTAATGTAGAGAATGGGGAATGGGTCTATTGAGCAAGTCAAATTAAGGAAATAATAGTTAACACATATCTTGATACACCCATCATTTTTATGTAGATCAATATGGGGATCACCCATTCTAACTCATTCATTAGGTAGATCACACATGTATCTAGTAAATTTTCAATTTCAACCTTCACCTTGGTATAAAGGTTAGGATTCATTTGGTATGGCTAGTTTTTTACTAGCCTTACAGCATAGACCAAGTTGACATTAATTTTTCCAAAATAGGGGTGCACTCATTTCATTTTTTATAACTCCTCAAGAGTTTGTCTTGATATTCATAGAAGAGCTCAATGATGTATGCCAATTATGTATCTAATCAATAGTCACCAACAATATTAATCTTTAGTTCCTCATTTGAACTTATGTTTACCTTGGTTGTCTTCATAGGCTCATGACAGCATTGGTGTCACTCAAACTATGCTTTGACTACATATTGTTCTCTCTGGGTAGTTTCTTAGTGTAGCTGACTCGATTCTCCCTCGTCATATTATTCTTACACCTTATAAACCATATTTTATTTTAATTTCATGCATTACCAATTATTCATCATCCAACCAACCTTAACCTCCTCACTAGAATCATTATTGATTCTACATTCTTCAAATAAATTTGGTAAGGCTAATCCTTTCCCCCATATAGTTTGCTAACACAATCCTATATAATAACATCATTTTCAAATACAACATGATGAATTACTTGTAATATCTATATCATCCCTAGGTTGGAGGATGAAAAGGAAATGGTATGATTTTTTTTTCCTTTATCATGTTCTATTCAACTAGCTCATTGTGTGTTTCATTCATGATATATCATGAATAGGCCCAAGTTCTCAATGACTAATATAAGGCATGGACTCAAGTAATTATAGTCTATAAGTAATGGATTTATAACTAAGATCCATAGTAGACCCAAACATGTGTGCATGGGTCTAAGCTAAATTTGTAGATGGGTAGCTTCTTGCATAAATTTCTCTATTTTAACCAAAATTTCATGGCATCCCTAATGCTAGTTTAGGTTGGTAAGTTGGAATTGTGAGTATCTCACAAATTTGTGGAAGTGATTTTTAGAGTATAAACTAATGCACTTATGTAGTCTTGCTCCTTTGAGATACAAAACACTAGATCATGTACATAGGGATCAATGATGGTAGAACCATTAAACTAGGTTATCTTAGTAAACCTCCCTTTGCTTACTCATGATACTCACTACACATCTATCAATATGCGTGACACCTAAATATTCTTATTGCTTAGGGTGATTTTGAGGCTAGTATAAAGGGATCCCTATGCATGTTGAGACTAGGGTTCAGTTTGAATGATGTTATACTTCTTTTAGAGTACCTCATATGACTCCTATACCCAATATTCATATTTTACTATCATAGTTTTAGAGATCGACCATATCTCATCCTAGTATAATATTCTTTCTACATTTGGCTATAATTTTTAATCTCCTTATGTAATGACGTTGTAAATGTTATTGATCTCATACTTTAGATAAATGTTTTCCATGTAGTCTAGACCTTAATAAATTGAGAGGGGGATTAAAGGCACCCCTTCCCATTTTAAAATCTCAAAATATGTTGCTCAAAGTACATATCTACGTTATCCACATAGAACCATGGTCTACCCAACAACATTGGGTAGTTTTTTACCTCAATAAACTTGATAACTTTAAATTCCATGTGAAATTGTATGCCCAATATCTCCAAGTTTATGCTAGGTAGAATACCCATGGGTTGGGCCTTAGTTTTATTTTTCATAAATAATACATGAGGGGATAGCTTAGAGGATGACGATCCATCATGCACCAAAACATCCTCAAATTAGTATGCTCACATTTACACTAGTGTCCAATATGATATCATTAACTTTATATCTATTAATATTGTCATCAAAAAATAGCTTCCTATCATACTTTGAATAGAGGATGATCCTTAAGTCTCATCCTCTTTCCATGTTAGGGCCTTCTATGCCAATGGGATTTTTTCCTTTGTATTCATTCAGTAGGTTCTTGAGCATTGGTACCATCCCATCAAGGTACATAAGGGATAATATTTCTGTGATATTTTTATTTTTTGTCTTAGTGGGTGTTTAGGGTTGGGACTCTTTCCTTTACCTCTCCTTCAAGTCTCATATATGTTTTAACTCACCTTGGATATTTTGGATTATATGCATGGCTTCCTATACAACTAAATTTTGGTGTGATCCATTTGGGAACTAGGCATATGAGAGGAAAGGGTGCATTATTTTATATTGATACCTTCTTGGTTTATATCTTGGCCTAAGATTTTTTAGTGGGAGTGTTTATTAGCTTCATGGTTTGCTAACTTTAGGTTTTCACCTAGATTATATTTTACCTAGACCTTAAGGACCCACTAATTTGAGTTATGCTTATAATGGATCATTTCATAATAATTTCAAGCCTTCCCTTGGTGATATTTTCATATAAATATGTATGCTCTTATACTTTTTGGTTACATCAACACTATGTTCAAGTGGGGTACATAGTAAATCACACTAGAAGTGGTTGGGTACTCCAGACTTATAACAACTAATTGTGGGAACCTTCCACCATCACATCCTCCTCCTCCACAACCCATTTATCCTTAATTATACCCATACATTTAATACAACTATGCAAATGGTCATGTAGTTTCATATCTTATGCCATTATCTATTAAGTCATTGACTACCCTATAGTCCATAGTATTATGGGTAGTTATGTCATAGACATTATAGTAGAGAGAGGTCATTTCTTGGGTTTCATATGGTAACAAGGGATAGTTTTTCACATCTTGACCTTCTCCTCACAATTCCTAGGATGTTAATAGGGCATGCACATTACATTTTAGTAAATTATTCTTATTGTGCCCCTAAACTTCATATTCATTGCACCCAAGTCCACTCCAAGTATCATATGTGCTATTGGTTAT
This sequence comes from Torreya grandis, assembly GCA_037957365.1. Lineage (NCBI taxonomy): Eukaryota > Viridiplantae > Streptophyta > Pinopsida > Cupressales > Taxaceae > Torreya > Torreya grandis. The sequence goes on from JARHVA010000500.1 coordinate 1,179,405, forward strand.
TCCTTTTTGTAATATTGTGTTCATTTATGAAATTTTCATCTCCATGGTTGGACTAACTCTATAGTCTATGTTTCCCATAACTTGAACTTCCAAGGTGTCTTTCAAGGCCTCCCTTAGATCAATGAGATCCTCATTAATAGGATGTGTTGGTAGAGAGTGAAAAATCCCATGATAAACCATTATGATTTTTATAATGGATGGATTACATAAGAGAACTTAGATACTAGGGTCTTAATCTAGGTGTTCTATGCATGAATACTCTCATTTTCCTTTTACTTGAACTCTTTGAGTGCGATGATGATTTATTGATTAAACTCTAAAATATCAAATTATTTAATAGATTTATCTTTTAGGACATCATAGTATATGATATATTAAGTAGGATGGTGATTTATATACTAGGTATGATCATGATTTTAAAATGTTGTGGTGAATTCACTCACCTTATGATCAGGAAATGTAATCCATTTTGCATACCATAACATTTTCTACAACATTATCTACCCCTTTATATTATGGTATAATTAAGGAAATCTCATAGATGACGTAAAGGGTAGTTACATGTGCAAAGGGAATCTATGGATCTCATTTTATCAGGGTGCTAGTGAAGGTACTCCCAATATTTGTCTACTTATGTCAGTCCTTGAAATTGGTGGGATGACCATACCTCCTCCCATGATGGGAGATATTATTATCCCACTAGATAATTGAAGGGTTTATTGTACTATTGGTTTCCCTCCATCCCAATTTGATCCACTTTACATTGATCCATTATCTAGGGCATTGGAATCTCTTTGTCCTTATTTTTAATCACCATTCCTTATTCATCCTCTACTCTCTACACTACCCACACATAGAGGTAATTAGCTAACCATTGGCATGTCATTAATTAAATTATATTCCAGTATTTTCTTGATTTTAATGAAAACTACCTTAAGTATGATCCTCTTGGCTCATGGAATAACTAGTACTCAGCTTCCTTAAGACAATAATGTGTGGATAACATGAAATACAACACATATATATTCATTATACCTTGTGACCAAAATTAAATAGCTCTAGTCCAAACTATGTCCAAGTTCTTCAATTGCTCTTCATGTTGTTTAATCCCAAGATACTTCCATCCCAGAGTTCTTCTCTTGTCAAGAGTATATGTTGTAATATATGCATGGAGATGATTTGGTAACTCAAAAAAAAAACACATAGAGCAGGTCATAAAAATTATCCTTAACTTATTTATTTGGCTTTTGGATATCACAACTAGGGTGGTTATATGTGAACTTATATTTTTTTACTCAAATCAACACTCAATATTCTTCAGTGAGATATTATACATAATTTTTTCTTACCATTGTATCACCAAATACAACCTTACTAGAAACAAAAATAAAATGTTTTAGTAATATAGTGGTAACAAACACATTAATCCTCTTGCATGATTCAATAATTATCCTACCCACCTTATGTGCCAATACATCATGTGAGTATGGACTCACATGCTCACTCATGGCACAAAGAAATATAGATAGGCTAGGCTGAGGTTAGTTGGATATGGCTTCTTTAGATAGAATATATTGACTTATCATCCTCTTATATTAATATCCTTAGGACTTACAAATTAATGGAATGAATAAAAATAATTATAGCATGTCTAACCTCCATACATTTTACATCCAAAGGTGGATAAGTTAATTAAAACATAGCAATTAATTCCACAATGAAATAATAAAAACATTAATGAGATTTATCATACCAAATGACTAGTGATTACAACAAGTTCTATTTAGTATATAGAAGTACTAGAAACATGTATAAAAGGAATTGATTCTCTATATTTACTAAACATTCTATTAATAATCTTATATCACTTAATTGTCATTGCTCCTCCTCCATGTCCTTGTTAGGTATATGCCCTTTATACACATCAAAGCAATTCCAAATGTTGTGTGGTAGCTCACCTATCATCATTCATTAGTTAATTCCCTTTTCACATTCATATGGTAATTAATGTGGCATCAAACTTGAATTCAACTACCCTATCATGTGCTACCATTTCTTAGCTTTCTATCAATACATATTATTGACAATAAATTTAGTCATTATCCTCCATGATTTACACTTTAGATTTTAATAACATAGGGTATTACATGTCTTGGGTTCCATAGATTTATTTTTTTTCAAATTCATAGGGTTTATTAGTTAGAGTTGTGTATAGATAACAACCATATTGGGTGCATGAGCCTTAGATCTAATGTCCTATATGTTCCACATTTCTCTTTTGGTGATAACCCTTGGCAGGTTTGAAGTGTGCATGAGTGTTTTAGCATGACCAATTCTAAGGTAAACACTACCCTAACATGTAATACTAAACCCACCTATTCTAATTATTTATTAAAAAATTTACAAATCATGAGCATCTTAGATAATCTAAATTCAAATATTTCTCTCCAAATACATTATACATAAAAATCTCCCATTAAACATTCAAGTTAAAATCTATCACTCAAGAATTAATAGGGTGCTTATAAATAATTATTTATCATTGAACATATATAGTGAGGCCTTCATTAATACACTTTGAATTAATTATAAGTCTCTTACACCACCAAATACAATCATTATTGGATTTGCTAATAAAACACAAATCCCTTGGGAACATTTGTATTGAATATAGTGGTTAGGCTTAATAATTTAATTAAAAAATGTCAAGTAATATCTAATGAATTTAGTTAAAATATTTATCTTGAAATGCCATGTATTTATGTAATGAATTTTTTCCCCTTTACATTACATAAATGCTTGATATTTTTAAAATAAAGTTATATTTATGCTTTTCCTAAAGATAATGTACACTTTTGGTACTATATATTTATTTAACAAAGGAAATTATTATCCCCCACTTAAACATATCTCATTCAAATATCATATCACCCCACCAAACCAATCCCTATAAATAAATACAAACATATGATGTGGGAAAAACTAGTAAAATCAAAAAGGTTAATAATGTTTTAGATAATAAAGATAAAGATGATTTCAAATATGGTGGCATGGAAGAAAAATTATATAAATTTATTTATGCACCATGTGGCCCTAGGGATTATCTTGATAACATGAATACATTTCATATTGTCCAATTATATTTTAGTCCCCAAGATTAAGGGAAACCTTTTCATTTACATATACTTAATGGCACACCACCTATCATAGATAAAGGATAAAAACCTATGTTAGACACATTTAAATATATAAAAACCAATGTGACATATTCATCCTCCAACTATCCACTTTAAAAAAATAAAACATGATTCAGATATGTAAAATAAAAATATGGCAAATCTAACAATGTGGGGCAAGATGAACAAGCTCATAATGAGCCAATAATAATATTTCCTATTAATTCCAATACAACTACATAAAATCCCAATATATATCATCCTAAATGGATCACTAAACTATTAATTCTTGTAAACATGATTATCCTTTTACATACCAATTTTTAAATACTCATACATCACCACTCTATGCATCCTATCATAGAAAATTTATAATGTTGTATATTATGATAAACACAAGTAACAAGCCCAAATTTTTACACTTACATTCTATAACCATAATATACCTAATAATGAACAAAATTAGAGTCATTTTTACATTCATGCATTTATTTCATATTACCATTTGATCACACATGGCATTTTGATTGACAAAAATTCTAGAGAAAAACTTATTACTATGTATTATATATATATATATATATATATATATATATATATATATATATATATATATATATATATATATATATATATATATATATATATATATATTTATATTTATTTATATATATATATATATATATATATATATATATAAGGATAAATTGATAGATATTTAATTAGCACAACTAAGATACTCCATAATTAAAATGGTATTTCCCACACCCGATTTGGTGGAATTACAATCATAGTCACATTCAATCCTTGAACCCTTCTAGTGTTGTTTTATGACATTATGGATATTATAACTCATAATATATTACTTTTATGCCAATGGTGTAATCAAATGAGAGTGATACCTTATACATTATATCATTTTATCAAGTTTCATATTGAATTAAAATTACATATTATTCATGGCACACCTTATGAGCTACCTTTCTTACCTTATATATAACATGTAAGATCACCTAGTGTGTTTAAACAAGAGAAAATAATTCAACCTTTTGTGATATTTGATACTATTTCAATACCTTCAATTATGGTTCCCACTACATTTGAGCCTATGACATCACCTTTAACATAATTAATTTCTCCTGTGTCTATGTATAAAATACCACCACTATCTTTTTTACAATCTCCTTAAACACGGATTCTTAATATTACACCATTGAGTCCTACATTTTGTACTCATATGAACCCAAAGAATTATTTTCAACCTATTACTATGGATCATATCCAAGCATCTATTTTATCAAGATTTATTCATATGCATGCATATATATAGGTTCCAACACCTCTTCTATCTCACTCTCAACATATCTCTCATTAGGATGATGATTGCATGTATTACATATTATGTGACATTTTTTTGATACTTCGAGTGACATATATAACTCTTATATTATATATTAGGACATTATAGATCATATCATTAGTTATCCATGTTAGCCTATATCTTGTTCTTCTTTCATATATCATAATTATACTATAGATTTATAATTTTTTATAGCTTATTTTATTTTATATGTCATATCTTTCATTTTATTTCCTCCCTCAATTTTGATTTCATTCCTTATTTTCTTATATATTTTACATTATTTGTCATTGGACTTATATTTTACCTTGATATTATTATATGCCATTTTTAAAAATTATTTACTATGTTACATTGGCCCTTGTCATTTAATTTTTATCCCATTCCAAACACATTTCCATATTTTTTATGATGATAACATATATATCAAGACCTTATATCCTAGCATACACTAAGTTCGAACTAAATTTTTAAGTTGTTTGAAATCATCCTCTTCTTCATCTTGTTTTTATAATGCCCTTTTGTCCTACCTATTTATGTTGTTTATTTTTTATGCCCTTTGTATTCTATTTTGATTTTATTGAGATTTTTTTTGTATTTATGCATAATTCTTTGGCTTTATTGTATTGTCATATTCTTGATTCTTCTTTTAGACACTCAATTTTAGTACAAGACTTCTTATTAATTTTTTTTTACATATGTTTTCTTACCTTGAATTAAGGACTTATTATTGCTTTTTTTATTTATTTTTATTTATGCAATCATATGATAATTTTTCTTATGTTTTTTATTTTGTCATATTATAGTTGTGCTTATTAGACTATTTCTCTCTCCTCTTTATATTTGTGCTTGTTTATTCCTCTTAGATAGAAATGACAACCCACCAATCTTACCATGGGTTGAATCAATGCCCCCCCCCCAATCCTATCCTCTATGTTTTATGGGCCTGTATGCTCATGGTAACATCTTTTTGATGTTTAGATCCATTTATTAGGTGTTTTTATTTTATTTTTTTGGATTTTTTGCTATAATATATATTTAATTCAAACCATGGAAAGCCTATATATATAAATAATTAATGATCACTATGTGAAATTACTCAATCCAAGGAGGATACATTTATTACTATAAAAAATATTACTAAGGTTTTATACAATTTTATAATCTCTCAGTTCATTTCCAAGTCTAGGCACACTCTAATTTATATTTACTCAAGGACTTGCTTCTTATTAAAAAAATCTAACTAGGGGAAAGTGCATGTACTTTCATCTCATATTTAGAGAGAAAAGGTATAGATTCTTATCTAAAATTATCAATTCACGCTGAATATGAACTATGAGGGGTCTAATTTTTTTATTCAAGATTTAAAGTTACAACCTCACCTTGGTGGCTATTGACCCAAATACTTCTTCACTTCTCTTTTTCTTTAACATCTCATGGTAATCTAGGTAAAAGGAACAAAAAGATAAAACTAAGCACTTTGTCCACAAATTATACAAAGAGAAGGTACATGAAGGTATGAAATATAGATGTACACAAGTAAAAAGGAATTTAAAATCTAAAAAATATCACATGACACAATCTATGTAGTAATAAAATTATGGCAGTCAAATTGATTGGTCGATGATCCTACCTAATTCATGACCAATGTAGGCATCAATCCCATCCCTACATAGACAAAGAACCAAAATTGACATAGATGTAGATACAAACCTATAAATTTACATATTTAGCCACCAAGGTGGATCAAAAAATATTATATTACATTATTGACTAGTAAATATCTCTAGTGCAATATGTTCTTACAATTTCATTGATAAATTCTTAAAATATATAACCTTTTAGTGAACTCCTCTAATTTATGAATGTTTATACCTTCTTCTTAGTCTTCCATTGATTGTTTTTATATTTCTAGATCTAATTTTCAGATTTACATTTTATTATGTGAGTTTTTAAGACAACCCTAGTTGGTTTTCCATCACTTTCTACTTTTCGTATTGTATCTACTTGTTATAAAATTTTTATTATAGCTTACACTATGAAAGAATATATCTTTAGTATTAACCTAGGGTTTGGCTTCATTTCATAAAAACCATATCCTTTACTTCAAGCTTGAGTCAAGGCCTTCTCTTTTTTAACCATGATGATTATGTGAAACATTTTCTTATATTTATTTTAATTATTCACATTTAGGATTTTGGTGTTTTTATTACATCATGGGTAGCTTAAAATATTATGTTATAATTATTTTTGGAAATACCTAGGGTAGTATCTTGATTTTACATGTAATTATTTATTATTGATTACATGTTAATTTCCTAGAGTATATCATAGAATAATATAGTGTGGATTCAAACAATATAGTTTTATTATTCATGCTTAATATAATGACACCCTATCCATTGATATCCTTGGTTTTTAATTAAATTTTTAGTTATTATTTAATGTATGATGGTTCATTATAAATTTAATGTTATAACAACACAGAGGTATGGAAAAAAATATTATTATTAATCCTCCTAATTTTCAAATTGGGATAAATTAAATTACATCAAACCCCCCTCCTGCATAAAATATTCAGATCAATAAGACATATTATTAGTGACCAATTTATAAATATGCAAGCCAAAATATCTATTCTTATGATTAATTAAAAAACAAAATATTTGTATATACATATTGTGTGATTATTTGTGTGATGATACTTTAGAAAATAATGTTAACCCTACTTATTTTTCTTCCCTTGTGAACACTATGAAAATTATTAAGCACCTTATTTCCTCTGAACATGAGGACATGCCTATTAAATATAATATAAATAAAAAATTACCTTTATACATTCAAGCCATAGTAAATGATTCAATATTTAAGAGGGTATTAGTTTAAAATGGTGTTAGATTGAATATTTGTAGCATATCTTTTTTTAATGTGATATGCATTAATCATAAGTCTCTTTCACCTTCAGATACAATTATCTAAGGATTTGAAAATATGATGCATAATACCCTAAGAATAATCATTTTGAACATAACTCTAGGACCCAAGACTCTACCCATAAATGTCAAGTGATATCTAAAAAATTTAACTACAAAAATTTATTTTAGAGACCATAGATTCATGATCTAAATGTCATTCCTTATACATTACATAGGTCCATCAAATGTTTACTTGAGATTTATGTGTATACATTTCTTGCATATGAAATTCCTTACATATATTGTATACAATCTAATCCTAAGTAGAATATCATACCAACCTCCCTACACCTCAATCAAAATTCAAAATACCCCAACAAACCATTTCCATTGAATGAATGTATACCTACATTGTAGGTTAATTTAGTAAAATCAATGATGATATTCATGACCAAGATGATGATATAAATTATAGTTATGAACTTGATCACAACATGAGAACTTATCAATAATAAACTTTACACTATGTGGACCAAAAGAATGTCTATATGACATGAACACATTTGGTATTACCCAATTATATTATAAACCCCAAGACTATGGAAAATGTTAATATCATCTATACTTAATAACACTATCTTGAAGAATAACATGTGGTAGCCAATTATTTAAATATTATTCAACTGACATAGATTATTAATCCTCCACTCATTTAATTTGAATAAACTGCCAATGGGTTGAAATATGTAAAATAAAAAATTAACAAAATAAATAAAAAATAAAAAGATAATAAAGAGAAATGAATGTTGATTCATATGATCCCATCTTAGATTTCAGTAATATCAAATAAGCAATGACAAAAAAATCAAATGATTTACCTATAGTATATATAAATCCATTACATCATATAAAAAATAAATTAATCAAATATATTATAAATAATAACAATATTAAAAATCCATAAATTATGATAATTATCCAATGAAAGTTAATTTTAAGGCTACACAGTATAAAAATGTATATAAATAAAAACATAAATCAAGTACTTATTACTCACAAACTTTAAATACCCTTCAAACTGGGCCACACTTATGGTTTTAGAAATTCAACCTATGATGATTATTCAATAACTATAAACATATATTATTAATATCAAACATTTTATTATTTTGTTTACAATACATGTTCTTTGTATTATATCGCAACCCTTTCTCATTTTTCTTTCTTAACATGTGATTTTTGATATCTTATCATCTGCTACATGAGTTTTGTACTACATTTTCAAAATCCCATTACATTTTTTTGTATTGTAACCTTCAATTCTTTGGAAGCGTTATCAAATTTTTTAATCCTCTCTCCATTGGTGACTAAGTCATTTTATGTTTAGGTTCTCCTATCCTAATGTTTGTTATATTTGACACTTAGTGTGTCACATAGACTATTCATGACTAAGACATTATGCTAGCCATGTTCACCTATTTATATTTATTAATTAATACATAAATATTATGGAATATTGTAAATATATTCTTGATTTATCTCACTTTAAAATTTATTAAAAAAAAACATTCACAAAATAAAAAAATAAAAATAAAAATTGTTTGCTTTTATCTTGGTAATATGATACATATCATGGATATTTACCTATGTTAGATGATCATGTATTCATGTTTTCCAGATGTCCTCCTCATGCTATAATTTGATGGGATGACATATAATATATACATGTTACATATGGTTATGGATAAATAATATGTGATATGGACATCTTCACCCAAGAAAATTTCACATGGTGACATCTTTATAAATTATCATTTTATATACATATATACTTTATATATATCATAAATATATTTATATCATTTAAATTTAGATTTTTTACATGGGTATACATGTGGTTATTACATATATACTTATATTTCATATATTTTGACTAATTCTCTCTCTCTCTCTCTCTCTCTCTCTCTCTTCTCTCTCTCTCTCCTCTCTCTCTCTCTCTCTCTCTCTCTCTCTCTCTCTCTCTCTCTCTCTCTCTCTCTCTCTCTCTCTCTCTCTCTCTCTCTCTCTCTCTCTCTATAATTTTGCATTCTACATGTAAATAGTATTCCTACATTTTATATTTTGAGACTTACCTATATATCTATTGATCTACTTGAACCCTTATTGAGAATATACCTCTCTTGGGATGGATTTGTCAACTACAATTTTACAACCAAATTTTTCTCATGTAGATTTAGCATGCTATAAAATCCATCACAATTTTGTTTTAGTCTTTCTGCCTTGGCCTGATTTCACACACATTTAATTTCATATATGACTACTTTATATAGTTATCCATTATGGTTGTCATGTCCTAAGGATTCCAATATATACAAATCATTTATACTCATTTATTAAGTAGGAAAAAAGTGTCAAGTATCAATCCTCTAAGCATCTCCTATTCCTGTCTCCAAATCAATTTGAATACTTAATTTTTAATACTTATTACTACACTTCCATATTGGTATTTTAATCTTCTTAAAGCTATTTTTATTTCATCCACTTATTTCAAAATAAGTTTTAAGTGAAATTTCATGTAGTTTCATCATCACTTCTATGGAAGAGGAGGTTTAAACCCTTTCTTGGTATTCCATTTACACTATATAATAATTATGTGTGTTTTTATTCTAGCATGAAATATATGTGGAATAAACTCCCTTGAGGTTTCCCAACCCAAATACTTCTATCCCTTTCCCTTTGCATGTTTATTATGTAAAATTATGTCAATAAAAGAAGAATATATCATTTCAAACATTATGTAAAGAAATTTAGATAAGTTTAAATACATGACTATATGATATCAAGATATGGACCTTTATATAAAAATCTAGAATATTAAAAAGTGTGAAATACACATTTTTTATAGGGATACATACTCGGCGGTCAAAGGGGAACAATGCCAAAACTATCCTCCACATATTTTTTGATTAGATAGAAAGAGTGGAATATGTTTATATTGTTTAACCCTAAAATTTAGCTATGGATCCTATAAAGATAGATAAGGTTAATAATATATAAATTACTAAACATAAGGGTGATAAATATATCTATATCAAGCCAATTTAATTTGCAAACTTAGATAAACAATATTATGAATGAAATGTTGAGATATGTTAAAAATATAAAGTAAAACTATGTTAGATAGTAAAATGAAAATGAAAATAAGGTACTTAACTAGTTTTTATGCTAATAAAAATTTAGATATAACACAAGCAAGAAGCAGACTAGAAGAAGATTTTGGAATAGTCATCAAATTATGGATTAAGTGCCATTGTAACTACAAACACTAACATTATCCTAGGATGGTTGCATTGATACTACTATATAGATTAGACGTAAGTGTCTAGTATGGAATACTTACTAGAATTAGATGCAACCACAGAGATAATTCTAGATTCTATGTCACTTTTGATCTAGTGTATTCAGATCTGAGTCATAGACTATCACTCCTTGTCCAATAGAAAAACCCCAATTCTTCATTTTAATAATGGCTATGGGAAAAATGGGTTACTGGGAACATAGTGTCAAGCTACCCCAAATAACCCTCTATCAACAAGTACTACCTACATAGCCAATACTTCAAAGAGGGCCTTAGACTTATGTAGATCTTCCCTATGTGTTGGCTCATGTATGCTTAGAATTACAATGTGTGGAAATCATGTACAATAGTGACCTATCTTGTAAATTGGAAAATGAGGCTCTTAGGCCATTCCTTCAGTATTTTATACCTATAAATGTGTTGTTCTTATGATAAATATGAAAATAGGAGAAAATAGGAAATATTTGTTCATGTGAATGCTCATTAATATCAATGTTAGGTCTTTTCTATATATACACCAGGTTAAGAATGAATGAGGGTTGATCATGTATATATACCAATCCTTTTAGAGAATATCTCACATTAAATCACTTAGGCCAACCATAGGAATACTTTTCATTTAAAAAGTAGATAACTTTAGGGCATTGGTCCCTTGCATCAAGGTAGGACACTTGTGTCAACATAGCCATCTAATTGGGATGTGTAGATAGGATTACAAAGCAATATAGTCAAGAATTAGTCCATAAACCATGAAACATGCATAAATAACTAACTAACTAAGCCTATCTATTCTTATGGGAATTACAAAGGATAGAAAGAAACAAATGAAAGAAAACAACACCATATTACCTTCACAAATGGATTCACCATGCCCATGAGGCTCAAAAACATGTTATCCCTTGATCAAGAATCTTTTTCTTTGTCAACAATGGTGGTAATATCCTCCAATGTCTAAAGAACACTCCACAAAACCTAGGTTCTTGATGTGGAATCACTAAACTAACCTATCAATGAAGCTTTATAGAAATAATTTATCATTATAACTTTGCAATGTTCAAGCTTTGAAGATATTTGAGAATAATAACCTTTCACCAAAATATCTTAGAAATGATGTTCATGGCCTCTCTATTTATATATTTTTGAGATTGGTCAGGATCAACCTCAACCATCCATCTCAAGATTGAGATGTGTAGTTGAGGATAATCATAATATTTAGAATTAAATCCATAATTATCGTCAAGATGACCTTGTAATAAGGGGCATTGAAGAGGCATGGTAGGTATTAACTAGGCATGGGTGACCCATAATCTTGATATTTTATGCACTTATGGCTTGATGGATGCCACCCCATAGATAATGTCACTAGGTGATGTAGATAATAAAAATCAATTTTCAAAAATAAATATTCAACAACTCTAATGGAAAATCCAATTAATCCCTTGATTTGTATTAATTAGCCTTAAACAAGGTTAATCAACATTTGTGAAATTATTTAAAAATTGGTCCTTAATTAATCAAAATGGTCAAAAAGTCATATTACTAGATCATAATTTGACTCAAGAAGAATTAGAAGGTAATGCTATATGCATTAAAATCATATTCCCATTTAGTATGTTTCCAACAGCAAATAACAAAGGTACATGACATGTACCACTGAATTAGAAGAAAAGAGTGATCTAGAGCAATAAATGGTGAAATGGTCATTTTGACTCGAAATGATCTGATCAAAGCTAGCTGGTCCATAAAATGCATTACCCTATTTAGGGATACTTTGACCTAAAATGGCATTTGTAAATTAAAATTTTGAACCATTTAGGATGTTTTATAGATTTTAACCTAAAATGTGCATTTGAGTGCAATTTGAGTAAGATTGACAATTTCATCACAAATGGTGTTAGGAATTGGATGTATACAAGATGTAAGTGTTTGGAGAGTAGTAAAATAGGTATAGGTTCCAAAATTGTAGAGATGGATAATAAATAGGTTAAAATCATTCTAGACAAGATATAAGGTCTAAGTCATCATAATGATACTAGTCAAACTAAAAGATGAATAATGATCATAGAGAGATAGTAGATGTGAGATATACAGAAGTATAAAAGGTCTAGAAATGAGAGGAAAAATCCAAGTATGAGTTTTCCAAGTGTATAAAATTGAGGTACTATATAATTTATAAATATCATCTACATTTCCCATCCATTTAATCTAGTAAAGGAATGTGTACCTAGGAGTGTATAATACACCTTGCCTTTATTTGAGTCTAGCTTGAGTGATTTTCTAGTGACTAACCTATAACCAATAACATGTTACAAAATATGATCAATGCATATAATCTAAAATTTAAAGTATTGAGATGATTAAAATTGAAATAAAGTAAGGTTTTATGAGTAAACTTATGTATTGATGTAATCATCTTGCCTTTTATCAATTTGACTTCAAATATATATCATTATGAATCACTAAAACTAAGATTAAGACAAAATATAAAATATATAAAGTGCACATATCTAAATATATGGAGAGATATTGGAGAACACATGCCCCCAACCATAGAGAAAAGATGATTTATCACCTAATAGTTGAGATAGCTCAACTATGCAACCTAATCATACTTATAAATTAGTGAACAAAGTCAACCCATAATATATATCTGGTGATATTGGATGATGTAATCAAGTCATTTATAAACTTGATAAGATTGAGTAATCAAATCACCTCAACTATACAAAAATTAAATCAACTACTATAGTATATTAGCTCAATATAGTCTATAAAAGTTCCACTTAGTGGGTGATGACAGTCCCTGAAAGTGTTATGTATCTAAAATTAATTTTATTTTTCAATATTAGGTGCACATTGTAAAACATATACACCTTATATATGTATCATGTTGAAACTATGTATAATAATGATATCAATGTATATAACTATACCACAAATACATATCTGAATCATATAATGATGAATCTATCTAGTCTGAAAACTATATAAGTGTTGATAACATGCTTATAAAACATTCCCCCTCTATTGATAAATATGAAAATTGATATTAGTGTCAATGTGGAGGACATGTTTCTAATCATTTCTCCACTATAATCTAGGTATGTTTGATATTGAATAAGTATAGAGAATGTGTTTTCAAAACATGCCCCCACTAGATCTAAAATTTTGAATATGTAGAATCCATGCCTCTATGACATACCCCATTGATATTCCCCCCACTTTGAGGTGAGGAAAGATAGAAACTAGTATTTACCTCAACTCAAAAGTATCAAATAATCATATAACTATGAATTAATCATGTAACATATAGAAGGACATGTATAGGTAAATGTATCATTGAAGTGCATATAATGTGATCACATTAAGGCCTAATATGAATGATAAATATCATATAAACACACACTCACACACACATATCTATCTATGTATGTATGTATGTATGTATGTGTGTGTGTTTATATACACACATATACATATATATATATATATATATATATATATATATATCTGTGTGTGTGTATGTGTGTACATCATACATATCTATGTATGTATGTGTGTGTGTGTGTGTGTGTAGATATGTGTGTGTGTGTGTGCATACACATACATGCATATATATATAGACACACACACACACACACACACACACACACACACACACACACGTGTGTGTGTGTGTGTGTGGGGGGGGTGTGTGTGTGTGTGTGTATTAACATTATAATATCAACAATAAATCATGTACACACACAAGAGCACTCAAAATCAAGTTAAAAGGCAATGGTGTAAAGAGATCACAAACAAGGGGCATGTTCAAATTTCACACAATCGAAGGGACGTGACTTATTCAAATGTCCACAAAGTAATAAATGACATGTTAAAATGTATATACAATAAGAATTTACATATTCAAATGTCAATAATATGCAAATAGGAGTACAGGGGCCACAAATAATAGAGCTTATTTAAATCCTCAAATAAGCAAGATAATAATAAGGCAAGACACTAAAAGAAGTGTATATGTGAAATCATAAGAAACCAACATAAACATATCATACTAGTCTTTGGATATATGTGTTAGAGAAAAAGGTCAATTACATAGCATATAAAGTACACTACAAAATATATAAGCATGTATAAAGGCATGTGAAAGTATATATATGATCTTAAACATTATAATGTAAAATGACCATATAATGATATACCCTAGATGTATTATGATCAAAGATTGTGGATTCCCCCAATGTCTTGGTGACATGAGTAAATGGAAAGCCTAACATCCATAATTACATAGATCATGTGTTTGTGTATGCCTATATCATACTTAAAATATGTGTGAAACACATGTGTATATAGTAAATACTAGTATGCTATATACTAGCATGGAAATAACAACATATATGCCAAGGAGCTAATGGGATAAGTACATGATGATTTTTTTTGTATTTTTGAAGTTTTTAAATTTTTTTAGTGTATGTGAAATATTGAAAAACATTTAGTCTAACAAGTCTTTAAATTCAGAAGCCAAAATACTATGTGGTGTCCTAGTTTTCCAAAATTATTTATATTGAACAAGTTCCAAGTGTATTGCATTTTATAGTAACTCCCAACCAGTAACTATCGATAGTTGTCCCTCATATCAATTATATGGGATACAAACTTATTTATTGTCATGTTTAAAAATAATACATTGGTTTGTAATATTGATAATGGTTTTTATATCAGTCAACCAATGTTACCCAAGAGTCAAGTGTGATTTTTGATCCATTACCCATATAGTAAAGTCGAATACCTTCATACCAAAAGAAATAGGTAATATAATATTCCCAAGAGATTCTATAAATGTTAAGGAATATAAAAATTCATATATATTATGTCCCAACTATTATAATGTGGTAATACTATAAGTTGTATTCCAAGTATGTACAATGACATTGAGGCAAGGGCAATGAATTTCATTGATATTTCCAATAATGGTTAGATATTGATGTGTTTCTCTCTTTTTTAGATAGTTCTCTTTTGAAACATTAGAAGTGTTATGAATTTTGCATATTTTAGACATAATTTTTATGTGTCTTTCATTCCTATATTTTTGAATTTGGATTTTTAATTCCACAAATTATTTTTTATGGCTAATGATATGATGATATTTAAAATATGGTACTTCTTTTGTATTTATTAGTCTTATGCCTGATCTGTGTCTAGTAGAAGGTTAAAATATCATTTTATGTTTAAGTAACATAGATATAATGGTGCCTTGAGTATCATGTTGTGTCATGATCTATAAAATGTGTTGTTAATCCCTTTGAAAAGACTCCACATTGTTCACATGAGGTTTTTGTATCTAACCCTTATAAGATTGACTCAATGTTTCCAACCAACAGGGATGTAAGGAATAGCAAGTATTTACATGCTCATCTATTATTTTTGTTTTTCACTTATCTACATTCAATTTTTTATCTTCTGGAGTTGAATTTAGCTTATATGTGCTAGGACCTATAATTTCTAATAGGTTGTGCAAAATATGGCCAAGTGGATCAAAATTTAGTTTTTGTATTTTATCTTCTATAATATCATAGGTCAAATCATCATCATTATCAAAATAATCTAAAACATGGCCATCATATTGCTCATTATTGACCAATGAAATAATCTCAAATGTTTGAGTTTCTTGTAGTTTTGGTATCATTGGTTCCTTTGGTAATTGTGATTTCACTTTATGTGTACCTATGTGCACTTTAGTATTTAATACCTTATTTTAATTTGGAGATAAAGGGGCCATTTTATTTGACTCACCCATATTATAATTTTTTATATTCTCAAAGATAATGAATTTTTTAGGTGGTACCACTATAGAAATGTCTTCTACTTTATAATATATCATTTTGAAAAATGTGAAAGGTTCATCATCGATAGGCATTGTCAATAAGGTCCTATCATGTATGAATTTTAAAAATCAATGTAGTATAGAAGGGATGGATTCCATTTTATGCATCCATGGTCTACCAAAAATAAAATTATATTGTAATGATTGAGACATTACATGAACATTAGTTAGATCCATTTTTGGCACTAATGTCACATCAACATGATTTGGCCAACTAGAAAGATGTGTGAATTATAAAAATCTTTTATATGCATAACTTATTTTTCAATAAGATTCATGATAATACCCATGGTTTTTAGGAAGTTAGTGATACAAAGATTTAGGATCGATCCATTATAAATGAGTACCCTTTTTGTTCCCTTATTCTACATAGTAAATTATATGACTAAAGGCAAATATTTTTCAATATTCTCTTTGGGTGGTAAATCTATTAGATAAAAGGTAATTATTTTTACATTGTTCTTGAGATATTCAATGGTATCTAAAAATAATCAAGCTCGGTATGACTTGATACTTGGGTCTCATTCAATGCATCATATAGGATATCCTTATAGATGGTGGATTTCTTTAAAATTTCAAGGATTGAAATCTTAGCATGTGTATTTATTTATTGGTCAACAAGGTTATATCCCTTAGATTTTATCACAAACATAGTCTTAAAAGGAACCTATTGTATATTCACATGTGGTGAATTAGGTTAAGCATATTTACCTCTTAAAGTAGTAATAGCATGGACCATGGAATCCAATATAAGTTATGGTTTAATAATGGGTGCGTGATGGTAGTTATCACTTGAATAAGATATGGGAATAATAAATTTCTGAGAGAATATGTGTTGGCATCTAGATACCATATCTATAGTATTACAAAAAGAATTATGGAAAGGGATAAAGTGTTGTCTTCACTTTATATTCCTCTCATTATATTATAGCATTTGCTTATTTCATTCAATAATAGATTTTACAAAGCAATTTACATAACAAACCACTATAAAAATTATATTCGTAACCCAAAATGGGTGATATATGCATCCATATTTCACATGTTGTATAGAAATCAGGGATCAACAATAGAGAATCACCCTAATTCACCTAGGTTTTAGAGCTTTCATATTAGGTTTACTAAAATTTTAACCCTAAATTTTGGATATGTATCTTATAAGGATAAATAGGGTTAACAATATATAAATGAATAAAGACAATGGTGATAAACAGATCTATAGTAGGTAAATTTAATTTATAAACTCATATAAATAATATTCTAAATTAAATGTTGAGATATACTAAAAATAGAAAGTATAGATATGTTATATATTGTAATGATAATGAAAATAAGGTACTTAGCTGGTTATGATGCTAATATAGATCTAGATCTAGCACATGCAAGAAGTAGACTAGAAGAAGATTCTAGAATAGTCACCAAATTCTAGATTAAGTGCCTTTATAACCATACACACTTGCATCATCCTGGGATGGTTACATCAATGCTACTATTGAGAATAAATTCAAGTGTCTAATATATAATACCTACTAATACTATATGCAACCACCTATATACTTATGGGTTCTACATCACCCTTGCTCAAGTGCATTCAGATCTACATCATGGACTATCAATATTTATCAAATAGAAAAATCCTAATTCTTCATCTTCATAATAGTTGTGGTAAAAATGGGTTAGTGGGTACATGGTGTTGAGTTACCACAAATACCCCCTATCAATGAGTAATTCTTAAATAGCCAATACTCTTAAGAGGGTCTCATATTTATGTAGTTTTCCCCTACATGTTGGCTTGTGTATGCATAAGGATGCAATGTGTAGAAAGAAAGTACAATATTGACCTAGATTTTAACTTGGAAAATCATGCTCTTGGTATAATCCTTATATATTTCAGACCTATAAATGTATTTATCCTATGACTACTATGAAAATAAGATAAAATATGAAAGCTTTATTCACTTGAATGCTTTTTGATATCAATATTAGGCCTTTTATAGGTATATGTTAGGCTAGGGATGAATGAGGGTTGATCTTATATTTATATAAATCCCTTTGGATAATATATTACATTAAATCACTTAATGAGACCATAAGAATACATTTTATTTTCAAATTGGATGACTTTATGGCATTGAAAACTTGTTTTAGGGTAGGACACTTGCATCAATGTAAGCATCTTGATGGGATGAAAGTATCTAGAGAGTAGGAAAATAGGTACAGGTCCTAAACTTTCATAGATGGATAATAAGCATGTTAAAAGAATTTTTGAAAAGATAGAAGTTTCGATTCATTAGAATGATATTGTTAAAACTAAGAGATGAGTAATGATCACATAGAGATAATAAATATGAGACTTGTGGAAGTGGAAAATGTCTAAACTAAGAGAAATAATATAGGTCTAATTTTTCCATGTTAATAATACTGAGGTGATACATAATTCATAAATATCATCTACACCTATATATTCAATAGTTCATAATTAACATAGAGCTCATTCTTTCTTTCTAAAACACTATTACAATTTTTAAAAAATAATTTTTTATCAAGGTGTGCTTGTTTCATCTCTTTTCCTTTCCATATTGTTCATTACTTATAAAATCAATTTAAATTATGTTTATTTACTACTTTTATCCACTATGTCATATATAATTTACTATAATAAACTATTATATTCTATATATAATTTGTGCTCTTAATTATACCATTTATTTAGTGTCATTATTCCCTAGTGTTACATTTTTGTAACACACAAGCCTTTTAGCATGAAATATGATTGTGAAATTTAAAGAGTTCATCCATAAAATTTTGTATGCTTGTTATAATTACCCTTTATTTGGGTTAATTTATGGTCTTAAGATAAATTTAAGTGTATGTATGTTTATTCCCATGTGGATTTTTAAAACCTATATTAAGGGAATATGTGAGGTGTCTCACTTCTTTTGTCCATTTTAAGGGAATATTATATTTACATGTCATACGTAACTCCTATAAAATTTTAAACACACTTCCTCCACACCTCATAGGGATTAACGACATTAGACATATATTAATAAGGCTAGCCAAGATAATGGTAAAATTTATTTGCTATTCATTTTAGCTTCTTTTTTTAATGCCTCTTTCATATCATTACTATACATGTTAATCTTATTATTATTTTAATTTGTATTATTTAATATACTCATTTCATAAATATTTTAATCCAAATAATAGTATTTATAAGCCTTGTTTATTAATGCACATGGTATTTTATTCTATTGAATATATTTCCATACTTTCTAATTTATCTTGCATTTTTATGGTTTGGATTATTTTGAGGTAACATGGTACCTTTATTAATTCATTTATTTATGCTTCAACATTATTTATAAATATATTTATTTTGGTATTTCATGGTTTCAAAACACCTCATTACTAATGTTGGAATATAAGTGTATCTAGGTGTTTAGGTGGAGAATCAAAAACAATCTTATTTTTTGACTCATTAATTTTGTAATATAATTTTATTTTTTTAGTATTTGTCCCAATATGTATATGTAATCTTAAACATATTATAAATACATTAAAACCCTCATTTTTAGGTATGTTTTAATTTAGGTTTTATTTGATTATTTCACAAAAACTAAAAATAATTTACAAGTAAAGTTTTTTTACAAACATTACTATTTATTCTTGGATAAAACTTTTTGGTTGTAACTATACATCTTTATATTGTATTTAAAGGATAAAAATGTTATATCCATTTAAATAAAATAAAAAATAATTCTAAATATTATATTTAATTTTTTAAATAAACTAAAAAAATAGGTTTCATGTAATATTACTCCCTTTCATAATCATTTCTAGTTTTTGGCCCAACAATTTATAAATTTTATACCTTAAAAGGGATAATTTGTTGTTTATCTATCATTGCCATTGGATATTTATATTAATAATTATGGTTCTTTATTTATTTTCTACTATTACTACTTTAATTATTCTATTATTTTTGTTTTATTTTTATCTTTCATTGTTTTTGCTCCTATTTTTTTGTTGTTATTGTTGCATTTGTTTTCCTTTAACTTTTTAGTTGATATTAATTTTTGATTACCTATTGTTTATTTTTGTCATTGTTGTGTTTTTAATTGATTCTTTGTTATTGTTTCTATTTACATATATTATATTTTTTATTAATAAATTATGTTATTTTTAGCCTTTATTTAATAATATTGCCTCTAATAAACATTGATTAATATTCTTCATTTGCATTAGTAACACCCTTTATTATACATTAAATTTTATGTAATGGTAAAATTTCTAATGTTGGATAAGTGTTTAAGCTTGATTTTTGATGATGATGATGATGATGATGATGATGATGATGATGATGATGATGATGATGATGATGATGATGATGATGATGATGATGATGATGATGATGATGATGATGATGATGATGATGATGATGATGATGATGATGATGATGATGATGATGATGATGATGACGACGACGACGTCGTCGTCGATGACGACGATGATGATGATGATGATGATGATGATGACGACGATGATGATGTTGATGATGATGATGACGATTCTTAATTTTTTTATTTTTGTCTATTTGTTTTTAATTTTTCATTTATATTTTTCTTTAAAAGGTTTTTAATTTATATTTTTTTAAATTAGTATTTAGTTTATAATTTAATGTTTCAAATTAGTTTTGTATATACCTTTTGGGGTTTTTAACTAATTTTTTGGGGTTATTATTTTCTCATCTTTCTTAAAATTATAGGTGTATTATGTATTTTTAGTGACTTCCTTGGTATTTTTAGTATTTGAAGCATCATGACTCACTTTTCTCTATATTTAAATTCACTTCATCAAATTAATATTTTTGAAAATATGTAGTCACTCAAATTTAGTCATGAATATTTTATAACATTATTTTTGGCCCACTTTCACTTTAATTAACTTGAGCACTTAATCTGGACTGATTTTTACACCTCACTATATCCTAATTATCTATTTGGACCTATACCTTATATTACATCTATAGTTATGTCATTAATCACTTAAAACTTGTATAAGCATTTGTATGGACATCCTATATCTTAATTTTTAAACATTATACTCTAAGATAAAATAAACCAATATGGATCAATAATGATAGTCAATGGTGCCTCTATGGGATGATCTTATCCTTCACTTAGTAACAACTATTTTTCAATTTTAAACTCTCCTTTATAGGTTAGTATATATTTTTAGGATAGGAAGGATGAGGTTTTTACCTTTTAGATTTTTATAAAGACACATCTAAGTCACCTATTGTATCACTAATAAATTTCAATAATGAAGCATACTTACACTATTGCACATTGATTAAACTTTCCTTATTATTTCCAAATCTAATTCTATTCATTTGAAATAGCTTTTATCCAAGCCAATATCCTATTTTATTAAAGTCAAAGTAAATAATTATAAATTATTCACTCCATATCTATATGCATATATGTAAGAAAAGTAGCACTAAGTGGGAGAACTACATGGACTTGATTTAGCTCTTTGAAGTATTACATATGTAGGAGATGATAATCATCATGAGGGTGATTGGTGTCAAATCAACCCATTACACTCTCCATTTTATCTTTACATGTTTTAAACTATTTCAAGTATTATTAGGGATTTAACTTTTAATAAGTCATTTATGCACATATAAATTCCAAATTTTCACATACATGTGTTTCAAGTAGACATATATGACCATGCCATAATTTCTTGATTTTCTATAGAGGACAAGATTGATCCACAAAGATAAATAATGGTAGTTAACCCTTTACATTTCCAATTGTTTATAACCTTGATTAATTATAGTTATTTATTTTTACACATATTATGGTAGTCTAAATTGATCATTTATATCCATTTTTCAATCATATGCAGTTAACATAAAGGTATAAAATAACTAAGTCTTATTGTGTTATTCATAGTTATCTTCCTTTAATTTGTTCATGTTTTTTCCATTTAGGTAATTTAATTTCATTATACTAGTTAAAATTCATTTTAAAACATTTTTTTATCATTATACTAATTTTATATTTATTATAATTAATCATCAAGTTAATTCCAATTCTGATAAAACATATTGGTGAACTAACACATTTTATTCAAGCATTGATTTAAAAAAATTAATATAGAGGTTTAGATAAATTATTGAGCATCTAACATTAAATGAAATTATTTTAACCTTTGATCTAATATCTAACACTAAAATATTTTGAGTTTGACATTATATTTAATATCTAACACTAAAATTACTTTCTTTTGACCTTGGAATTGATATATTACATTAAAATAACTTTATTTTAACCTTGTATTTCAAGGGAATATACTAATATTTATACATAAAACATTTTATTTTTATTAGGATCCAAGTTTTAGCTTTTTTGTTTGCTTATTTATTAATTTTAAAATAATATATGGTTATAATGGATGGACATTTTTTGCTTCAATATTTATTATTTTTCATTACATGTTGTCTTCCCATAATAGATAATATAATTATCACTCATGTAACCAAATGAATAAAATATAATAAGTATCAAACAACTAATGAACAATTTCAATACATTTTAATTGTTATTCTTCCTAGGTCTTTAAGTTGTCAAATCTACCCTAGCATTCCCATTATTCACCTATGGCTTATACTATATTATGTGGTCCACATTGTTAACATATAAATAGGTAATCTATCACATCATGAATTTAACCAACATGTCATTCATCAACCCCATCCACCTCACACACATATTATAGAAAGTGTTTATATGTATATTCAATAAGAAGTACCTAAGGCTTGTGCTTGTGAATCCCTTCAAGATCAAATAATCACTATGATAAAATTCATAGAACATCTTCAATAGAAAAATCAATATTTCAACTCAATTATCATATCACTAGAGATTAATTTCACATACACAAATAATCTAGAGCATGATATTACTAATCATATACATACATCTCCATGTAGTTATTTTATGCCTCAAAAGATATCATTCTCAAGTGTGGGTTGAAAAGAAACATACTTTTATATCCACTGATTAAAAAAGTATAAAAAAAGGATAATAAGATTTAAATTAAGATTTTAAGGGAAATGCTTGAAAAAAGTTGATCATTAACTCCTATGCATCTTCTAAAGAGATAAAAATACTATTGTACATATCATATAATGCAT
The DNA here is from genome assembly GCA_037957365.1 of Torreya grandis. NCBI lineage: Eukaryota > Viridiplantae > Streptophyta > Pinopsida > Cupressales > Taxaceae > Torreya > Torreya grandis. The sequence continues at coordinate 1,203,305 of JARHVA010000500.1, forward strand.
GGACATCATATAAATATTTTTTGGTTTAGAAAAATAAGATAAAAAGCATCAATGATAGTGATGGTCCTTTAATGGATAATTAAATCAAATAAACCACTTGCAATATGATTTCATCTCCTAAGGAACAAGTGAAAATATAATAAAAGACAAAATTAGAGAAATAAAGGTTATAAAAGGAATAAGATGAAAAATCAAGGCTACAGAAGGAACTATCACAAAGGGAACAATTAAATAAGGAAAGGTAAATAATTAAAAAAGGTAAGTTACTAAAATAAAATTTAAATAATTTCCAAAAATAAACTCAAGATAAGTAATAAAAACACCTTTATGAAAGGGTTTCTGACAAAGGAATTTAAAAATAAAAATGCTCCTAAAAAGTCTAATTCTACAAATATGGTTTATAAGGATTAAAATTCTATATATCATGCAAAAATATAAAAAAATAATAAGTTAAATACTACAAAATCTATGGTTACATATTAAATTCAAAAAGACAAAGTAGAAATTAATTCCCTTCCTAAGTTCAGAATGAGATGCAAGTCTATAAAAATGATGAACATATTCAATTGAAAAAAAAAATTCAATAAGATAAATCTAATATTTAGTAAAGTTGATTTTCATATTCAAATACAAAATATGATCAAATTTTCATATCACAATTTTAATTAAAACCTAATAAATTAGTTATCGACCAAGACGATGATAACATTGATGATTTTGATTATGCATAAGATTGGTAAATTTCCCCAAAAAACATAGAGAATACATGTAGTCATCCCATTCCAATTGATGGATTAACACATAATTTAGATTATGATTACATATGTTATGCATGAATTCCATGGGAGCATTCTACTGACTAAGTCATTGGTCAAGTTACAATATTTTTTATTGTACATAGTTCTTTGATTTATTGTGCTTTATTTCCTTTCAATTTTACACATGTGATATATTTGATAAATATTCTATCCCTTGAATCTTTATTAATTTTTGGCCTCTTGCTTCTTCATTTACAATTCTTAGATCTGAATAATCCAACATATTGACTTATCTTGTGAACTTTTTTCTATTTATTTTTTTATTTTGATAGTCTAAATAGAGAAAATTACATTTTTACATCATAGAAAATATCACCCAATAATAGTCAAGATCAATTGTATTTATTTTCCAAAGCTAATAAATTATATATTGTATCATTTTTACACAAATAAATCAAATTTTGAGCAAATAGAGCCTTAATACATCTATTTTTTCTATATTACACTAAGTTCTATTAATAATAATAATAATAATAATAATAATAATTATTATTATTATTATTATTATTATTATTATTATTCATGGAAAATATTTATTTTATGTGTTATATTTATAATTCATGCACATTACATAATTTTACAAGTGTAAATTTGATGAGACAAAGATGTACAATCATTATTTTTCATATCTATCTTATCTCCCACATGGTTTTCAATTGCATTCACATATACAGTGAAGGCATATTTATCATACATGGCCATGCCATCATATTTAGTGTAAAATTTACATTGATACATGTTTTGGATTTTTTAGATATTTTTCATTTATTCTAATTTCAAACCCATGGTTACTTACTCTCTTTTATTCTAAGTTATAGAATTAAAAAAAAAAAAAAAATCAAATATTTCAAAAACATTCAAAATATTCTAAAAACCCATATCAAGACCTAAGAATGATTAGATATATACTTTACATCATTTAAATATGTTATTTATCTCATGATTGATAGATATCACACTATTTTTATATCACACATATATTTCATTGGTATTTATTAGTGTGATATAGGACATAATTTCACATGGACTAATATGTTAGACTTACCTCTACCCAATATCCATACTAAACTAGAGGCATCTTATACATAGGTTACATTATTTATAAGTGTTAATATTATATAAATCTTATATTATTGAGTTATATAATTTTTAAAATTGTCTTGTTAACATCTCTATCTTACATCATGTACATATATGTGTTGTTTACGAGGATATGATCATATTGTATATACATCTCATAGAATATATTTCTAGTTTTATGTTCTATTGATGTTATTTATTTTAAATATTAGATTATACCTTTTTTGTCTATTTTGTATGTCCCTTAGTATTTGTGCATAATGATTATTTAAATGTCTCTATGATATATTTAATTGGTGTTGTCACTTGGACTTACACCCTTTAAGGAGATGTCTCGGCTCTTCTCATCCAAGTGGCACAATTGAAACACCTCTAGGCTTGTGGGTAGCCTAAAGATGAGGTGAATCTCTAAATAGAGACAGCTCCCTTGATGTACCACTTTGGATCACTACTAAAATTAAAATTTGGGTGGGAAAAGGGAGAGATAAAACTAAAATAAAACTATCCTAAGGGAGGTGATACACCAAATAATTTGATGACTTCCAACCAGCTTCATTTTACACATAAAACAAAGAAACTAACCAAATGTACACTTCTCCAATCTACATCTTCTCACATCAATGTTACATTATGAGGTTATGGATGAATGTTTAGGCTAGGAGGACTAAAAAAGAGGCCTTTAATGGCACTATTTAATATAGTAACTCACTCGACCTTGACACTTCCTAGAACACTTCGCATGCCCTGCAAGAAGAAGCTTTCCAACTACAAATAGGTGAGAGAATGAAACAACATGCTAAGGAAAAGAGTTATCACTTAATAAAAATAAAACATCAAAGTAAAAACACTATGAAAATATAAGTAAGAGGTAAAAATTATTAGTAAAATTGATCAAATGGTATGAAAATGAGTTGAGATTCACTATACTCAAGTGGAGCATCAGTTATAATGGCCAAAATGGCTAGTTCTAATAGAACTTGAGAGAAAAAGGAGAAGAGAGAAGTCCAATGGTCTCAAGGAAACTTTTAAAGATGATAAAATGAGTTTAATTGTGCATGAGAATAGGATTTAGGATGAACCATGCAAGGTTAGAAGGAACAAGTTGCTCTCCAAGTCATGAAACTCTTGTAAATTGGCATAAAATTCCTTTGTCTAGCTCAAAAAACTTCCTTCATGATTTGGACCTATTTGAACATCCAAAAATATATTAGGTATAGGTATAATTATTATAATTATAGTAAAGGATTCCATACATGGCTCTTCATGCATTGGTTATAGTCTTGGTCATCTGAAATCTTTCCAAAATGAGTTATCAACATCTACAGTCAAAATAATTCTTCTTTCATGCACCTTACACACTTGGCCTCCAAAAAGGAATTAGTTTTCCATGAAAATACATTATGAGTCTATGAAAATTTTAAAGACCCTCCATGGACTTAGAGGTATCAAACACACCTTAAAATCAACTCACTTAAAGTTTCCCACCCTTCTCACCATCATGTCCACTATGCCAATTTTGACTAGCTGAGATGAAGTATTTGGTTGAGGTACTTAATAGTTGTTCCAATGAATTAAATTTACATTATAAGTTATATTAAGTCATAATATTCCATTCTATGTGATTTTCATCTCTTTTAACCTCTTGGAACCTACACTACACACAAAATAGTCGAAAAGATCAATTTTGTACCATGCCCATATAGTTAGGGCAGTGAAAAAGTTGATGGGGTGAAACTTTAAAGATTATATGAAACCTTGAACCAATTTCCTTTTCATTCTATTCCATTTGGATGAATCTCTATCTTCATTTCTCCAATTGGGTCTTTGTAAAGGTTTAGCAAGGGTTTAAGATAGTTTAAGCCCTTAATCTTTGTTCATAAAGCTAGGACATTGGAATTACAAAAAAATTATAGTAATTAATATTTAAATACCTTAATAAACATCCATAAACTTCTTATATTCCCATGCACAGCCTCAAGGGAGATGTGAGCATCTAAAATTATCTTGTCGAGCTTGATTCCTCATTTTAATAGGCCTAATGTTGTCTCTGAGCCCAAAATTTATTTATTTGTGATTAATCTACATAATAATGTATCATAAACATATATCATGACCATATAAACATTATACAATCAATTTTAGTTATCATCTAAGGATATACATGAAGTTGGCTCCCCTTTTAGATTCTAGGCCTAGTCATGCTTAGTAGGTTTATCTACACCTTAAAGCCTAAAATGATATTTTGATGGTTATCCTTGAATATAATAGATTATAAACATATTTTATTCCCCCAAAAACATGTATTTATCCATTTTAATCCACTCCTATAGGTGGAAGTGGCATTGGTCTCTTATTTGGTCTTTAGGCTTAACCCTGCCTAAGTAGGCTTGACTGCAACCTTACGAGCATAGAACACCTTGTTGAAAATCCTAATTATTTACTTGATTTAAAATATTTTAATAGGTTTTTTATATATTATAAAACCTTATAAAAAATTATAAATATGTCCTAGCTCATCCTTTTATCTCCTTCAAAACTACCAGGGTTTGTGCATGAGGGGATTGCCCTCTATCTGAGACAAAAAAGGGCATTTCCCCTATTTTCTTAGGATTTTTTTTTTGAGGTGATTATCATATTTTTATATTCCTTTTACAAAAAATTTAAACCTATGGTCCCAATATTAGATCCTCTAAGCTTCAACTTCCCAGACAGACCTCTTGAAGGCAGACTGTGTACACCTTTGACTATGTTTTACTTGTTTAAGGTTACTATATGTGTTATTTTCATGAATTAGTAATTTATAATAGTGAATGGGTATTCTTAAAATCTTAAAATATCCTTTACCAATTATTTAGACATTTTCACTCATTTTTGGATAGTACCCACACTAAGAATAATCACTTTTTATGCTCATTGCCTCTCTCTACCATCTATAGTTGGTTTTAGGTGCTCATGGGTCTTTAAGGAGTATATGCAAGCTTATTTTACACATAAAAAAGATTATATAAGTCATTATGGTCTTAATTGAGGTGATCATAGGTTTTTTTCACCATTTCAATTCTGCATGTACTCCTCCATATACCTTGTTGAGACAAGACTGAAATCTATTGTTGACTATATACCCTACTTCCTTGATTCTTGTAGGTGTAATTTTCCATTGTTCATGATGTTTTAAGGTCCCAATTATCACCTAAATATAATTTTATTCTTTTTTTATGGATTAAAGCACCACCAAGACACTCAGTTTAGGGTCATTGTCTACTTGTTTTGATATAGCTGAACATTTTCCCTTTGAAAAGGATCCATGTAGGTGCTAATGAGACTTAAATCATTGAATATAAAATATTATTTATATTAATTTAGGTCACATATGGTCCTTTAAACTATTTTTAATATTCAACTATGGTGGCAAAGCCTAGTTTGCAACTTTATTTGAAAAGGATCTCTTTTGGATTCAGACCTGTAGATGATAATGGAGAAAATTAGTGCTTAAATAAACAATGTTAAGTCCCCCAATCACCATCCTCTACTAGTCCTCTATCCTTAAAAATTTTCAAGGTACTTTTATATGCTATATGATACAAGGTATACTCATCTAGTTACTATAAACCCTTTAGTATCCCTATTTTAAGATATCATAAAAACACCTCAGACCTCTATTTTCACATTTTAGGGATAAACTCCTTGAACACTATCATCTCAATATTTGAAGGTGCATCTAATTTAATTTTCCAAATTGACACATAAAACACACCTATCATGGTCAACACAACATGTTAGGACTTCCAATTAAGGTTTCATCATGCTACAACACTTCTAAATGAGTATTCTAGTTCTCTGTCAACACTACTTGTAGGAGGTTATCCTCACACACAAGTAACAAAGTTGAAAACATAAATAAGGTGCCTATTTTATGACCTTTTATAGACACCAATATTGTGTCAACCCCCCTTGGTCCCCTTCTAACTTTAACACTCCTAACCCACACTTGCCCACTTTATTAATTTAAAATAAATTACTTATTTTAAATTAATCACCTCACCACGACACCTCACCTAGACACCTCACCCTAAGACCATTTCTTACCCTATGAGTCACCCTGAGACTAGGTCATCTAAATCCTAACTACCCATGACCTATTCTCACTCCATCCTAACCTCTTAACTAACTCTCATGCCTAATAAACCCGTCTTTTGACCATTTTCCAATGGAAAATGCACTTGGCAGATGGAGAAATGGGCAAAGAGATCAAATTAGCCCTTTTACCCATTCTCTAGCCGCTAATGTCAGTCAACTATCAGCTGATGCCGGTAGGATCACCAATGTTAGTTACATAATCCAAGTTCTAACCTTGAGCTGGCCCCTGCCTCTTCACAGATTGACGTGCACATTTTGAGACCAAGCATCAAAATTTGACTATCGCTCTCTTGGCTACAGAAACTCTACACAAGTCACTCTAGATTAGATTGGAACATTGCACGAGGACCTTGACATCAGCCACAATGGGAATAAAGCACTCTGACACCCTTGGGTCTTCACCATAAAGCTAAGTACTCTGGTCTCCACTTCAAAGTTTTAGAATACATTGGTAATTGGTTTCCATTTACTATTTCTAAATATTATCAAAGAGACTCGACTTCCTCCATGGAAAGGCTGAAAAACCTTCCTCTTATTCTTACCCTCTTTTCACACTTATCCTCTACCTTTACCCTTCCTCAGACCTTATTCACTTTCCCGCAACCTTGCATAAACCTTCAAACTCCCAAAAACTCTTTTGTGCATCCCAGAAATACCCTAAAACTCATCCAAGGCCCACTACCCCTACCGACATCAGCAACAAAATTGACATCGGCATAATTGACCCAACTGACCTCGATAGGAATACCGACATCGGCGACTGTGACATACTGACTGCAAAGAATAGGTACGCGTTATCTATTTTTCTTTTTCTTATTCTTTCATCATTTCTTTTTATATAACACTCTTTTCGTTAAATAGTGGATTGTCATCCTTTATGGAGCTTTACGCTTCTGGGACTGAGCTCCTAGCTTGGCAGTCCACCATATCCTCCTCTAACTTCTCTTTGTTTGAGTTTCTTCCTTATTGCAGGTGTTTCCTCCATATACAAAGAGGAGCTCCCACAACCCTTGGATACAGTGTGCACTTAATCTGGGTAACGTCAAATCCAAGACCTTTAACCTTAGTTTCTTCTTTCTTTTGAATGTAATTAGTGAAAAACTTAGAGAAACATTCTGGCATGCCCAGTGGGACCCCTGGAGTTTTCCTTGGGTTCATTATTCTTTTTTTTTTTAAAACAAACTTTCATATAGGTGCATTAGATAAATATTCTCTTCTTGCATCCTTCTTCTATCTCTTTATTTCGAAAAGAAACCATTAGCAGAAGTTAAAAAGAACATCTTTCTTTTTCTTCTTGTCACTTCTTCCCTGCATCTTAGAGTAGTGAAAAATTCATACTCTTAACCTCTTCTCTAATTGTTTGCATTTAAATAACATATTTCAATTTGGGTTAAAAAAAACTATTGCATTTCATTCTTGCTTGAATGCATACTTAGCCCACTTAGTAATTAAAAGCATTATGAATAAATTGTAGTGCACAAATGTTACAAAACCAAACCACAATCACATCAAATCAAACACTTAAACATACTTGAGACAAGGCCCATCTATGAGTTCATCACCTAGCGGATACCTTACCCCACCTGGCGATCCTACTTGGACTTCACTACCAAGAGGAGGACCCACTCTATTCTCTGGCAGAGTATAAACTATAGGCAAAGTATATATTGGCTAAGCGGCCTAGCTCGGCTTTAGGTTCGTGAAGTGAAGGGAGCAAGCCCTAGCACTAGGCCACGTACCGAACCTAACATAGATCTTTGAGCACTAAAACACAACCTAAAACTAGCCATAGACTTCCTCTTTAGGACCTGTTCTAAAAGCCCAACTTCCAACATATTCTTTTAAGGCATAAGCCACCACGACTCTAAAAGTTATTCCTAGGAATCTAATGTTTTAGAGGTTGCTTGCCAAATCATCTTTTCTACTATTTTTATCTAATTGTTTGAGCTGGTAAGGTCACATCATTTTGAAGTCTAAAACAACTCAAAATTTCTTCTTCCTTCAAAAAACTATCAGTTTTCTATGTTTTTGGAATTACACAGAAACTGACATCAGTTTTTCCACCAGCGTTGGTAACTCAGCTTCACTGACATTGGTTAACCCACCAACCTTAGCAACATTTTATAACTAATATCAGTTAGACAACTGACATCGATCACTGTCAATAAATTTTCTTCCCAAATAGCAAGCTTAAAACCCAACTTTCTTGCTGTTAAATATAAATTCTAGTTTTCTGAAACTGAAACACATAGTTTTTGGAACCTGAACCCATTTTGCCTTGGATGGTTTTGACACACAATCAAGCCAAATCTCTTGTCGACCAGGTGAGTCAATATCCACTCCCACCTTCACCTTCTATACCAAGTCACCTAATGGAGTATACTTCAGACACTAAGCATACTCCTATCCAACCTACCCCCACCGATCAACCTCCTATTGTTCATGTAGGGGATCAAGCTTTTGAGAAATTCCTTGACCACAATGTCAAGGCTCTCCAACATTATCTCGCTAGAAGCCAAATGCGAGATCTTTTGAGTAACCCTATTTATGGGATACCAACTTCTTTGGTTGAAGTGGCAATGATATCAACAGCATCCACTTTCCAACCTATGGTCACTCAGGCCATTGCCTCAACTAGTAACCCAACCATGGCCAATGTTCAAGATTTGGCCTCCCCTTCTATCCTTTCTGGCCCTTCCTCCATCGAGGTTTTTGTACCCCCTCAACCACAAATAATTCAACCAAGTTTGACACCTTTCCAGAACTTGATTGTCTCTATCCCATCTTCTCTTGCACCCATAAACACAAGAGTGACCACTTACCCTTTAACTAGTGTCACCGACTTCAACCACCCTTGGTGGCATCTAGTCAAATTGTGCCCTCCAACTTTGTGCCATAAGTCCCCTTGGCCTCAACATTGGCCCCTATGACAAACTATCAGTATGTTGCATCTACACAAATGCAACCAAGTGTGTCATATGCCCCTCCCAATGCCTTCTAGGTACCCTATAACTTAGGGGGTGCCCCTCAAGCCAATCCATCTACCAATCTAATTAAGATGCTGATGGATAAGATGACCAACCTTGAGACATCTATTTCAAGTTTGAAGAATGTTATTTCATATGGACAAATCTACAACAAACCCATTCACCCTTCAATTCCAATTTAACCATACCTTAGCCAATGGGAACTCCCAAAATTTACTCGCTTTTAGAGTAAAGAGGACCCACAACAACATTTGCAAGTGTTTAGACATGCTTGTTACCTCATAGCCATGATGATGCATTTTACTTCACACATTCCCCATGTCACTTTCTGGTGCCACCCTTGAATGGTATAACTCCATTACCAGTCATTCTCTCTTCACCTTCACTCAACTTGCTCAGCTATTTCTTGACCATTTCTCAATAATATTACCAAGGTCTCCATCACAGACCTTTATTCCATTAAACAATTTGAGGATGAGTCAATAGCTAACTTCGTCGCTTGTTGGAGAGGTTTGATCAACCAACTCTCCTTCTCACTACCTCAAACTAAGCTCATTGAGCTCTTTTCAAGAGCATGTGCCAAGCACATTTCATCCACTTTGCAGGTTCAAACTTTTTGCACATTTGATGAAGCTTTCACTATGGCCCAAAATCTTGAACTCCACGCAATCGAGGAAGACAAGGTCAAATTGCGTAGAAAAAATACTAACACAAAATCCAATTACCCTTCTTCCAAACCTTCTTCTTCCCACTCCAAGTCCAAGGGATCGGTGAATGTTGTGGTCCTCAGATCATCATCTTCTACCACAACCAACCAAACTGAGCCTTCCACTTCACAAAACATCACAAGACAATTCTAAAAATGATATGTACAGCATCAATACACTCCAATAGGAGAATCATACGCTTTCATATTAGATAAACTAGTGAAGTAGGGAGTCCTCAACCTCCCTCAAATCTAACCACCACCCCAATTTGATCCCTCATGAGCCATCCCTATATAGTATAGGGAAAATGACTTTTGTAACTATCACCGTGTCAAAGGTCATGACACGGACAATTGAAAAACCCTCAAAAATGTTGTTCAAGACATGTTAGACAAAGGGGATCTTGTTTTGGATAACCCTAATGTGCCAGCTAACCAAAACATGGATGTCTTTAGATAACCTTTTCCTAACCATCCCCCAAGTCAAAACAATGTTCAGACCATGACTGATGACCCCCAAGAGTGCAATATACGCATGGTCAGCATGGATTTTCCTATCATTCCTAACCAACCTCTCCCACAATTTGAAGAGGTTGATCAACCCATTTCTCCACCATGGGTAGAAGACCCTTCTTCTCCTATTTGTCCTCCACAGATGGAGGATAGTCCTCCATCCACCCCCCTTTCACACATAAGAAAGTCTACTTTGACCTCTCCCATATTGGAGGATGCTTTGATGATACCAACACCACTAGCCCACCCTCATCCTTCCTATTACCAATGGAAGATCATACTTTTCCCACTCCTCAACCACACGTGGAAACCATGATCATCCATGTGCTCTATCCTCTTGAAGAGCCACATTCTCCAATCCCTTCTCCACCAAGAGAAGAACTTGCCACCTCACCCACTTTGGCCGAGGAAGATCTAGTGATGGCTCTCTCTCGCCTTTAGCCCGAGATCACTGCATCTAACACATTTCCCCTCTTACAACCACCCAAATATTCCAAAAGACCAATTATAAAGCCTCACACAATGTCCTCTAAACCCTTCTCTCAATTAGCTAAAAACTTAGGATTTCTCCATTAAAGAAACCTAGAACATGAGGTGTTATGGGAGCAACTTAAGGCTCCTTATTTTACACATCCCACTTCATCTCGTACTATCGATCCTTTTGTGACAAATTACCCCAAAGTCTCTGATGAGGATCGGGCTTCCACTTCCAAATCTTCAGAAGCTTAGCCTTCCATGTCTAAACCCAAAACCTCATAGGCGTCCACCATGCTGAAATAGATTAAATCTCTTGATTTTTGCCCTGTATCAAACCTCACTCACCCACAAGTGAAGGTAGATTTGAACCTCACCCCACACAATAGTGGTCCTCGCACCATGCTAAAGAAGACTGCTAAACCACGTCAGTCTACTCCTCCCCCACCATCACCATTGCCCTCTATTTTGGGTCCATACCCTTCCACCTTAATAAGAGTGCTCCCTACTCCAACACCTAACAAAAAAAAATTGCCTCCATTACTCCCTTTACCCATCAAAAACATACTTCCTCCTAAGAATTCAACACTTCTCACCAAGAAAGTGCCATCTACACGTATGGCCACACCACCAACTAAAAAGGTGGTACAGAAAACTCCCTCTACAATTCTTAAACAGAAGTTGTCAACCTCTACTGCAACAACAAGCACAGACCTATTAGTGGGTTCCTATGCTTCATTGTCACATCAATTATTGTAGTCTTCTAGCATCATTTTCCTGCCAATTAAGCCATACCAACCTCTTGAACCAAAACCATCTTGGTTCGGTGACACTAAAATCTGTGCGTATCATCACAAACTTGGGCATGATACTAAGAATTGTTGTGCTCTTAAGGTTGTCATTCATCAACATCTGGAAAAGGATACCCTTCTTATTAAGGATCCTCTTGACCACCCTTTCAACAAACCACCGACACCATCCCATGCCTCTCAAACCTCCTCACCTTCATTGAGATCCCATCATTAGACTATGGTCCCTCTACCACCTTCTCCACCTTTATTCAAAATTAACACTATTAATGTGGCCACCAGGTCACAAACATTAAAGGATAAAGGAAAAGATAAGGTTTCTATTCCTTGGACATATCCATTCGTCAAGCCCTCTCCACCACTAAAAATCAAAGTTTCAATCTTGGGCACATCTCAACCAACATCTTCGAAGGTAATTCATGACTCCATGGTAAAACAACTTCACCAAACCCCTGTGAAGATGTCTTTGTATGACCTAATGCAAAGCTCTTTTCAACATTGCCAGGCCTTGATCAAAGCCTTATAGGTAGTAGAGGTCCAACCTAAAGACCCCCAACCACTCGCTGCATTAGTCAAATCATTACCCACTGTTGCCTCCTTCACCTTTAGTGATTCTGAGATTCCTGCCTCCAACTTGGAATATTAGGAACCCACCCTCTCAAACTAAGCCTGTCAGGCAAAAGCTTTGTAGGATGCATCCTTGCATTGCACTCCTTGTCAAAAAGGAGCTTCAACATATTTTCTTCTCTTCATTTATCTAACCCATTGATTATCTGCAATGGGTGTCAAACATTGTTCCTATCACAAAAGCAACTGGGGGAATTTGAATTTGTATTGACTATCTGACCTTAACCTAGCTTGCCCAAAGGATGACTTTCTTTTGCCAAGCATCAACCAAACCATGCCTATAATAAAAATCTAAAAGAGCGAGATTTCAAAATTAAAGATCTCATCCTTAAAGAAAACCAACATGTGACCAATATGGAAAGAAGCAAACGAGGCAAGTTTGCTCCTAATTAGCTCAGACCTTATATCATAACACGCAAGTATGGATCAGGGACTTATCATTTGTCTTCTCTCGAAGTTTAGATAGAACTTGAGCCCCTTAATGCCTTACATCTGCAACCATTCTATTGTTAATCAAGTAATCATTCACTTGATGTTTAACTTGAGCTCGTCCCTTGAGCAACCTTTCGTCATCCTCATTCCTATTCCTTTCAACCCTTTTTCCTCACAAATATCAGTTAACCTTTTTTTTAAGCATTAAAATACTTTGTCCTAATAAAAGGGAAACCCCTAAACCTCTATAGTCTAGTCCATGACTATAAGTTTAGTCACAAACCAAACATAAATTGGGATGGCTAACAAAAGGTCATAAACTATAAATGTAGACTGCTCCCTCGAAGGATAGCTGCATTATTGTTGTAATTAATAAACTATTCCCTTGAAGGACAGCTATTGAAAGCTCTCAAAACATACAAAGTAAAATATAGACCATTCTCTCGAAGGATGGCTATGCCCAAATTTTGCTACAAATAGCACCCTCTTAGAATCTTCCCACATCGATCAGCTTCAAATGACCACAAAACCAAACAACATCCCCAAGTAGACTTCCCACATTAATCAGTCTCCCAAAAAAAAATGACTGACACACTATTAAGTCATGGACTTGCCTATAGTCATTCTCAGGGTCACCTATAAAAGGGGCAAAGTTATCCCTACTAAAAAGGGTTACGCTATCCTCACATATCACATAATCAAACCTTTTACCCCATAATACCCAAGGGATTTTGAGCTCACTTAATGTTAAGTGATTAGAATACTTCTCTAACAAAAACCAATGGTCAACGATGTAATCCATGAACGGGGCTTTTGTTTACAAAAACCCTATCTATGTTATCACTATGGTCCTTGTCAATGAAAGAGTAAAACACCTTTCACTTCTTACGCACCTTTGTCACATACAACCAAATCATTTTTTAACCAAACCAAACCGAACCCAACCAAACCAAACCAAACCAAACCACACCAAACCAAACCAAACCAAAACATTTTCTAACCATTAACATAACATCATGATTTATTTAATGCAAATACCAATTTGTGTTATATAAATTATCATAGTCCATTCACATTAGCTTCTATGGAAAACAATACACATGGAAACTATCAACCAAACACAATTTATGTCAAGCATATACCATCACCAATATGGAAACCCATTAAAGCATAAATAAACTCATTTCATTTTTAGCATACACCATCACCAATATGGAAAATTTTTAGGAATGAAAAACCACATAACCTATGTTATAGCATACACCATCACACAATATGGAAAAAGATATAACATCATCATACACTCATCATTTCAAACATAACCAAACCAACTATCAATCCCTTTAACCCTTCTTCCCTTTTTTTGGGGAGAACTATATTAGCCTGAGGCCCTTAAAATAGGGGCTATGTAGGTAGTACTTAGTTGACATGGGGTCTTCTGAGGTTAGCTCAGCCATTTGTTCATTCGTCTACCTGATGGACCAACCATATAACCTTTAACCATGACTTAACCTAGTCAAACCCAATCCATAACCTACCCTCTTCTTCCCTTTTGGGGAGAACTACATTGGCTTGAGGCCCTTAAAATAGGGGCTATGTAGGTAGTACTCAGTTGACATGGGGTCTTCTGAGGTTAGCTCAACCATTCATTCATTTGTCTACCTGATGGACCAACCATATAACCTTTAACTATGACCTAACCTAGTCAAAACCAATCCATAACCTACCCTCTTCTTCCCTTTTGGGGAGAACTACATTGGCCTGAGGCCCTTAAAATAGGGGCTATGTAGGCAACACTCAGTTGACATGGGGTCTTCTGAGGTTAGCTCGGCCATTCATTGGTTCATCTACCTGATGGACCAACTATCTAAACCAGCCCAAAACCATGACCAAACAACTAGCCCTAACACTATAGAGGTTACCTCAGACTTTTCATGGGGCACATTGGAGATCACATACATCTCCCTATCCATAACAAACAATACTTGAGATCACTTATATCTCAGCCTAACTTGACCAATAACCTCAGAGATCATGACTATCTCCTTCGACCACGACCACTTTTGAGACAACTTTGCCTTGGTTGTTTTGATTGCATATGCTACCTCACGAATAGTTAGTAAATTGTCCATGACCCTCACACCTATTGTCAGATCACAACCAAGTTGATCCCCAATATTTGTGACATTTTTGTGTTTTCTAGGAGCACTTCCTAGCCTGGATACTTGGAACACGATGACCATTAGAGCTACAACTTTGATCGATCTAACCCAATCAGCTACCACTAATAAGTTGGGGACCAGTTAGTTTAATTTTAGTCCTCCTCAACCATTGGAGCTATAGCTTTGATCATTTAACCCAATCAGATACCACTAATAAGCTGGGGACTAGTTACTTCAATTTTAGTGCTCCTTGATCTTGCCTATGACAATTTGACCTACCTATCAAATGAAGTGGCATACGCACAATCTCAACTATTACAGTGTTCACACTCCAACTTCACCCTACCCATCCACTGCCTATCAAATCAGCACCCAATTTTGGCTTACCTTCTCTCGATTCCCGCTTTGAGGGGGAATACCCTATCCCATACCTGAAGCAACCTACACCTATTTTTGTTTTGCATTTCATCACAACAAACCACAAGACAAAAAGGGGCAAATGAAGACACCAATATTGTGTCAACCCCCCTTGGTCCCCTTCTAAATTTAACACTCATAACCCACACTTACATACTTTATTAATTTAAAATAAATTACTTATTTTAAATTAATCACCTCACCACAACACCTCACCATGACACCTCACCTAGATAGCTCACCCTAAGACCATTTCTTACCCTATGAGTCACCCTGAGACTAGGTCATCAAAATCCTAACTACCCATGACCTATTCTCACTCCATCCTAACCTCCTAACTAACTCTCATGCCTAATAAACCCATCTTTTGACCATTCTCCAATGGAAAATGCACTTGGTGGATGGAGAAACGGGCAAAGAGCTAAAAGTAGCCCTTTTACCTATTCTCTAGCCACCGACATTGGTCAACTATCAGCTGACGCTGGTGGGATCACCAATGTCAGTTACATAAGCTAGGTTCTAACCTTGAGCTATCCCCCACCTCTTTGCAGATTGACACACACATTTTAAGACCAATCATCAAAATTTGACTATCATTCTCCTGGCTACAGAAGCTCTACACAAGTCACTCTAGATTGGATTGGAACATTGCACGAGGACCTTGACATCAGCCACAATAGGAATAAAGCACTCTGACACCCTTGGGTCTTCACCATAAATCTAAGTACTCTGGTCTCCACTTCAAATTTTTAGAATACATTGGTAATTAGTTTCCATTTACTATTACTAAATATTGTCAAAGTGACTCAACTTCCTCCATGGAAAGGCTAAAAAGCCTTCCTCTTATTCTTACCCTCTTTTCACACGTATCATCTACCTTTATCCTTCTTTAGACCTTATTCACTTTCCTGCAACCCTGCATAAACCTTCAAACTCCTAGAAACTATTCTGTGCATCCCAAAAATACCTTGAAACCTGTCTAAGGCCCACTACCCCTATCGACATCAGCAACAAAACCGACGTTGGCATAATTGACCCAACCAACCTCGACAAGAATACCGATGTCAGCGACTATGATAGACTAACTGTAAATAATAGGTATGCATTATCTATTTTTCTTTTTCTTAGTCTTTCATGATTTCTTTTTATATAACACTCTTTTTGTTAAATAGTGGACTGCCATCCCTTACGGAGCTTTATGCTTCCGGGACTAAGCACCTAGCTTGGCAGTCCATCATATCCTCCTCTAACATTCTATTTGTTTGAGTTTCTTCCTTATTTCAGGTGTCTCTTCCATATCCAAAGAGGAGCTCCCACAACGCTTGGATACGGTGGGCACTTAATCCAGGTAACGTCAAACCCAAGACCTTTAACCTTAGTTTCTTCTTTCTTCTAAATGTAATAGTGAAAAACTTAGAGAAACACCTTTATGAGTTTTAAACTCATATAAATAATTTAAAATAAACTCCTTTTATTTTCAAGGACCCTTCATATCTTAAATAATCATTTTAAAAATGCTTGGTTTCTAAAGAGAACATTTATAGGTGTGAATTTTGAGTTGTATGCAGGTAGTGATTAGAATATGGAAAATGTGCATTGTTTAGGCCTCAAAAAAAATTGAGACTCTTTAAAAATTTCTCAAATAGTTTATCATAATTATTATGGTCTTATATCCAACTTAAAAACTTCCATTTCAATTTTATTTTCTTCCTCCATGGCACCTATACACAGTCATTAATGGTTGCCTGACTAGTAGGTTACATATGACTGCACCTTCATGGATAATTTCTTAGATAATTATATTTTAAGGTTAATGGATTTAGTTTAAATTTTAAACATGATAATTAAACTATCAAGACCTTCTAGAACCATGATCAAAGCCTAAATATCTTGAAAATGGTGAAGAACTGATTATAACATAGAAAGTTGTGTCCTCTTGCAACATGAGATGATTTGCATATAAAAATACCTTAAAACACTAAACCAAGAATTGGAATAATAATATAAGTTATTTAAAATCATATAAAACCAATATTACCAAGTGGATTATATAAAAATTCCCAAACCAAAGAAAAACCTATAGGGTGCACAAACTAGCAAACATAAAAACATAGTCAACTTCATGAGGATGGTTCATAAAGCACAAACCACCATTATTAAAAATATTACTATAAAAATTAATATCTATGATTTTATTTTCACCTCCCAAAGGCATTTGACTTGTATTTTCTCCAACTATCCATACCAAGTACAAACTTGAAGACTGGTTCTATGTACCTAAAAGGGTGAAAAAGGAGTAGAATGGTTTTGAGATTTTTTATTAATTTCAAAGAATGTCAAGCACTAAGATGAGTTTTATGAATATTAAATTATTTTCCATGACCTTCTCCCATGTGTCACCTTCTCCCATGGGCCATACACATGTCAAATTTCCCTTTTTCAATTAGTTTCTTGAATTTCAATTAGATAACTTACAAGATTCTAATTGAACTGGAATTATTGATAGGGAATATGACATATTATATTCTGTAAATGAAAATGGGACATATGTATACCTTGGAAACTATTATAATTTCATTATGACCCCTAAAAGCCTTCTAAATGACTCAAAATGACAAATTGAATAATATGACTTAGACCAAGGCTAAGATGACATAAAATAACTTATAATACACCCAATGACAATATATTAGACCCCTTAAACATATAAAAAATCAAATTTTTACCTATAGGGGCCCCAATTTGACCTATAGGGTCAAATTTGGTCAATAAATTGGTGACTCATTGGGTAGTATGTCTACTATACTAACAAGACTAGTAGCCTTATCAATCCATTGGGCTTAGGGAGTCATCTAAAATTTGAGACACAAAAAAAGTACTTTTACCATTTACTACAATATTTAATCAATACAAGACCACCTAACTACCTTACCCACACAAAGTAAAGGACACACACAAAATAAAGTAAGCAAACTAACAAGATACACACACACACACACACACACACACACACACACACACACACACACACACACACACACACACACACACACACACACACACACACACACACACACGTGTTTAAATCACTTAAGGGAATCAAAAAACAAACTGTTATGCACAAATATAAAATAAACATACCTCCTATCTCGGATCAAAATAAATTTTTCTTGAATCTTCTTCTTCATGAGATGAAACATAGTGTCAAACATGTTTCTCCTTGGATTGGATGTCTTGTAGATCAGACATATTCCTTGGCACTTCACTTGATCTAATCTAAAGTATATCATCTTTAAATAGGTCTCCAATGTATATATATTCCTCTTGAACCTGTACACATACCTCATACTTCTGCCCACTCTTCATCTCATGATCAACTAGTATCTTCTTTGTAGGCATGGCTTCAAGAGGATTGGTTTCTTGTTCTTTAGAAGATTGAGGCCAATAAGGGCTTGTTCCATCCTTGAGCTTATATTTTTCTCCAAAATAGTTAAGAGGATTATATCCCATCTTTATTATTTCAAACATATCATCATGAGATTCATATGCCTCTTGAAAGGATAGATTTGAAAAGTTTCGTTTTCTTTGCATACTTGCTTCAGTGCCAATGTTGCCTTCTCCATTCTTTACTAGATCATAACCTCCTTGAAGATGAGTATAACCTAATCCAATTATTTCAAAAAATTCATAATAATTCTGATTAGGAACTTTTTCTTTCCCATCTATGATATCTTGCATAGTGATGAAAGAACCAATGATCATTTCTCCCTCTTTGGCAAAAGGAAAACATTCTTCCATATTAACCCAATCTGAAGATTTAACACAAGAAACCACCTATTTTTTAGAATTTATAACATATTTATGGCTCTCAAGTTACATCTCAACATCTAAAATAGGACTTTGGTTCTCAAGGGTTGAAATATCTTCAATCTCCTTCTTTGTGATTCCAAGACTAGGCATTTTAAAGTCATGTGACTTAGTCCAATGAGGCTGCCAAGGAGCTAGGCTCTCTTCAAGAAAGAGTTATGAGTTTTTATCAAAAAAATTATCCTATTTAGGTTCCCATACTATAGGTCCATCAAGGAAAATGGTGATGGTGTGAGGACAAGATAAACTAGTTGGTGGAGGTGGCATATAGAACTCAAAATCAGATTAAGAGTGAAATGTAGGGGGTTCTTTTAGAATCTCTTAAGGGGAGGCATAGCTTGGGATAAAATGGCTTGATTTTATTCCTTACATTTTAAAATCACTTTATTTCAATCTTATTGTGCTTGATTATTCTCTTTAAGAATGTTATATGGGGTGTGTTGAGTCATAGGATCTTCTTTTGGGTCTAAACCTTCCATTACACCTTGACTTAGCAATTTCATCTTTGACTCTAACTCTTCAATTTACTTGCATAGAATCTCTTGAAAAAGTGTCTCTTAAATTTTATAGGTATCATCATGAGGATAATGAGTATAAGAGGGCTCATATGGAGGACAAGAGGTTTCTTGAGGAAGGGTGGGAGGGGTTTGTAAAGGATCAAGCTCCTTCTCAACTTCACACTCTTCATCAAGAATTTTCTCCTATTTCTTTCCCCATGACTCTGCTATCTTATTCTAGCTTAGGATATTGGGATTAAGAGTCTTTTCTTGAGTTAGTGATGCATTTTTAGTAGTGGATGAAGCATTAAATAAACTTAGGCTATCCTTAGGCTTTGAATCTCCACCTTGTCTCCAATTTGGAATGTCATATATAGAGGTCTCTTCTTGAGGTGGGGGTGTAATGGGAGAGGGAAATGAGGGATTAAATTCAAATTCCTTTGTTTCTAACATGGACTATTGCATATTAATATTGACCAACTCAATCTATCTATTAATATTAGCTTTAAAAACAAGGTTTCTCTTTTCAAATCTATTTTTCAACTGATTGGGAAAAGGGTGACTTTGATAAGCTTGATTGGGCTCATGAGTAGGGATAAAATAAGACTGATAGAAATCTTGGGGAAGTGGATATGAAGGCTGATAGGTTTGGTGAGGCTACTTCTCTTGAATTATTATCCTATCTTCCAAGGATGAAACTAAGCCACTCATATCTATCATCTCACTTGTGAGCCTTTGCCAATTGGTTCTCTCAATAAATGCCCACTCTCTTTTAACCAGATCTATTGCATCTCTCACCTTATGAATGAGATGGATAGGAACCTCTTGATCATATCCCCATTGTATTTCAAGATCTAACATATACCTCTCATAGCCCAAAAAAGTTTTCTTTAAAGTGGAAATGGACTAATTAGAGAATTGCTAAGTTGACTAGGAAGAGCAAGACATTGAGAAGGATATCTATAGAACTAATACACTTCATAATAAGGTTGGAAATTTCCATATTGGATCTGGTGATAGTCATATTGGAATTGGTAGGGGTCATAACAAGGCTGATAGGGAATGCCATAAACTTGAAATGTCTTACCAACTTGTGTAAAATAGTACTTAACACAAAAATTATCCATAGAACCTTGTTGAAATCAAGAACATAAAGAAATATATTACCAAAAATATTCAAAAAGGACCTTAGGCTACTTGACTAGCTGATGTAACTTTAGAGTTACCATTGATGCTTGGATAGATGCATTCAAAGGCAAATTATTGAAAGACAACACCAAAAATATTTTAACCTCTTAAACTAAGAGTCCCACCAAGCATGAAATTTTTTTTTATCACTTTTATTTTCACCCTTTGAGGAGATGTCTCAAATATCCTCATCTAAGTGGCACAATTGAAACACCTTTAAGCTTGTGGGTAGCCTAAGGATGAGGTGAATCTCTAAATAGGGCTAGCTCCCTTGATGTACCACTTTGGATCACTACTACACCTAAAATTTGGGGGGAAAGGGAGAGATAAAACTAAAATCAAACTATAATAAGGGAGGTGATACACTAAATAATTTTATGACTTCCAACCAGCCACCTGTTACACATGAAACTAAGAGACTAACCAGACATACACTTCTCTAATTTACATCTTCTCAAATCAATGTTACATTATGAGGTTATGGATTAATGTTTAGGCTATGAGGACTAGATAAGAGTCATTAAATGGCACTAGTGAATATAATAACTCACTCAACCTTGACACTTCTTAGAATACTTCACATGCCCTACAAGAAGAAGCTTTCCAACTAGAAATAGGTGAGAGAATGAAACAACATGCTAAGGAAACAAGAGTTATCACTTAAGAAAAATCAAACATCAAAGTAAACACAATATGAAAAGTTATGGAAGAGGTAAAAATAATTATTATTATTGATCAAATTGTATACAAGTGAGTTGGGCTTCACCATACTCAAATGGAGCATCAGTCACAATGGCCAAAATGGCTAGTTCTTATAAAACTTGAAAGAGAGAAAGGAGAAGAGAGAAGTCCAAGGGTAAAAAAATACTTGTCAAGCTAAGAAAAGGATTTAATTTTAAATTATTATAGGATTTGAGATGAACCATGTAATTTTATAAGGAACAAGTGTCTCTCCAAGTCATGAAACTCTTGCAAAGTGGTGTAAAATTCCTTTTTCCAGATCAAAAAACTACCTTCATTATTTGGACCTATTTGAACATCCCAAAACTGATTAATGATAGGTATAATGATTGAAATTATAGATAATTATTCCATACATGCCTCTCCATGCATTGGTTATAGTCCTAATCATCTAGAATCTTCCCAAAATGAGATATCACCATCTGTAGTCAAAATAACTCTTCTTTCATTCACCCTACACACTTTGCCTCAAAATATTCATCAATTTTAAATGAAAATAAATGGTATGGAGTGTATGACAATTTTAAATACCCTATATGTCCTTATAGATATCATACACACCTTAAAATTAGCTCACTTGAATTTTTCCTCCCTTCTCACCATCATGTCCACTATGCCAATTTTGACTGGTTGAGATGAAGTAGTTGGTTGAGGCACTAGGAATTTTTCCAAGGAATTAAATTTAAATGTGTATTTATATTAATTCTTAATCTTCCCTTCCATGTGATTGACATATTTTGGAACCTCATGTAACCTATACTACACACAAAATAATCAAAAATATTAATTTTGTACCTTGTTTGTATAGTTAGGGCAGTGAAAAAGTTGATGAGTGGGAACCTTGAAGATTCATATAAAAAATTTAACCACTTTCATTATCATTTTGGTCATTATGGATGCATCTCTAGCTTCATTTCTCAAATTGGGTCCTTATAAGGGTTTATCAAGGATTTAAGACATCTTAAGCCCTTAAGATTTGTTCATAAATTTGGGACATTGGAATTGCAAAAAAATTACACTAATGCATAGTTAAATACCTTAATAAACATCCATAAACTTCTTATATTCCCATGAATATCCTCAAGGGAGATGTGAGCATCCAAAATTATCTTGTCAAGCTTGATTCCTCATTTCAATAGGCTTAATGTTGTCTCTAAGCCCAAAAGTGGCTTTATTTGTGTTTCCCCTACATCCCAATGGATATTATGAATTTTAATGAAATTTTAAACATTATCTAATCCATTTTATTTATCTAAGGCTATACATAAAGTTGGCTCCCATTTTGGATTCTAGACCTAGTCATGCTTAGTAGGCCGGTCTGTACCTTAAATCCTAAAATGCATTTTTTATGGTTATACCTACATTAAATATCTTAGAAACATACTTTATTCCCACATAAACATATATTTTTCCATTTTAATCCATTCCTAGAGTTGGAAGTGGCATTGGTCTCTTTTTTGGTCTTTAGGCCTAACCCTGCTCAAGTAGGCTTGATTAAAACCTTAAGAGTATAGAACACCCTATTGATAATCCTCCTTATTTACTTGATTTCCCATTTTTTTATAGGTTTTTTATATATTATCACACCTTTTAAAAAATTATAAATATGTCTTAACTCATCATTTTATCTTCTTCAAAACTACTAGGGTTTATGCATGAGGGGAGTACCCTCTATCTAAGATAAAATAGAGGGTACTTCCCCTATTTTATCAAGAAAACCAAATTTTTTAGGTGATTATAATAATTTTATATGCCTTTTACATAAAATTTCAAAATCTTGTCCCAATATTAGATCTTCTAAAGCTTCAACTTCCCAAATAGACTTCTGAAAGGTAGATTGTGTACACCTTTGATTGTGTTTTACTTGTTTAATGTTCTTTTAGGTGTTATTTTCATGAATTAATAATTATTAATAGTAAATTTTTATTATTAAAACCTTTAAATATAATTATATAATGATTTTTACCTATTCACTCATGTTTGGATAATACCCACACTAAGAATCATCACTTTTTATGATCATTGCCTCTCTCTGCCATCTATAGTTGGTTATAGGTGCTCATAGGTCTTTAAGGAGTCTATATAATCTTATTTTACACAAAAAAAATTTTATTTAGGTAATTATGGTCTTAATGGATGTTCTCATAGGTTTTTTTCACCATTTTAACTCTTCATATACTCCTTCATATACCCTGTTGAGATAAGATTGAGTTCTATTCCTGACTGTATACCCTACTTACTTGATTCCTATAAGTGTAATTTTCCCTTGGTCATGATCTTTTAAGGTCCCCATTGAATCTTTAATTTCATATATCACTTTTTCTATAATTTTATTCACTTTTTATGGCTTAAAATACCACCAAGACACTTAGTTTAGGGTCACTGTCTACTTGTTCTACTGTAGGTGAACATTTTCCCTTTAAAAAATACCCCTATAGGTGCTAATGAGACTCAAATCATTGCATATAAACTCCTATTGATGATAATTTAAGTTAAAAATGGTATTTTAAACTATTTTAAATGTTCAAATATGGTGGTAAGGCCTATTTTTCAACTTTAGTTAAAAAGGGTCTCTTTTGGATTCAGACCTATAAATGATAATGGAGAAAATTAGTGCTTAAATGAGCAACTTTAAGGTCCCTAATCACCATCCTCCACTATTCCTCTATCCTTAAAAATTTTAAATTTACTTTTCTATGCTATAGGCTACAAGGTATACTCATTTAGCTACTTCAAACCCTTTAGTATCCCTATTTCAAGATATCAACAAAACACCTAAGACCTTTGTTTACACATTTTAGGGATAAACTCCCTGAACACTATCATCTCATGATTTGAAGTTATATCTACTTTAATTTACCAAATTGACACCTAAAACACACCTATAATGTTCAAAATAACATGTTATTACTTTTAAGGAAGATTTCATCATGTTACAACACTTTCATATGAGTATTCTAGTTCTCTATCAACACCGCCTTAGGTGGTTATCCTCACACACAGGGAGAAAAGTTGCAAGCATGGAAAATGTGCCTATTTTATGACCTTTATGAGTTTTAAACTCTTTTAAAAAATTTAAAATAGAGTCTTTTTATCTTTAAAGACCCTAACTAGCTCAAATGATCATTTTAAAAATGTTTGGTTTCTAAGAGGACACTTGTAGGTGTGAATTTTGAGTTGTATGTAGGCAGTGAGTAGAATATGGATAGTGTGCATTATTTATGCCTCATGAACAAACCAAGAATCTTTAAAAATTTCCCAAATGGTTGATCATAATTATTATGGTCTTATATCCAACTTCAAAACTTCCATTTCATTGTTATTTTCTTCCTCCATGGCACCTATACACATTCATTAATGGTTACCTGACTGGTAGGTTGCATATGAATAAAAATTCATGGATAATTGATTAGATAATTAGATTATAAGGTTAAGGGATTTAGGGGACATTGGAAAAATGATAATTAAACTATCAAAACCTAAAGATATTGAAAATGGTGAAGAACTAATTATAACATAGAAAGGTGTATCCTCTTGAAACATGAGATGATTTACTTATCTAAACACCTTGAAACACTAAAAAAACAATTGAATAATTTGAGTATGGATTTAAAATCATCTGAAACCTATATGATCAAATTTATTATATGGAAATGCCCAAAATAAAGCAAAACCTATAAGGTGCATAGATTAGTAAGTAGAAAAACATAGTCAACTTCATGGGGATGGTTCATAAATCACATGAAACCATTATTCAAAATATTGTTATGTAAATTAATATTTTTGAGTTTAATTTCACCTCCCAGAGGTGTTTGACCTAGAATTTCTCCAAGTGTTCATACAAAATACAAACCTGAAGAATTATTATGTGTGCCTGGAAGGGTGAAAAAGGAGTAGAATAGTTTTGGGCCATTTTTATCACTTTAAAATAATGTAAATAACTAATATAAGTTGGATTAATATGAAAGTATGTTCCATTACCATCTCCCATGTGTCACCTTCTCCCATGGGCCGTATAAGTGCCAAACTCCCCTTTTTCAATTAGTTTTTTGAATTTTAGTTAGATAACCTAAAGATTATAATTGAGATAACATTCCTGATATGTTATCTAACCTATTTGATGATTTAAAGGAAAATAGGACACTTGGACACCTTGGGAACCATGCCACTTGCATTTATGACCCCTAAAAGCCTTCTAAATGACTCAAAATGATAAATTGACTAATATGACTAAGACCAAGTCTAGGATGACATTAAATGACATAAAATAACTTATAATACACCCCATGACAATATATTAGACCCCATAAACATATAAAAAATCAATTTTTTTCCTATAGGGGGCCCAATTTGACCTACAGGGTCAAATTTGGTCAACACTTGGTATGTGTAACATTTGACTATGTACATTGCTTAAAACCTTTGGCCCTTTATTTTATACAAAATTTGAAAATGTCCATTCTTTTTTATAGTATTAATTTCCTTTTATATCCCTTAGTCTTGCGTGTGAAATATTTTCTTATGAAATATTTCACCATGTCCCTTGTATGTAACCCTTGGCCTTATTATATTACATTGTTCTTGTTGTGTTTGTGTGATTTTTAAGCTTATTAATTTTGATGAGTTCCACAATCCATATCATTCACTAACTAATATGTAATATTCTTCTATTACAACTACTACTATGAGCTCCATTGATACATCTATCTAGATTTGAAAATTTATGCAATTCCTCATATGTTACAGTATGCTTTGAATGATAAATTTTTACTATGATTATTAAATTTCACAAATGATAAAATATTAAATTGTTAAATATTTATATGTGTGATACACTTAAATTTTATTTTGAGATGAGTGAATTTTATTTTGTGATACTACTAATATGAGCTCCATCACCTCAAAAGGGGTTTTTTTTACACATGAGATAAACCTATATGAGAAAATATTTTTTTAAATTGTAGAATACAACTTCAAAGAATTTAAAATGGTTAAAAATTCAATTATTGTTACAAATTATGGGGAAATATTCCATGCATATGAAATTATAATACATGAACGAAGTACATATTCATACATTTTAGGTGCATGATATATATTCATGCACAAGATTCAAACATAATTTACAAATTTTCATCTACATATAATTACATATTTTACATTTATCACATAGGATAAATATACATATTCATGCCATATTTTTAATACTATTTTTATATCTATGGTCATGATAGAAGCATGGATGTTCTAAGTTATTTTTTTAACATGCAAATAGGAACTAAGGAGTAAAGTGATAATTGAATTTATAAATCTATATGTATTGATTGATTTAGTTAAAGTGAATAGTGCATAACTTGGAGATTCAACACCCTCCATCACTATAGCTTATGAATCCATTATGGATTCCAACCCATTCTATCTTTGGGTTACAAATACCAACAGTGAAAATTGAGGTTTTTGTGCCCCTCAATGGTTCATATTTTCTATTCATGTTTAATCCAAATTAGGGTTTGATCACCCTCAATCTATTTTTGGCTCAAATAAGGAACTAATCTCTCCAATTTCTTCATTGGAAGCACCAATTATCCAATGCTTCAATAAATCATCATCTTCAAGAAAAATTACATAAGTAACATTGATTTCATACATATAAGTGTATTCATCCCTTGTTTCTATTTTCATTTTTTTTTCAATTTTCAAAATTCAAGATTTTTGAAATTTTAAATTAAAAAATGGTAACTTCATGAGCTTTTTCATGGTTTAATAAGTCAAATTAACCTACATAATTGAAGTGTCTACTCAAATAAAAAGTGTGTTGTACACACTCAAATATATCTTTCTTTTTGCTTTAGTAATTGTATTTATATATGAAAGGGGTAGATGTAGTCACTCATATTTGATAATTAATACTTGATAATATCATTTTTGTCTCACTTTCACTCTAATTAACTTTAGCACTTAATCTAGACCTATTTTTCCACCTTAATCTATCTTACGTACCTCTATAGACTTATCTCTTTCTAATTTATTGTCTTACATGTACATAAATGCTATTAAAAATTAAAAACCTATCTATACATATATAAATATGTCCCATATCTTGATTTTCCAATGTTATCCTCCAAGACAAAATCAACTAGTATGCGTTAATAATGGCAATAGGTCTTGATTCCTATGGGTCAATCAGGTCCTTAACTTAGTAATGACTATTTTTCAATTTTAAACCCTCCATTTTAGGTTTTTCCATATTTTTATGATAGGAAACATGAGTTTTTTCCCTTTTTTATTTCTATAAAGTCATATCTAAGTTACCTATTAAGGTATACTTACACTATTGTACATTGAGCAAATATTCCATATTCTTACCAAATTTTATTCTATTCATTTAAAATATATTTAAGATAATTAAATATCGTCTTTTATCTAAGTCAATTCAAATAATTATCAAGTATTCAAGTTATCTATATATTCATACATGTAGCAAAAGGAGCACAATCTCACAAAAAACTCTAAGTGGGAGAACTACATGAGATTGATTTATATATTTGAATCATTTGAAATATAGGAAGTGATAAATTATCATGGAGGTTATTAGGATTATATCATTCCATTACATTCCATGCATTTTATCTTTTTATGTTTTTAGCTATTGAAATCCCTATTAGGGTTTTAACTTTGAAGAAGTCATTTGTAGGTCATCCCCACTCATTTAAAGACCAAATTTATGTACACATGTGTGTTTCAAGTATATATAAGTTAATATTCCATAATTATCCTAAATGTTTATAGGGGAAAATATTTAAGACCCATATAGGACAATAGTGGTATTTGATCTTGTCCCCTTCTCGTTAGTTTTGAACTTGAGTAGTTATAATCACAATTCATGTTACACATACAAGATAAATTTGAGTTGGTCATTTCCATATATATTTAAATCACATACATTCAATGTATAGTAAAAAAATATCCAATTCCTCTTGTGTTACTCATAATTATCTTTCTTTCATTCATTTATGCTTCATCCATTTCAACACTTTATTTTCATTTTTCTAGTTACAAGTCATTTTACAATATTTTCTATCTTTCTATTCATTTTATCTTAATTAAAGTTAATCACCAAGTTAATTATAATTTTTATAAAACAAAATATCACATGCAATATATTTCTACCTTTAAGAACTTAATTTAAATTATAGAGGGTAAGTAAAATAATGTTAATGATAACACCACTACCAAAGGTAAGGAAAAGTGGAGAATGAAAAATTAAAAGGCATTAGGTTAAATTACAATATAAATTTCACCCGAAATTCATTTTCACATTGAAAATATGTCACTACTTCTATTTCTTAGTCAAATCTCAAAATTTTTTAAGTTGTTGTAAATAATATTATAAAAGTCAAGGTTAAGATCAACTTTGAGATTTAAAGTACCTTGATATTGAAAAAATAGATGATTTTTTTTACAAAAGTTCATTATTTAAAGTCATAATTTAATGGTTTAGATTTTAA
Source organism: Torreya grandis (assembly GCA_037957365.1). Lineage (NCBI taxonomy): Eukaryota > Viridiplantae > Streptophyta > Pinopsida > Cupressales > Taxaceae > Torreya > Torreya grandis. The sequence goes on from JARHVA010000500.1 coordinate 1,232,268, forward strand.
AATTTATTATTTTAATTTAATTCAAATTATTATGAAAATGTGTTTACTTATACCTTTTGAATAAATTATTCACATAAATTCACTCTCAACTATTTATTCCTACTTTAACAACTTTGTTTTCATTTTATCTCTTTTGTATTTATTTTTTTAAATAATAAAAATAAAAGTTTCTTTAGTTTAGTAATATTAAGGTAAATGAACATGAATTTATGTTTAGACATCAACAGAATAATAGTAGTAATGGAGATCATTTTAAAGACAACAACAAAAATGGAAAAAAATTAAAGATAGTCAAGCTCATACTCCGAAGGTAAATTATATTGAAATTATAGTCATAAAGATGTTCATGATGATTCTCACTAGTTTTAGAAACAAATATATTTAAAAAGTGGTAAGAAAAATGGAAACATTGATGCTAGTGTTAGTTAAAATAAATTAAAGAAAAATAAGTCTAATATTACAAATGTTATTACTTATGATTTGCATCCTTCTTCTCATGTTGAATGGATTTTTAATTTTAGTGTTGTTCAACATATGACATCTAGTTTTGACTTTTTTACTTATTTAGAACTAAATAATTCTAATAATCAGTTACCTCTTGAAAATCATGCTTCATGCAATGTAGAAGTGATTGGTATTGTTAATACACCTAATGGGGAGTTACATGATTTTTTTTCATAATAGATTTAAATTTAATTGTAATTTTTATTCCTCAACTATGTAATCAAACTTAAAAATTAGATATTTTTCAAAATAGTTTATATGTTAAATCAACCAAGTGGAATTTTAAAGTTGTTGCAATCACTTTTTTATAAAAATATGATTTAATAAATTTTAATAATTAATATTTTTCCAATCTTAATCATGTTTTAGTTGATTTTTTTTAATGGTATATTATAGAATGAAATATTAGGTCATATATATTACCAAAACATTACAATTATGAATAAATTAAACAAGGTACACGGATTTCTTGAATTTCCTACAAAGAATTTGTTTGTATTGGATGTATGATTGGAAAAAATCATAGAGAATATTTTCCTAAAAAAATAGTTCCGTGCAAATAAAAAACTTCATTTTTTATGTAAAAATATTTTAGGTGCAGTGTAAAATCCCTCTATTGATGGTGCTAAATATTCTCTAACTTTTGTAGATAATTGCACTAGTAAGAATTAAGTTTTAAATACTTTCATTGAGTTCAATGCCTTAGTTGAGAAAAAACCCTATCATTCTTAATGAATCTTATCTATTAATAATGCTGTTGAATATTTCAATTAAGATATTTTTGCACATTGTAAGCAACAGGGCATTAAACATGAAAAGATTATTTTTAACACACTTAAGAAAAATGGTATTGCAAAATGTAAGCATAGGCTTATCAAGGAAATGTATGGGTGTGTATTGCATGCTAAAAATATATAAATTATAAGAATTATGTTGAATATATGAACTATGTTTTTATATCATTAATAGGACTCCCACTAAATTTTTCTTAAACATTACTCTTGAAGATGCTTAGAGAAGTAGAAAGCCTAATTTAAAGAATTTATGTGTATTTGACTGTGAAGTATTTACTCAAGAAAAATTCAAGAAGTTAGATTTTAGATCAAACACCCATTTTTTTGGATATGATGAAAAATATGAGGCTTGTAGAGTCTATAATCCTCAAACTAACAAAATAAAAATTAAAAGGGATGCTATAATTTTTAAAAATAGTGTAATTGATTGTTCTGTGTTAGTAGCATGCCCAAAAAATACTCTTCGTGATATGATAGTTTTTACACTCTATCTTATTAAATTTATGATTTTAAAGGTCTCTACTATTGAATCAAAACATTCAAAATATACATTCAATTTTGAGTTACAAACAAGAATTACACATATTCATTCATTATTGTGAACTAGAACCAAGTCAAGACACTCAAAAGAAACATATACTTTTTATAAATGAAAAACACAGACAAAGTCTTGAAAATTGTCTTCATATATTTGTAAAATTATATAGGTTAGGGATATAATGGATATATTACATGAAAACTAATGCAACTATTCAAAAATATAGCTAATCTTAATTAAATCTTTGACAACACAAGAACATTATTTACAAAGTACATTATTTCTAAAGTCTTCATGACTCTTCAAATTATTAAATATTTGTTTCTCCATATTAGGTGAAATTCAACCTTATTTATTCCTTATCTAGCTATATTATTATTTTAAAAACATACATATATCTCAACCAAGACATGCATAAAATACTTGTGAATTATTAGCCACAATCCACTACCAACACTTTCATGGACTTAAATAAATGTTTGATCTCAAGACAAAATATATTCTCAAATATGTGATCTATATGTGTATATTTCATCATGTGATCATTTATCCAATATTTTTATTTTCTACACATATCATATGTTTTTATTGTAGTCCTATAAGAAGTGTCATTTTTTAATTTTCACTTCTTGTACACTATTTAGTTACCCTTTCAAGATTGCAACTAATTAGAATACCAACCTACCACTATTTATGAGTTTTAAATAGGTTGTATTAACCAATAGGATTCATGTTATTAGTTTTCAACCTTCCTATCTCCATGTGTATAAAAAATCTCCAAAACCTTTATCCTTAAAAAATTCCTCTAATAAAAATTAAAAAAATGTCTCATAATCTTGATACCTTAATGTGATGGTGGATGGAGTGGAGTAAATGGTTAGGTCATCTACCTATAGC